>PVLA01001596.1:0-341709 GCA_004027455.1 Hydrochoerus hydrochaeris | reverse complement strand
CTTCTTCTCCTCCTCCTCCTCCTCCTCCTCCTCCTCCTCCTCCTCCTCCTCCTTCTTCTCCTCCTCCTCCTTCTCCTCCTCCTCCTCCTCCTCCTCCTCCTCTTTTTTGGCACTGGGGATTGAACTCACAGCCTAATGCTTGCCAGGCAGGTGCTGTGCTGCTGTGCTAAACGCCCGGCCCAGAATTTCCTTCTTTGCTGTGGTGCTGGAGATTAGACCCAAGGCCCTGAACATGCTAGATGAGAGTGATACCCCTCAGCCACATCCCAGCCCCAGATTTCTGTGCTCAGAACTTGTGATTTTGATGCAGTAGTCGAGAATCTACCACTAATGGAATCTCCCCTACCCCAGCCTCAGTTTCCCCCATGAGAGAAGGCACCAGTCATGAGGCCCTGACTCCTCTGACCTTCTCAAACTGTCAAGGCAAACTGGGTGTGGTGGCGCACAACTGTAATCCCAGCACTCAGGAGGCTGAGGCAGGAGGATTGTTGCAAGTTTGAGACCAGCCTGGGCTACAAAGTGAGCTCAATGCCAGCCTGAACTGCATAGCAAGACATGTCTCAAAACAAAAAACAAAAAAACAAAAAATCAAACTGTCAAGGCACCTGTTGTAGATTGAATTGTGGCCCCCTAAAATACATGTCCAACTCTTAATATCTCTGAATGAGATTTTTTTTTTTTGTCATTTTTTTGAGACAGGATCTCACTATGCAGTTCAGGCTGGCCTTGAACTCACTTTGTAGCCCAGGCTGGCCTTGAACTCACAAGGATCCTCCTGACTCGACCTCTGGAGTGCTGAGATTACAGGCGTGTGCCACCACACTGTTGAGATTTTATTTTTAAATAGAGTCTTTGTAGGTATCCCGAAGTCTTAAATCTTACTAGAGTAAGAGGAAGTCTTATTGAATTACGGTGGGCTGCTAGTTCAATCACCTGTACTCTTTGCTTCCTTTTGTTTTGAGACAGGATCTTGCTGTGTAGCCCAGACTGGCCTTGAACTCGTAGCAGTCCTCTTGCCTCAGCCTCCAGAGTGCTGGGATTATAGGTGTGCACCATCATGCCTGGCTGATTTGTGTTCTTATAAGAAAACAGAGACACGGATACCCAGGAGAAGATCACACATCGACAGAGAGGTCAGAGAGCTGTTTCTGTGTGCCCAGGATGGCCGGCTGCCCCGAAGTTGGAAGACTGAGGAAGGATCTTCCCCTGGAGCTTTGGAGGGGAGGTAGGACAGTTCCTGGCCATCTGTTATGGCAGCCACAGAAAGCTAAGTGGGCAGGGACCATGGAGAGCCAGGCTCTTCCAGGAAGGGAGGCATCAAAGATCTCAGAGCAGAGAGAGCAGACGAGGTCCTCGTTTGTAGCCAACTTCCGGGAAGGACCCAGCCCAGAGCAACAGAGAAGAGCTGGTTCTACTCAGCCTTTCCAGAGCGCGGAGTGGCGAGTGAAGCAGTGGTGGGTATGTTATTTTATTTATTTAGGGATTGAATCCAGGCTCTCTCATGGAGCTATGTGCCTGGTCTTTGTCTTTATTTTTATTTATTATTTTGAGACAAGCTTAGGGATGGAGATGTGGCCCAATGGCAGAGTGCATGGCCGGAGAACAGAGCCTCGCTAAGTTCCCTGGGCTGGACTCAAACTTGCGATCTTTCTGCCTCAGCCTTCCCAAGTGCTAGGATTATAGTTGGGCACCACCACATCGGGCTATAGTAGCTATTTTAAGCCCTAAGTTTGGAAAGGGTGATATGTAATAAGACATCACAGAAATATCGGCCATGCTGCAAACATCCCAAAAATTTGGTCACAAAATCACACCACACAGTGAGTCATGGCTAGGCCCGGACACCAACTCTGAGTGTATTTGGCTCCTGTGCACCAAAGACCAGCTTGGTCACATTACAGCTGCGCTCCCAGCACCGTGACGTCCTCTTCGCGTGCAGGCAGCAGAGCCAGGTCTTTGTCGGCGTGGGCATGGAGCTGATGCAGGACGCTGGCTGAGTCCATCCTCAAGGAGGGACAGCTGAGTGGGTCCTGGCAGGGGCTGGCCACTGAGTGCAGATGCAGGCCTGTCCTTCCCGGCTGCTGTGGTGCAGGAGGAAGGGTCCACAGGAAGGCTGGTCCACAGGAAGCCCTCCCCTTGAGGGCTGCGGAGGGAGAATTCTTCCTGCTAAAGGTCACGGTCCCAGGCATTGCACGTCCTAAGCACCATGAAAGTCTTCATTCTCCACTCTGGGCAGCACTCGGCAGTGGACCCAGCCGTGGGGAAGAAAGATGCTTTTATCTCTTTCTTCTTTGCTTTTTTCCTAATGGGTGTTTCATGTTTATATGGGACTGACAACCAGGCCCAGGCCTGGAGCTTCTGCACAACGTCCCCAAAGGCACAGTGGGTGTCAGCCCTCTGCCCCTAGGTCCGCAGAGGGGACACACCAGCAGGACCGAGGCATTGTCCTGTGTCTGCAGCCACTGCTCTCCCCACCCCCAGATGCTGGCCTTGACTGTGGCCATTTACACTAAATAATAACTCGGGCAACACTGGTCATCAGGGTACAGCTGGCTGCTGGTGCCCTGAGGGGCACTGGATGGGTAGATCAAGCTGCTGAGTCCTGGGCCTTTTTTGCCTCAGAAGGGGCCACACAGAGCAGACCCCAGAAGCAAACCCTTGGGCGTCTGGAGTAACCCATGCAAGGCAACCTCCTGTTCTCATGGTCTCCTAATGGAGTAGGAGGAGGCGGGTCAGGCCTGTGCTCACCCTGTTACCTTCCACTTCCTCCCTGGGTGACCTGGACACAGCCCCTCACCTCCCTGGGCCTCAGTTTCCTTATCTGTTAAACAGGCACAAATCACTCCTGTCTCCTGGGTGACGCAAAGGTTCAGAGGCTGGTTCCCAAGGGCCTGCCCACTTTGGGGGACCATCTTGCCCACCCCTCCTGGGCTGGCTCAGATGATTGCTAGAGACCCTGAGTCCCAATTAGCAGCTGCCCTAACTCCCCAACACCTGTGTCTGACACTTGGCTTTCACTCAATATCAGGAAGTTTACTGGCACCCAGGGGCCCAGCTTGCCCTAATAGGCGGCCCTAGGGGTCCTGCCCTTTGAAGAGGGTCTTTATGGTAATTGATGGTAATGGTGAGCAGCCCCTGGGGTCCTGAGGTCCCAGGTAGGTAAAGCCCCCAGGAGATAATTGAATTAGCCTGGAAAACAAATTACTTTCAGGGAAAACAAATCACTTTCAATCAGGGAACATAGATAGGAACCCAAGGTCACAGAGCTTCTGAGAGCTAAGGGTGTCCAAGTCCTCAGAACACTGGGCTGACCACAGAACAGAAAGCAGGGGGCCCCGGGTCAAGCCAGACCCCGTTCCCCTATCGAGCGCTGGGACTAGAGAGGCTCTTTGGGCGCTGGTTCCATCTGGGGTTGAAGTGCTTGTTGGGTTCCGAATTTTGTTAGGGAAGGAGCCAAGCTGTGGTCTGGGAGTGACAGCGCTATCCCTTCCACATGTGCACAGCTGTGAGGATACTGGTGTAGTTATTTTCCAGAGATCCTTCAGTGAAGCCCTTGGGATAGGTGCTTTGATCCCGGCCATCTACCAAAGCTGACCACCTGGCTTACGGGGCAAGTCACAAATGGGGTGACTGATTGAGTTTGTCTGGACCATTCCTCGTTTTTTGCCAAGTGCAGCCTCAGCACCTTGGAGCCTCTAAGCATGCACAGGAGGGGCCCGGATGGCCCAGATCACAAGACCCCTGATGAACTCTCAGAATCCTCCACTCTCAAGCTGGGCTGCCCCTCTTCCAAACATGGCTGACACTGGGGCAAGGGGTGGAAGTGGGAGTGGTCTCTTAGCACCAGTCTGACTCATCCTTGCTGCAGGGTGATAGATTCTGCCAGGCAAGAACTTGTCCTGCGTTGGTATCCTGGAAGGGCACGGGCAGGATGCCTCCTGCCCAGGAACGCATTGTGCTCCACTTTGGGTCTCTGTGGACGGTAGGCTCTCTTTAGTCTGCCAAGCTGGTACTCAGCAAAGCACCCTGGGGCCATACTTGCAAAAGGGAAAGCAGAAGGTCAGCAGTGGCCCCTGCCATTGAGGTCTTCATAGCCCATGGGGAAGGCAGAAAGGTAACCCAGGGGCACCTGGACACAGTGGACACATGACCCAAGAACAGAGGGATACCTGTGAGAGTGGAGCTTCTGGGCAGAAGAATCAGCTAGCAAGAGACACAGAGCCACAAAAAGCAGGGTCCATTGGCAAAGTCAGGGACTCCCAGGGCCTGGCGAGCTGGAAGGGCGGATCTGTGCTTTCCACCTCCCTCCACCCCTTTGCTCTTCAGCCCTCGCCACAGGGGCCTGGGTCCTCCAGAGACAGGCCCCAGCCTGGGGCAGTGAGCACCTCACACCTTGTCTCACTCTTGCTGCGTGACTTTGGGCAAGTGACATTTTGCTGAATCATGATATCCTGGCCTATAGAAGGTTCTAGAATATTCTTTTCTAGCCCACCTCCTCCATCTCACCTGTGGTTGACATTTCAATCATGAAAGTGGGTACACACACAGCCCCTTTTCTTTGCAGGCTCCAACCCTTGGGCCCATATATCTGGCCTTTTGGTCTGTCCTGGTTTCCAACCAGGCCCCACTATGGACAGTGACAGTCCCACATGGTCCCTCTACCTTCAGGCCACTATCCACTCAGGTGGTCAGGTCCACTCTCCTTCCCCTTGGCACCTGGGCTGGCAGTGACACACATTTACCTCAAATGTGGTGAGTGGCCCAACGTGACCAGGGACCTGGGTTCCCTGCTGGACAGAGGTGTGTGGAGGACATGGAGTCACAACGGAGGTGCCAGGGCAGTCCCTGGGACCTCAGGCCAGCCTGGCTCCTGGGCATGGAAGTCACGTGTGGGAGCCCCCCTGGCTACACAGAAGGAGCAGACCCTCTGCTGGGTCCTTGGTTCCTGGGCACAGAACGGCCAGCAGCCACTGCATTGGGAAGGTGTACTGTGTACTCATCTGCTTTTCTGTGTTTCTTCTCTCCACACCCTCAAGTTAAAGCTCCAGGAGGGCAGGGCTTGATTTGGGCCCCTGCTGAGGCCCAGCCCTCGGAAGGGAGATCAATGTGGAAATGGAGGAGAGCAGGTTGCAGTGTGCTTGGCTCCCAGGGAACTTCAGGGAAGACAGCCATTGAGACTCTGGTGGTCCTCAGGGCTCCTGCCAGTATTAGGGTGACAGGTTGTGGCTTCCTGATGGCAAGAGAGGAGGCAGCCACCCTTCTACATGGGCCGGTCCACAGGACCCCAGGACTGCTGATGGTGTGGGGACAGCAGTCACCACCTCTCATCTGTCCCTTCAGCTCACCTTCTGCTTCTCTGCCTCTCAAATGGTCCCTTAATTGGCCATTTGGCCCCTAAATTAGGGGTGATTAGGATCAGCCCCCAAGCAGCCTCTCAGATGGCGGCTGGGGGTCTGGAGCCCCTTGTCAGGGTCCAGGGGTTCTTTGGCTTGGTCATGTAAAGGTCAGCCCTTTAGCTGGGTATGGGTGCCTGGCTGACCTCCGACCCTGGGAATTCAGACCAGAAGGACTCTACATAAGGAAGGGAGGGGGCGCAGTATGCAGATACCCCACACATGCCAGGTGGAGCACCAGAGCTCCCCACAGCCAGTGCCCCATTCCTGCAGTCCCAGGCACAGAGATCTCTATGGATGCAGCACCCCAGCCAGAGGCTGCTGGGGTCAGGATGCAGAGCGGGTGCCACTTCCTCCTGGCTGCCCAGGAGAAGGCAAGCCTCAGTCCACATCTGCAGAAGGGGGTGGTCACAGAACTACAGGCAGTGGCATTGTTCCAAGGGCTACATGGCATCATGACCAAACTCCTCTTTCTACACACAGGGAACAGTGAATCCCTACACTTGGGAGAGCTGCTGTGTCCCCAGATCAGCCTGACATGCCAAACTGGAAAGGCCTTAGGAGGCTTCCTGGACCCGTTCTTCCATCCTTCCCTTGGGCTTGCTTGTGAGAGTGTGTGTGTGCAGGCGGGCATGCACACGTGAGGGGGCCTCTCTCTGGGCACCCAGCGCCCGTGTGCTTATGTGTATAAGCTCCTGCCCTGCGTCCTGCTGCCCACAGTTACTCAGTTGCAGCCTACCCAGGAAGCCCTTCTGGCTGATGACCAGGCTTCTTGCTGCCTGCGCTGCTGCATGCCCAGAGCAAAGGGCACCTTTTTCTCTGGTGCACAAAGATTCTTCTAGTAGCAGCCAGGACCACAGAAGTCGGGCTGCCCAGAGCTCCTACCACAGCTGCCCTTTAGCCCAATGCCCATCACTCTCACAGGTTTGACCCCAGCTACTTCCTCCCACCAGTCACTCTGGTCACTGAGCCCCCTTCCTGACCTCTCTCTCTGATCGGCAGGGTTGATGTTGCTTTGAAGCAAGCAGGGCCACCCAGCATTGCCATGTCCCCATGTCCTGGCCTGGCCAACAAGGTTGGCCCAGCCCAAGGACCAGCCTAAAGCCAATACCCCCAGGTCTTACTGCCACAAGGACAGTGGCGAGGCAGCAAAAGAAGTGAACCCTGTGATCCCTGAGCTGGCACAGGGGGTACATCTGTCTTGATGTCTGTACACTAGAACTATCCAATGGGACAGAGTGTGTCCCATGGCCATGTGACCTGGAGCCCCTGCCCAGTGTCCCCTTGAGGGAACAGCTAAGGGACTCTGGATGAGCCAGGGGGCACCTGCTGCAGTGGGAGGAAGCAACTTGGGTCCCAGACCTGCTTGGTCACATCACAGATGTATCCTCCTGAGGGCTGGCTTTGCACTGGGCCTCAGTTTCCCCTTATAAACAGAGAGTCCTCCACCTCTGCTGGCAGGTAGCCTTGGGAGGCTTCCCTTGTTCCTGGACCACTGAAGTTGCACACAGTAGGTACTCAACCCCCGAAACCAGAGCTGGGGCTCCCTGCAGGTTGGGACGGTGTTGGGCGTCTGTGTACCTGGCAGGTGCAGCGGGCAGGTGTTAACCAGCACCCGCTCGGTCACCTCAGAATCTCACAGCTCCCGGCCCCTGCCCTGGGCTGCCGTCCCCCACTGGCTTCTAACACCTGGATGGTGTGCAGGCTTGATGTGGCCTCTCTGATGTGTATACTCTGAAATCCAAATCCCTTGGCTGCGGGCCTGCAGGCCGGCCCAGCTCTGGGGAGAGTCCCCGAAGGCCTGCCGGGGCCTGGTCACCCTGCAGGCAGCGTAGCACCCGCTGCCCAGCTGGCTCTGCAAAGGGGTCTCACCCCAAAACCACCTTTACCTCAGGTCCTTCCCCCGAGGCTGAGGGCTATGACCCTGTGGAATGCTGCACCTCTGAAAAGTCACAGCCCCCCATGAACTGGGCCTTGGTGTCCTCCAGCTGCCTCCCACTTCTGGGCAATTTATGGGGTCATTCCTTGTCCTGGTGCCAATTGGCCTCCAAAGTGCTTTACAACCTGCTCGGAGGGCGGAGAAGGGAGCAGGCCCCTGGGACAGCCCCAGAGGTGGCCCTGCCATTTGGCACCCAGGTTGGGGCAGGCCAGGGGGCTGCCTGGAGCCCTCCTGGTCACCGTGGTGGTGGGCTCCTCCCTGCTGCTCAGACTCTCTGCATGCTGCCGTCATTCTTAGAATAAAGCCTTCTGTACCCAGGACACTCCAGACCCCCACCTTCTGGGGCACCAGGCCCCGAGGTGTGAAAAGGGGCCAATAAAAGCTACTCTTCAGCATTGCCCCGAGGACATGAGATGACAGCTGCCTGGTGATGGCATCTCAAAGCTTGATGTGGCTGCAATTGTTCTAACATCAAAGTGGAAATGGCCCAGGGTCTCACCTTCCCAGCATCTCTCCTGCGACCCTCCCTTCGGCCTCCTTGCTGTACACCCTGCAAAATGTGTGTGAGGTTCATGCAGTTTCTTCAGTAGTTTTAAAGCAAACACCAACAGGACCACATCTACCTGGGGCACAGACCTGGCCGGTCCCCAGGAGCCCCTGGTGCCCTTGCTGAGCCGGCCCAGCCCAACCTGCCTGGGTGTTCCTTGTCTAATGTGTAGTTTTACAACTTAGGCACAGCTCTGCACAATATCCTGTGGTCCCCCCACCCGGGGGTGTGCATCTCAGGACATGCATGAGATTTATATGCGGATAGGGGAACTTGGAGCCCCGTACTATTTGTCTGTGCTGTATAATATTCCACGGTGTGCACGTGCAGTTTACTTGTCGGTTCCCCCGTGGACTCACATGTGGGCTGCTTTGGTTGGGGGCCACACGGGCTCCTTCTTGGGACACCTTGGTCATGAGGGAAATAGCTGCGGCAGTCACAGAGCATGTGGACATCTGACTTCGCCAAATGATGTTAATCTCTCATTTGAAATGAATTCTGGCTCCGCAATATATAAAAAGATGGCGGAAGAGTAAAAGGAGGGTGAGCATGCGCACAAACACACGCGCGCGCAAAGAACAGAGCGACTCATTCACAAACCCCCTGCGCGGCGCCAGGATGCACGGGAGGAGACATAGGCAGGCGGTTGGAAAGGCGGCTGCTTGTCTTCCGGTTAGCACTGTTTCTGTGTAGCGCATCGTCATCAGAGGACACTTGGAAATCAGACGTAGAGTCAAGGAAAAAAGGCCCGCGGCCACCTCCCAGGCCTGGCTTGAGGTGCTGCACTGAACCCCAGGGCTGTGGCCAGGGTCTCATGGTCTCTAGGCCACAGATGCCATGCGGCTGTCTGACCTTTGACCTCGGCTCGCGCCTGCGCCCAAAGCACTCATCGACCCACCGCGCCTCTTCACTTCTGCCCCACGCACGCACGCACGCACGCACTGTATCACTGCACACCTACAAGGCGGTGAGCGCTGTGATAGGTGCTGGAGAGACCGCAGAATTTGGGGCAGCTGGGAACTGCCCGAGAGGTAACAGTCGAACAGTACGTGTGGCCAATGAGCACGCTGTGCAGAGCTGAGCTAGAAGCCAAACCCTGGCGTCTGTTTCTTCCCCTCCCCAACTCATCAGCTGAGTCCCCGGTTACCTATGCGGGGTCCCAGGTACACCACCCTCCACCTGTCCACGGACTGTGGAGCTGTAGTGCGCCCAGGACCGTGCTGGGTAGCTGTGTCTCCACACTTTGCTCTTCAGGGTGGCCCCCGATCAGATGAGGAAACCAAGGCTCAGAGGGGCAAGGGATGTCACAAAGCAGGTCAATGTCAGGCCCGGGAGGAACACAGCCACACTGCGGACTCAGGACACCAGCCCTAAGCTGTAAAAGGGGGGGTCCCCACCCCTCTGGTTGAACCACAGGTGGCAGTTCCCAATTTGTCCCCTGCCCATTAACAGCCCCGACCTCTGAACCACATTGGGCCTTAAGGAATTAGAGCAGAGATATGCCACCTTTTGGGCGCTGACACCCCTATTCTTATTTAATTCCACCCCGCCCCTCTCGGTTCCTCCAAGTGTCAGCTGGCAAACATCTGTCTTGTAAATCAAAGCGCTGAGGGGCTCGCCAGGTTTGACGGGGCTCCGAGAATTTCATGGAGCCCTTCGGTGCAGAAGACACCATTGTGAGTGGCGAAACATCGCAAAAAGTTAAAAGCCTCCTCCAGCACAAAGCGGCCAAGAGCCCAGCTTGGTGGCGAGGTCACAGCCCTGGGCAGGCGAGGCAGCCAGCCGGGGAGCGTGGATTCCGTCCCGGAGGGCGGCGCCTCTGACCCTCTAAGGAAAACACCGGCCAGGTTCCGGCTGGAGGAGCCTGACTAGAAGCCATTGTGTGCATAGGCCGATTTGTTTGGGAGGAAGGTGCCATTTGGGGACCTGCAAGCCCGTGCTGGCTGAGCGCCTTTGACCACTGGAGCTGCACCGACGTCTCCCCCCCCCCCCCCCCCCCCCGACCCCATGCTGATGGATGAGAGTCGCTCATCCACGCCTGGGGCTCCTTTGTCTTTAAAAATATCTTTGCTGGTCTAATAGCTTCTGTGTTGGAATGATAAAAGCGATCCATTTTCAGTGTAAGAGGCAGGAAAAAAAAAGTCATGTAAAAGGGAGAAGAAGATGGGTGAATTCTCTAGGTCTTAAATGGACTTCTATTCAAATGTTTGTACTTTTAAAATTTTCCCCTTTGCATGTATGCGTTTGTGTGCTGGGGTGGGGCCGTGATTGGGGATTTAACCCAGGGCCTTCACTCTGAGCTAGGGCTCCAGCCTTTTTTATTTTTTTATTCTGAGACAGGTTCTCACCAAATCCCTCAATGGCACAGGTTGGCCCCAAATTTGGGATCTTCCTGCCTCAGCTTTCCAGAGTACTGTGATTACCAGTGTGTGCCACCATCCTCAGCTCCGGCTTTAGACCGTTTATTTTGAGACAAAGTCTCCTTGTGTATTTCAGGTTTGGCTTGAGCTTACTATACAGCCCAAACTGACCTCAAACTCAGTGATTCTCTGGTCTCAGCTTCCCAACTCCTGGGATTACAGGTATGTGCCATCATGCCTGGCTCTGATTTATACTTTCACAAAATCGAAAAAAAAGTATTTGATTTTATTTTTTAAATTAAATAATATTCTATTTTATTCATTTATTTTATTTTATTCGCAACAGAGTCTCACTAAATAGTACAGGCTAGCTCACTGTGTGGCCTAAACTGGCCTCAGACTCACTGTAATCCTCCTGCCTCAGGCTCCTGAGTGCTGACAGTATCAAAATTTTATTGTATAGCTGGGAGCACAGCTGCTTTCTTCACTTTGCCTCCTGTGTGTGACAATGTTCCCCCAGGGCACAATTTAACCTGTAGTTGAAGATTTACATTTACCTGGTCCTTTGCTACTTGAACCCTGGGGTGAGAATCTGAGGCCTAGTGATGGAACCCCGCCCACCGCCTGTTTGTGTACAGCCCATGAGCTGAGGATGCTTTGGGTCACAGGGCTGTGACCTTGCCACCAAAAAAGGTCAAAAGAGGAATAACGTTTCGTGACACGTTATGTATGCAGGATAAATTTCAGAGCCACAAATAAAGTTTTATGGACATACCGCATGCACATGGGTGCTTGTGCCCTCTGAGGCTGTGTTCAGAACTGCAAGCCGGAGGCAGGTGTGTAATCTAAACCCAACATTCTGGAAGGCAGAGGCAGGGGGATCTCAAATTTGAGTTTTGCCTGGGCAATTTAGCAAGAGCCTATCTCAAAATAAAAAGGGCTGGTGAGGCAAAGACCCTGGGTTCAGTCCTTAGTAAATAAACAAACAACAACAAAAAGGGTAACTACAAAGCTAAGGCATTCTGAGGGAGACCTCGTGTTCCCCTGAGCTAAAAATATGTATCACCTGCCTGTTGAGAGCCAGTTGACCCACTGTATTCTGAACGGGCTTCTGGGCAGCATCCCTGCGTGTCCTTCGAAGAACTTCCCTTAGGATAGATTCCTGGCACAGACAGTTCAAGGCTGATCCCATCTCGGAGTCTGGCAACCAGCAGACCTGTGGCAAGCCCTGTGTCCAGGCAGGCACAGCCCAGGGACCCGGAAGGCCAGGCCCTGCTGGCTGCAATGTGCTCATTCTGACAAAGCCGAGCCCCGGATGATGGGATTCACGGGTCAGGCCTGGCCTCCTCTGTTCTCTCAGGTGTGATTCTATGGCTTCAGCAGAAGCAGGATGCTGATGGGCACTGTTGGAGCCCTCCCAGGGTCATACCCTCCCCTCATGTCCTGGGAGGGGTGCTGCTCACACCCGACCTCTCAGCTAAAGTCTTCCAGTTGCATTTTCTCCCTTCTGCTTCGACCTTCAGATGCTTATTGGCCATTTGCATGTCTTCTGCGTGAACAGCTCCTACATCTTCCCATCTGCTTGGGAAGGGGCAGAACGGTTTAGCAAAAAATAGGAGCCAGCCTGATGGCCATGGGCCAGAGGTGGCACTGGGGCAGTGGCACGGTGGCCATGTCAGGGAATGGGGGACCGTTTTTCAAGTCAGACAGGTTGGTGGAGACCAAGTCAAAAAGCCCATTGGCCCCTATGGATCCCAGAGACGAGCCCCTCAGTGAACCAACATCCAGGAATACCCCTGGATCTCTGCTGGGGTGACCCCGCGGCAGCCTGCCTTCTCCCTCCAGATGGCCCCTGTCTGGGCCCCATCTCATCAGTGTGTTCCTTACAGGTGAGCATCCTTTCCTCTCTGTCCAAGGACACTCAAGGGACCTGACACCCACTACCACTACTCTGGCCAAAGGACAACGCAGCTGGGCTGAAATCAGTGTGCTGGGGGTGGGTGCAAGCATTGACAGATGGTGTCTGGAGGGGCTGCGTGGCGGCTCTGCAAGAAGCTGTGGAGGTAACTTACCAGGGAAAAAGTTCTTCACATGCATGGTTAAGTGAAGGATATCTGAGTGACAATATCCTTGCTGGGGTGGGGGTTAAATCCACGACAGCATCTGAGATGAGCCAGGCAGAAGGTGCATTCAAGGTTGCAGCCCCAGCAGCTGGAAAGGCAGGGAGTGTCCACCCCAGGAGCCCCCGAAGGAGCCAAGCCTACCACACCATGTGAATTTCTGACTTTCTGCCCCCAGGGTTGTGACAGCATCAATTTCTACCCTTCAATTTGCCAGTCTGTGCTGAGTCAGTCCCTGGCCCAGGGACCGGTATGGCGCCCAGAGCACCACCTAGGAATCCCAGCCCCATCATGTAGATATGGTCAGGCGGGAAACTGAACTCCTATGGTCAGCATGAGGTCCAGCAGACTCGCAGCAGGTGTCAGAAATGACCATGGCTGTTCCCCCAGGTGCTGCTGATCCTGAGCAGGGTGAGTCACGGCCAAAGAGAGCTGAAAGCTAATGCCACCTCACTACTATGGAGAGTCCATTCACAGTGCCCAGCACATGGGCATGGGGTGGGTCTTCACACTGCAGGAGGTGCCTCAGCTGCCACCGTTACCCACAGTGACCCATCATCAGAAAGGGGACAGATGGGCCAGCTGAGAAGCCAGGGTTCCAGGCAAGTGTTCCCAGGGACAGCAGGTATACACAGTCATAAACACGCTCAGGGCTGTGAGGGGACTCGGACGCTGAATCCAGGAGACGCTGTGCTTATCGGGGCTGGATTTTCCGCCCTGGTGACATCCTCCATCTTGCAGGGCTCCCCCAGGCAGCATCTACATGGGAGACATCTCTGCCCACTAAATAAGGCCCGAGGGGCACCGGTGGCAGCAGCCGTGGCTGGACTGCGGTAAGTGAGGTCCGACTCTGTTTCTACCCTGGCTGCTAGAAACAGGATCAAGGCTTGAGTCCCTGTCAGAGGGTCCAGCAGTGCCATGCTGGGCAGTGCCTCGGAGGAGCCCTGAGAAGTGGGGAGGCCCCCTGCCTGCTGCTCATAGCCTGACGGGGGCGCTTCTGCCATGCGCCGTCCTGGAGACCCCAGCGAAGGGCTGGTGGCTACGACCGGGCGGGGAAGGGAGTCCCTAGCGGTGAGGCCGAGGATGGCAGGCCTTGGAGCTGGCTGCAATCCCCAGAGATTTGGGAACCGGGTCCCCCTCTTGCAAAAGAGTAAGCACAGCTAGAGGTCGGGGGTCGTGATACCCTCTGCAGCCCCGGCTCTGCTTTTTCCTAGATGGGGAAGCAGGTCAGCGGGAGCCTTGGTAGGAATCTCCAGCCCCTTGATCTGTGGTATGTGCGACCAGAAACCCAAGCCGGGACATTGCCTGCAGCATCTGTTTAAATGCCTCAAAGCAGAAATGCCTCTGACCTGGCTGGCCTGCCAGAGCCGAGCGCTGGAGGTCCTGGGGGGCTGAAGACCTCCCGCTACTCCCCACCTTCTTGCCCTGACTCTTCTCTCCCTCATTTAACAGAGATCAGTACCCCCTTCCATGCCTGGGCTGTGAGTTTGGGGGGGACAGCTGTGACCAAGACACATGCCCGCGGACACACAACTCCATGCAGTTCACAGAGGTGAAGCAGATGGAGGGCAGTAACTGGCAGACTCATTTCTCAGCCATTACCCAGCCAGCTGCGAAGGAGGTGGGGGTTCCCTTTCCAGGCTCCCCCTCCACGACCTGCAGTGGGAGAGGAAGAAGACACAGCTGCACCAACTACAGATCACACACGATATGCCCGTGAGCACACCCATGCATGAGTGCACACCCACGTGTGTGCACACTGACACTATATGCACGTGCACATGACACACTTGCACACACGCACACTCCCACGTGTGCACACTCAAACGCTTGTCCACTTATGTCCAAATGTACACACACACACACACACACACACAAAATGTGACCCAGTACTAGACTTCAACTAAATAGTGTTGACCATCAGTAACAAAACAGTGCTGAATGTTCTGGAACATTGGACGTGGGCTTGGTCTTCCCTAGATCTCTGTCCTGAAGGCTCTGTTCTCCATAGCCTAGCCACGAGTGCCACCCCTTTAGAGAAAATGCAGGCTTCCAGGACCCAAACAAGACACAACAACCAACTCTGTAAAAATTTCACGTGGGAAAACCCCGCACATTAATTACACCAGACCGGAAGGGGCGTGGCCAAGTGAGCAGTGGCCGAGGAGGAGAGTGTCCTGAGGAACAGCAAGAGTTTCGGGTCCTTCTCCAGGGAAGGGTGGCCTTGGAAAACGTGTCCCTGTGCATGATACTGGGCTGAAGCATGCAACCCCGCTCCACCTATTGAGCCACGCCCCCAAAGAGACTCAAAATAGCCCGGGCTTTCCCTGCATGCCCTTCTGGGGGATTTGTCTTGCCATGAAGTAGGTCCAGCGTGTCACCTCCTGAGCCTCGGTTTCCTGCTCTGGAAGCTGGGTTGTTGACCATGATATATGTATTTCTGGGCAGCTGGGACCTCGTTGCTGGAGTAGCGTGGCCACAGTTCTGCTGGATAAGCCACAAGCTGGGGCCAGCAGGTAGGCTGTGGTTTTTTAATTTCGGAAAGTTTCAAACCTTCTGAGAAGCCTGAAGCATAGTATGAGCAGTTCCTATATGTCCCTCACCTGTATTCACCTACACCTGACCATTTGTGCATTCACGCTCAAGCACACACACACACACACACAGTTTTCATGGTTAGGACGCTTTCTCTAAAGACTTTGGCATGTGTCCTAAGCTCTAGGACACAGCATCAAAGTCGAGAAAGTCACCCATTTCGAGGATGTGAAAAAATGCATAGTCCATATGCAAATTCCCCAAGGGTCCCAGTCATGTCTGCTGTGTCTTCCTTTTACATGACTTGTTTTTAGTAAAAGTTAACTTTTAAAGTGTATGATTCCCTGTGACATCTTGGTACGTTCACAGCCACCAGCTTTATCAAGTTTCAAAACATTTTTTGTCCCCAGATGCAAACTCCTTCCTCTCTAACTCGCCAGTCTCCGGGCTTCTCTTCCCCAGTGCGTCGGCAGGTGTTCACTGTGAGGAATCGTATTAGGTGGGGTTTTTCTTTCTTCAAAGATATTATTATAAGTCAGATGAAGAACCAGACCATTTGTGTGTTTCTTTGGGGGGAGTAGGGGATGCTACCCACTGGCTGAGCATCTTTGGACAGGAGCTTCAAGGAGACCTCCCTGGACCGACCCAACCCTAGAATTGTGAGTGGATCTTTGTCAAATGACCCAGACAGCACTCACTCAAGCCTGGCCTTTGGGGCATCTGTCCCACCTGACAGCTTCTACCCAGGTATGGGGGCTCAGGGCAAGTGGAAATATCCCTGCCCAGGGGACTAAGATCCCTGGGGAGCAACAAGTGATTCATGCGATTCTCAGCCTCTCATCTGTGAAATGGGTGCAGGACACTGCCATGGAGACCCAGGCAACTGCAGGCCACCCCAGAGTGAGGGCCTTAGAGGGGAGCAGCGGCCACCAGACTGCACCTGATGCCGAGAGCAAGTCTCTGCCTTTGCATCCCAGTGCTGGCTTGCTCTCCCTCTCTGTTTCTTGATGGGCATGTGAGGCTGTATCTCAGCATCTGCCAGCATCCCCTGGAATGGTGTTGGAGCAGGGGATCTGCACTGCTGAATGGTGTTGGAATCCTGGGGGACTGCACTGCTTTGTCTTTGAAGACAGGTCTTGTTCATGCTGCCCGCTGGCCGAGATCATCCTTCAGCAGCAGTGCAAACATCAACCAGGGCAGGGCCTCCCTACCTGCATGGCTGGCTGCCCCAGACACAGCCCTCTGGCCCGGAGTTCCCTAAAGGCTGGAAAAAGGGAGATCTAATTTGACCTGACCTGAGGTCTGATCCATTAAAGGTCTGATCCCAGAAAGGGTTAGCAGATCAGACAAATGATTGTACAATCAATACAGCAACGGAAGACAAGGAAGAGAGGCAGGAAGAACGGACAGAATGAACAAGAAGCATGGACAAACACAGAAAACAGTGGGTCCTGTGACCATGATCACTTCCTGATTCATGCAGTATTTCCAGACTACTGACTGCGCCCTGTCCTGGGCAAGCAGTGGGAATAGGGCAACACACCATGTGCATTTATCCTACCTCTGAAGAGTTGTGTCTGGGAAGGTAACAACCGTGAGGGCAGCATCCACTTGGGAAGTAAAAGCTGGGGCTACTGAGCAGAATGCGCACTCACATGGTGGTGGGGCTCTGTCACTCAGAATCAACCTACGATCTGTAATGGCCACTCTGAGACCTGCTCCTCCTGTGCAGGTCTTGGGCTGAGAAATAGAAGGAAGTCAAGGTCCTGCAAAAAGCCAAGGCTGCTAACTTTCCAAAAAAGACTGATGTGGTAGGAACTTTGTGACTTCATTTTGGCCAGAACTGAGTTCAGATCCCAAGTGTATTGCTCATAAGCTCTGTGCTTCTGGACAAGGTGCACTCTCTTTCATCTTTGAAGTGGGTGCAATGAAAATGAAAAGGGAGGAAGTGTAGGGCTTCCTAAGTGCTGGCCAGCACCATCACCATCAGAGCGTTCACCTCGGTGACACTCTCCAGAGATCCCAATGGACAAACCCATCTCGGGACCTCACAGAGCCCTGGGAGAAGAAACAGGAAACATAACACAGCAGGTGGCAGGTGCCTTGGAGGGAAAAGGAAATCACTTAGTGTGTGAAGTTTGAAGAAGAGAGAACTAGTGGACGCTGGGGAAACTTTTGTCTTCACAGGAGGGTTGTGTAGCCCACAGAGGCCAGAGCTGGTGACTTTTCAAGGTCATTATTTGAATTGGATGATTTTTGATGTGGTCACTATCAGTTTCTCATCGAGTTAGTCTCTGTTTATATGGAAAGTGCTGCTTTAGGTCTCAGGGTCATGTGAGATCGCTGCTCTGGGCAAACATTTCTCCAGGAACTCATTCTGCTTTGACGATGGAGGTCATGGGGAATAAAGGTCAGATGCTGGAGATCAGCTTTGCAGCCACTGACTCCCGTAGTTCTGGGGGTGACAGTGAAGCTTGCACCCCACCCAGCTCTGGCGTGGAGGACAAGGTAGCCCTAGCTGGTGGGGCTCAGGCCTGGGTGTCTGAGCTGGCAGCAGATGAGGGTTCCGACCTTAGCTTCTCTGGCCCCTGGGTGGCTGCCGATGGCTGTTGCTAAGCACTGTCTCTTCCCTGCAGACCTCCGGAGCGAGGTACCCTGCTCCGAATGCCCACACAGCATGGAGCAAAAGCCTCACCCCATGGACACAGCAGGTACACTGGGGGACAGGGCCTAACTGGAGATAAAGAGACCACGGGACACAGAAATTCCCCTTCAAAAAGTGGACAGATGCAAGACGTCTCCATCTCCCAGCGTGATCTTCCCTGCATGGTCCAGAAAGGAAATTAGCAGACCAGGCCAGACGGCAACCTCAAGGTGCCTGGCTGGGGTCTGCTACTGTGACAGATTCCAGCAGGTACCAGAGGGGCAGTTAATGCTAAGGGAAATGTTTACAGGGGCATGCAGCAGGGATTACAATTCAAAGGCTTTTTTTTTTTTTCTTCAAAGCACACATACTTTTTTAAAAAAAAATCTAAGGGAAAAATTCTACTTAAAGAGAAACAGTAGTTGCGATGCAGGACTAATACTCTAGTTTTTAAAATGGGCTGCATTTTCTGGACTTTCCAAATTTGCAACCATAACCAATGGTACTTCTGCAATTAAAATGTTCAAAATCCACCTTGTTTTTTGTTTTTGTTTTTTCAAGGTATAATTTAAAATAAAATGCACTGTAGGTAGCGTTTCAGTGTTAGGAGATTAAAGGGTCGTGGAGGTGGACGGCAGGGATGGTTATACACTAAGACGGTATTAACCCCACTGAGTGGCACACTTGAAATCCTCAGGAGGGCAAATTCCAAGTTGTGTGATTTTAATTCAACTTTACAAATGGAAAAAGCAAAAATATTCACCATGCCTATATTAATGCATGCCTGAAACTCAGACACAATGTACTGTAACTATAAAACTTAATAGAATTTATTTTGAAACCTTGAAAATGCAAGCTAATTCAAAGGGCACAATTGGATGAGTTTTGACAGATGTCAGCCCCGGTCTGTTTACCACCACAGTCACCCTAAAGAATATTTCTATCACCCCAGAAAAACCTCCTTCTACCCTGGAAGGCAGTTAGTCTCCATCACAGGCAATGACTGGTCAGCATTTTGTTACCATGGATTTGTCTTTCTTTGGAGTAGGCATTAAAATTTAAAATTAATAATAAATGCTGCAAGAATGGCCAGAGAATGGCATTTAAGTAAATAAACTGCACGGGCCAGGCTCTCTCTACATGGATACCCACCGTAGATGGTACAAAGTGTGACCAACATATACAGTAAATATTTTAAGAATGTATTACAGTAGGGGCCGGGGATTTAGCTCAGTAGAATAAGTGCCTGCCTGGCAAGCGCAAGATCATGAGTTTGATCCCCGGTACCAATAAAAAAAAAAAGAAAAATAATAATAATAAAAAAAGACACTGCCACTAATCCACCTCAAAATCTTCCCCCTTGACTCAAACACATTTATCCCATCATTCTGGCCACTTTCTGATGTAGCTCTGGAAGTCCTCTTTCCAGCTTTATGAGGTGTGATCAAAAATATGGTGTTTGCTGCTGCCCAATGTCCAGTGAAGGGCAGGCTTGTAAAAACATTACAGTGTGTCTCCTTATTCATCTTATTCACCAGATCTGGCACCATGCAACTTCTAGCACTTCCCCAAAGTCAAAATGACCATGAAAGGTAAATATCTGAATCAATTCAGGACATCAAGGCAGCCATGACAGTACAGCTAAAGACACTCACAAAAGAAGACTTCCAGAATGGCTTCAGAAAGCGGCAAAAATGATGGGAGAAATGTGTTTGAAATGAGGAGTATGTCAAGGGGGATTCACAGCAATGTGTCTTTTACTGCCATAATTTTTCCAAAGTTAAGTATTCAGCATATTTTTCAAATTATTTTCTAATTTTCCTATGAAATAAGGATTATTCCTTTTGCTGTCTCACAAACCAGGAAAGTGATCTTCAGCAAAGCCTTTCATTTTTCCCTTGGCTATGGCCAGGCCAATTTCTGGGCCAGCTGAATGAGCTCTTTTTGGAATAACAGTCCCTATGGGGGGAGTTTTGGTGAATCAGAAGGTCTTAGGTGGAACAATGCATTTCTAGCAGACTCTAAGTTCTGGCTCAGTGTGGCCTGTCTAGTTCAATGCTTAGGCCTTTTTTTTTTTTTGTCCCAAGCCCTACTGTTTTCTAATAAAGATTTTTTTAAACCAATGCTCAGACTTCTTCAATTACAAAACGATTTTCAATTACGAGGAAGCAGGGGTCTTGGGAAGGATGTGTGGTATGTGTGTGTGTATGCGGGGGCGGGGGGGGGGGACTCAGATACTTAGAAAAGACCAGGAAAAAATTCAGGATCCTAATTGCAAACTAAAAGAAAAACAATTGTCTTCATAACACAGAGCCTGTGTGTAGAGCTGAGCAGGGTGTCCTGAGTCGCAGGGACACAGGTTTATTATAAATGACAACAATCTCACATTTGCCAAGATCGGAAAATAGCAAGCTCCCCAAGCTCAGGGGAAGGAAGGGAATCCCAGAAAAAGAATTTAAGGTTCAATGTAACAATTTTTAAAAGTTCTCAGGTGGGGTCAAAGACGTAGCTCAGTGGTCCAGAGCTTGCCTAGCTTGGGTGAAACTGTGGGTTCTGTCCCCGGCACTGCAAAAATGAGATGAAAAACCAAAACAACAAAGACAGAAAACAAAACAACAACAAAAAGCCCTTTGGAGCTATTCATGGTGGCATAAGCCTGTAATTTCAGCACTCTAGGAGGTTGAGGCAGGAGGATAAGTTTGAGACCAGACTGGGAAACTAGAATCTAGCAAGACCTTGACTTAAAATTTAAAAAAAAGGGGAGGGAGAGGCTGAGGCTGTAGCTCAGTGTGAAGCTGCTGGGTTCAATCTCGTTTCATCAAAAAAAAAAAAAAAAAAAGCTCAAAAAACACTTCTCTCAGCTAGCAGGAGACCTAGAACAAAGGCACCAAAGCAAGTCCTTCTGGCAGCGTGGGCCTTGGACCACACGGCTGGCGGTGGCAGTGACCAGGAAGTGCAGACCACTAGCTGCACAGCTCAGTGAATGAAATGTGCTCACGCGGAGAATCAGCCCACTGAGCTACGTGGAGCAAATTCAACCCAAAAAATCAGAGCCAGGAGACACCCCAGTTGGGGCTCTGAACACCCAGGTACATCTGATCCCTCTCAGTCCTCACCTGATGCATGGCCCAACTCAGCTAGAGAGCTGATGGGTGACCACAGCGCCCTGTGCTGGCCAATGTGATGTTCCCCCAGTGATCCACGCGGGGAGGCACCAACAGATGCTCCAGCCTGGGCACTGCTACCAACATCCCTGCATGTAGCATCCCTCACTGTCTGTCCATCTCCGCAAGCCTCACTTGGCTCACACGCGGCAGGATTTGCCGCCACAAGGCGCACAGCACTGCTGGGACTATGGCACACCAGGTACCCAGCTGCTCCTCTGGACTGCCGGCATCGCCTTCATGAATTACTCCCGGGCACATTCGTCCACCCATCTCCGTGACCCGCAGGACTGAACGCAGGTCGAGGCCAGAGCCCCAGAGGTTCCCGGCCTGCCCAGGGAGTGGTCAGGTGAGGAGCCCCGCGCTGCGGCATGTCCGGCCCGGGAGCCCTAAGACAAGGCCATGTTCACTGCCCGGGAAGCAAGACAGCCCGGTTTACAAGCACACTGGGCTCAAAGTCCAACTCCGATACCTGCAGATTGTACGGACTTGGATCACTCTGCTAGTTTTCTGGGGCCCCTATTTCCACCCATTCAATGGGGGCAATGGAATACTTGGGGGATCTCGTGGGGATGTAAACTGAGAGTATAGCCCCAGGGCTTAGACCACCCTTGAGGCACTGCCCGAGGTTCCCTGGACGCCACTCTCAATCCCTTTCCGGCGCTCCCCCAGAAGAGGAGAGGGCTGGGGGCGGAAAGGGGGGACCTGGATGCTACCGTCTCGCCTCCCCCAGCCCGATTTGGGGCGCGTCCGCCAGTGCAGCCGCTGCCATCCTCCTCGGCACCCCGCATTTATCACGGACTTTAAAACGAAAGCTGCAGGGGAGGGTAATTAAGCTTAATAGGAGCCGCCGTCGATTGAAAGCCACAGGGGGGAAGTAATTAGATTTAACAGAAGCCACGGCTTTCTGAACCCAGACGCACAGCGTGGGAGTCCCCGGTCCAGAAAGCCTAGGGGATGATCTTTTTCTAAAGGCTTTCCCGGTGACATTTTCTGCGCGCTCCGTCATTAACGCCAGTCACTGACGGGGTATGAATGTGGCCTTTGCTCATTGAAATTCATTAGGCCTGGCATCTCCGCGGCGTCTCCGCTTCGCCCTCCCCACCGCCTGTGCGCGGGCCCGTGCGCTTTCCCCCCACACCCAGGAGCCGGGGGTTGAAGGCACAATGGGCAAGGCCCCGAGTTAAGCCCAAGCCCCCTTTTTGCCCCGCCAGGGCATTCTCCTTCTCTGCAGGCGCCGCTTCCCCCAGGCCCCCCTCTTCCCGCCCGCCGGGGCAGGCGCGCCCGACCTCCCAGACCGCGCCGCTCGCGGACCCCGCGCGCGGGGCCTCCGGGGCCGAGCCTCCGACGCACGGCACCTCGAAAACAAAGGAGCTGCGGCCGGAGTTAGGAAACGGAGTTCACCGACGCCGCAGCTGGGCCAGCCCACCCAGCCCGAGAGTCGCTTTCCCAAACCACCGCCCCTCCACCCTCCAGCCGCTGGGGAAGGCGCGGGACGCCGAGGGCGCGCGTTGCGCGGGGGCCGAAACTGAGGCTGAAGCGCCACCTCGCGGCCGCCCCACGAGCCGCGCGCTCATTGTGTGCGCGTCTGGCGAGCAAGTGTGCGTGTGTGCGTGTGGGGTATTTCGCAGGATAAAGGGGCGCGGACTGGGGGGCCGTGGTGCTGGGATCGCCAGAAGATAAAACTCAGAGAACGTGAGAAAGTCTGAGCTGCAAGGGGAAATGGTAGCAAACGACAGGAGATAGTTATGCAGGCTAGGACCCTTGGAGGCGGCAAAGAACGTGGTCTTTTAAGAAGAGCACTAAAGCCTGGCCCAGGATGAAAGAGGCCAAGCTCCACATCCCCTAGTCTCTGGGTTCCCGTCCTCCGCCCCAGCTAAGGCCGCACACCTAGCGCATCCACAGGGGAACCGGGGAGGGGCTTCCGTTGTCTACTGCTTTGTGGAATTAAACTCACGCAAGCCAGAGCCCCCGGCTGCCATGCCTTGGGGAGCTAATCTCCGGGGCGGGTCGTACATCGGGGCAGCCCCCTCCCCCCATCAGGACCGCGTGGGCGGTGTCAAACGGGCGGGGACTAGGAGCCACCGCCCACCTGCCGGGGCCAGGTCAGGAGGCGGGATGTGAGAGGGTGTGTGCGGGGGGGCGGAGGCTTAATGCAATCCTGATCAGAAAAGCTCGGGGATCCCAGGCACCTACCCGCGGGGCTGGCCGGGGCTGGCCGAGTAGGCTATATAAGGCTGCAGCCCCGCGCTGCGGCGCCGTCGGAGCCTGCGTGCACTGCGCCCGGGCGCTCCTAGCTCACGCTCAGCTCGAGGGCACCGCGCACAGGTGCCACAGCCCTGCCGCGCATCGCCGGCGCCGCGAGCCCCCGGAGGTGCCATGTGGAGCGTGCCGAGCAGATGTGCGGTGATCCGCGCCCTGGTCCTGGCTGGCCTGTGGCTGGCGGTGGCGGGGCGCCCCCTGGCCCGGAGGTCTCTCGCGCTATCGGACCAGGGGCCGCACTTGTACTACGGCTGGGACCAGCCGATCCGCCTTCGGCACCTGTACGCCGCGGGCCCCTACGGCCGCTCGCGCTGCTTCCTGCGCATTCACACGGACGGCGCGGTGGACTGCGTGGAGGAACAGAGCGAGCACTGTGAGTGCCCGCCGTCCCGGCACCCCCATCCCCGCCGCGCCTCCTCCCTTTACCCTTCCTCGGTCCCGCGGAACCCCGGGATCTCCCAAGAACCCCAGCTTTTGGCACCCTCACTTTACCATCCCTGCCTCGGTGCCCAGACGGGGCGGGGGGGTGGGGTGGGCACAGGTGTCCGAAGGAGCGCGCCCACGTGTCAGGAGTCCCTATGCAGGCCGCGGCTTCTTGCTTTTCTTGTACCCAGGTTTGCTGGAGATCAGAGCAGTCGCCCTGGAGACCGTGGCCATCAAGGACATAAACAGCGTCCGGTACCTGTGCATGGGCCCCGATGGCAGGATGCGGGGGCTGGTAAGTTACGCACCGGGTTAAGGGTACACCCACGGCCAGGGATGCACGCAACGTGAGTTTTCTCCCACCTCTGCTCAAACCCGAATGCAGCTTCCAGGGAAAGCTTTCAAGGGCCAATTAATCAATCTAATGCTCGGGTGCCTCCCGCCCAACACGGAAATTTACGGTCCGAGCCCGCAGCGGGAGAATGGGTGAGAGCAGCCAAGCATTCGCAATTGAGCTGAAGGCCGCCGGCTGGCTGAGAAGACCCATTATGCGGCTCCCTTTGATATTAAACAGGGAAACTCACCTCGCCCCTTTTCAGCCTGGGCTTCGCGTGTGGTCCTCTTCCCTCTCTGACTCTCAAGTCTAAGAAGGAATATCCATACATTGTATCTGCTAAAAAAAATTAGCAAATCTGAAAGCCAAAAACAGTTGAGATTGGCAAGATTCCTTTTCTTTTTTTCTTTTGTTGGTTTGGGTTTTGGTACTGGGAATGGAACCCAGGGTCCAGCCCCCAGTTTTTAAATTTTAAGGCAGGCATCTCAATCAGTTGCCCAGGGTGGTCTTGAACTTTCATTCCATCTTCCTGCCTCAACCTCTTAAGTTTTATATATCAGGTAAACAGGGTGGTGTAAGATGCAGGTGTAGCAGAATAATACTAAATTGCTGTGCCCCAGCCCCCAGCTCACCTGCCCTGAAAATGCTTTGGTTTGGGGGTTGGGGAGGCGGGGGGATGGGCTGGGAAGGCCCAGGTAACCGCCGCAGGCTCAGGCTGGAAGTGTGTGGATGCTAGGGGCTCTGGTCAATGAACAAAGGCTGTGAATTCAAAGGAACTGTGCTTGGAGGAGACTGTGTGAGGTCCCCAGAGGCCAGGCCTCCCACACAGCCCGGGGCTCCTGGGAGGGAGGGGGGCAGGGCTGGGTGTATCTGTGGGCACCTGCAGAGACCCTCCCCACCCCTATTTGCAGATGGCCCCGGAGCGCTGCACCTTAGAGTCTCAAATCGTGTGGTGTCTGTGCCGTCCACTTACTCCATTTATCTGCTTGAAAAGATGGTCAAAAAATGCTGACCCCCCCCAAGTGCTCCAGACCTGCCATTGTCACTTTTGTTATGTTGACATTTACTAGCACGCTCACGGTGGGAGGGCCCTGCAGGGGCTCTGGGTGTAAAAATTCCCCCGTCCCCCCATGCAGATCTAACCCAAACCGGGGAGCCTGGAGGAAGAGCTTGTCACTGAAGTCCTTTCTGCCTGTTGGTGTCTTGGCCCTAGCCTAGCACTTTATGCATTTTACTTTTTTAAAATAGAAGTGACACTTTTCTTTTTCTAGAAATTCAAAATTGATTGCATTTTCTGTATGGAGAAAGGATGATAACTAATTTCTCCCTTCCCCTAAAAAAAACTGTAGTATTGCAATACTTCTCTTCTTTATCTACAATTTGCATTTTTCAGAAATTCAGAAGACACTGCCCCTGACGGCCTGGTGTACCACTGGCCTGGGCCGGAGCAGTGGGTTCTTGCAATTAGACTTATCAGTGCCTTATCAGCACATAACTCACCCACCTGCAGTTCAGTGACCTTTCTGTTTACTGGGCAGCCTCCCAGCTCCCAGCCTTAGGCTCTCCCCTTGTCCCTGTCGGGTAATGACACCAGTATGGGGTAGGACTCACCCCATGGGCACCTCTCAAGCCCAGGGACTAGGAATGTTCCGGGGAGAAGGGACATTTCCGGCCCCCCGCTGGCGCAGGCTCTGCCCTGGCTGGGGGGAGGGGGCTGCGGATTAGCTCTGTTCTGGAGGGGGGACGTTCCTCCGGTGAATGGAGGCGCTGGAGGGGGCCGATGCTTAGAAAGCCTCCCAATTACTGCCGGTCTAGATGCCGGCAAACGGACGCCCTAGCCCTAGCCCTAGCCCGCGCACCCCAGATGGGGAGGGGGGGCGCGCCTGTGATTCTGAATCAAAAGACAGGATCCTAAAATGATCCTGTGTTTGGCCGTTGGAGCGCGATGAAGTTTTTAAATGTAAATAGTGAAAGGGTTGGGAGAAATGCAGGTGCCCACATGCTCAGGCCAAGGCGAAGCTGGAAAAGTGAGATGCTTTAGTGAGAAATATCGAGGCGTAATAGGAAGTGTGTATGGGTACTACGTAGCTATGCAATATGGCTGTAAAAGCTAGAAAACATTTATAAAGGCAGTACATTTACTATATTCATATGCTATTGAGCCTTAATACGATTATGGATTTTACATGTAATAAAGTTTGTAAGCTATGCACTTACCTATACGTGCATATTTATAAAGCGAGCCCAAGCGGTGGAAATCACCAGTGGTGGCCTCTGCGGATGGTTGCTGGCTCAGAGCCGGGCGATGTTTCCTGCTGTGTCTGGGCTGTCACCAAGGCTGCTCATGCTCTCCATCCTCCACAGCCCTGGTATTCGGAGGAAGACTGCGCCTTCAAGGAGGAGATCAGCTACCCGGGCTATAGCGTGTACCGCTCGCAGAAGCACCACCTCCCTATCGTGCTGAGCAGCGTCAAGCAGAGGCAGCAGTACCAGAGCAAGGGGGTGGTACCCCTGTCCTACTTCCTGCCCATGCTGCCCAAGGCCTCCGAGGAGCCCGGTGACGAAGAGTCCAGCGTGTTCTCGTTGCCCCTGAAGACAGACAGCATGGACCCGTTTGGGATGGCCAGTGAGATCGGGCTAGTGAAGAGTCCCAGCTTTCAGAAGTAACCCAGGCTCTGGACATGCTTCCGCGGGAATGGTCCTGAGACCCCGTTTGGTGTAGCTTTAGAAGGAAACCTTAGAAGTTGTATATATTGCAGGTTTTATATTGGCTGTGCCAGTTTCTAGCAGATAGACTTGTCTGATCATAAAATTGTAAGCCCTCCACCTGTCTGGCTGCTATCCAAGTCCCTCCCCACCACCACCACCACATAGGTACCTTGATTGCTGGACACTTTGTTGTGCTTCTCCGGTTCTGCTTGAATACCTCCACTGATGGGGAACTCATTCCCTTTGGGAAAAGTCCTAATGCTGAACCGAACCTCTGTAATTCTTCCTACACATTTGCAGCACAGGTCACTGGATGGTAAGCAGTTGTTTCTACATTCACGTTCAGCTGATTGGGTCTGTGAAACCTTAGGTACTATGACCACATGAGAACTGATGCAAGTCTCAACTCCAAGGACTCTTTGAACCCCCCAGATGCTTCCTGGCCAGAGGGACAGCCCGGCTTTGGGAGCAAGGGAGGCCTGGAGCCCTGCTCCAGCTGGGGACCTCTTCAATTGTCCCCGGGGCTGGCTCTGAGTGAGTATGCTCAGGTGGACACCTATGTGGCCATCTGCCCCCGGGAGCTAAGATGGTCACCTGCTTCCTCCCTCCCAGATGGCCAGGGCCAGGCTAAGAGGGATGGGCAGTGAGGACAGTCAGTTTCAGAGTTCCCAAGGAGTCAGACCTGCCTGGGTCACGCTGACAGCACATGGGAGCCCTTCACTTTCCGATCTAGCCACCTCGGGGCGCTGTCCTCCAAAGCTGTGGCTCACTGACTAGCCACTCAAGAACAGGTCACTGGTCACCTGCCCCTTGTCCAGCCCTCACCCCATCACCAGTCACCATGGGCAGGGACTTCCCAGCCTTCACCCCCCACCCCCACCCCCATTTGAAACCAGAAAAGAAAAAGTGATGTTTGAGCCCCAAGTCTTGCCAACAACTTGTGGACGCAGCAGGGGAAGAAGGGTCAGAATTCTTTCCCTAGCACTTAAAGTTTCCAGCAGGATATTTATGAGTAATTTATTTTGATATGTACATCTCTCTTTATTTTCTTACTTTATTTATACCCCAAAATTGTATTTATGTACATGAGGTTTGTTTTCTACATTAAAATGGAGTTGGTTTGTATCAAAGTTTGCATTCTGGTGTCCTGGTGAAATGGTCATGACCAAGGGAGCCGTGGGAGGGGTGGGGCTGCTGTCCCCGGCAGGGCTCCCTGTCTGTCTGCACCAGAAGCTGTTTCAACAGCCCTCTACATCTCATTCCTTGGCCTCACCCGGTCTTCTGCGTTGGGGGTCAAGGGTGGCACGTATATCTGGCCTATAATCCCAGCATTCAGGAGGCTGAGGCAGGAGGTTCCCCAGGAGTTCAAGGCCAGCCTGGGTTACATATTCTAGCTAGACAGAACCTGTCTCAAAACAATGTCTCACCCTCAGCAACTGGCATCTGGGACCGAGCACGTAATGCTGTGCATGTTCCCTCCATATTGTGCCAGGGTGTTCCAGGGTTGTTTGGCAGCATCCCCGGTTGATACCCACTAGATGACAGCAGCCACCCACTGGTGTGACAGTCAAAAATCCACACCTGACGTGGTGGTACACGTATATAATCCCAGTGCTCTGGGAGGTAGAGGCAGAAGGATGGCAAGTTCTATCCCAGGCTGGGCAGTTGAGTGACTTAGTGAGACCCTGCCTCTATATAAAAAATGAAATGGGCTGGGGGTGCAGCTCAGTAAGAGGACTGTGGGTTCAATCTACTAATGCAGGGGAAAAAAAGCAAAAATCTGCTGCCTGAGTCCTCACTGAATAACCGGGGTTTCTTTTTGTCCATTACATCCTGAGAGAATCAGGTCATCCCAGCCCTGTTGCCCATCTGGGCTGTACGCCAATGCCCTGGGGTCTCTCTCACTCCTGGCTTCTGCCGGGGCCCAATCTAAGAGGGGGATCCCAACAGGAAAGTCAGATCTTCCTTAAACCTGACAAGTTCCTGGGCCTGCCCAGCCGACAGGGCCAGGACTGAATCCTGGGGCCACTGGCCAGCTGCAAGGCAGGCTGGGAAAGCAGATGAAGCAGGTCAGGTGGCTTTCCTGAGCTGAGAGGGCTCTGCTGACAAGGGAGGAGCAGGGGTGATGGTGAGAGGTGAAGTGGGACCCCACAACCTCGCTGCAAGCACAGGTCAGTCTGGAAGTCCGGTCCAGCCAAACACCCATAAAGGGACGGCACCCCAGAGATCACGGATCACAAAGGTCTTTGCCAGATCTTTGTGGTGATGGATGATCTCTTCTGCCTGTGACCTTGGTGACAGTTGCTTCAAATCACCACTGGTGATAAAATAAGAGAGCTGTGCCCATCATAAGGTGTTGCCATTGTGAGGGTCCAGGACAAGGGGGCCCAGGACCAGTCTGGACTGCCTTGGATTTTTGTTTGGTTGTTTTTGTTGTTTTGGGGACGGGGTCTCAATATGTGGCCCAGGCTGGCTTGGAATACTATGTAACCCCAGCTGGCCTCCAACCTACTGTAACCTTCCTGCCTCTGCCTTCCAAGTGCAGGGATTACAGGGATGAGCCTACAACTGCCTAGGAATCTAGCATTATTTCAGATAATAGGATGTGGCCTGGATTCAGGGACCTTTCAAAGCTCCCCTGTGGTTCTGACAAGCAGTCCAGAGCAACAATGACATTCACTGGTTCAAGAAGAGGAGCTCAGGAGAAGGGTTAGTTATCAGGGCTTCCTCTGGGTCTTCTTCCCTCCAGAGTGGCTGACAGAAATAAATGAATGAATACATGACTGTAAACTAATTCATGCTAAAGTGTTGACGGCCGATACATCGTCTCTCCGGACCACATTTGGACTGGACCTTAAAATGATGACTTGCTCAGTGGACAGTGCAGGACTTCAGGCAGGTCCAGGGATGCAGGATTTGCATCTGAACACCACTTCCTCTGCCCACTCTCCACCTCAGCTTCTTAATGGACTGCCTCTGATATGCGCCAGATTTAGTAAATCAAAATGCAGCACCCGGTTACATTGGAATTTGAAATACATAATGCTTTCTTTTCCTAAACTCCTAAGTATGTTCCATACGCTATTTGGGATATACGGCTGCTAAAAAATGATTTCTGATCTGAAATTCAGATTTAGCCAGGTGTCCTGTTTTGCTAGGCCCCCCCCTCCACCTTACCTAGCTGTACGTCACTGACGCAGTGGTCACCAATGAGGTCCGAGCTCAAAGCAGTGTCCAACAGGGCGGGGCGGGGTGGGGCGGGGGCAGGGGGGAAGCGGAGCGTCACAGATCCAGGGAAGGGATTGCTTTCCCGTTCCCCAGTGGTAAAGAGAGGGGCTCCAGCTGGGCAGCTTGCTCTGTGACCCCCCAAGGAGAGCTGGACCCTGAGACCCCAGTATTAGGACTCCCGCAGCTCCAAGCGGCAGAAAACTCAACTCAAACTGGCTTAGAGGAAAAAGACACAAAGGAAAGTATTGGCTCACGTCAGGAAACGTCTCGTCCCCGCACTCTGGAAGGCTGAGACAGGAGGATCAAGAATCCAAGCCCAGCCTGATTTAGTGAATTAGTGAGACCTGTGCCGAAGCAAAAAAGGAAAGAGCCTGTGCTCAACCCCCAGTGCCAAAGAGGAAAGAAGGGAAGGGAAGGGGACAGAGGGGGGCAGGAGGCACGGGGTGGGGGCTGGGCCCCCAGAAGCTCTGCATTGGTCTCTCTGTCATTTTTAGGCACTGGCTCCTCTGGTGACATGACTGACGCCTGGCAGCTCCCAGTTTATCTTCACCTTCTGGCAGCTCTGTTCAGGTGACAGACACCCCGACCCTCTCAGGCCCAGCTGCAGGCAGGAGGCAGGGTGTCCTCTCTCATCCCAGCAGAGGTCAGGAGGAAAGCCCAGGGCAGTGGTCGTCCCCAGAGTCACCTCTGCAGTCTGGGCAGTGACAGCCAGAAAGTTCCAAAGCACCGAAGACAAGGCGTGGAGGACCAGTTCCGGAGGGAGGCAGGCAGGAAGGAACGTTGCCTGGTCGCTGAATCTTGGAAGCTGGGACTTCTTTGGTGTGCTGATGAGTTGACCCTGGGCTGGCAGCCCCAGGGGACTTCTGGGTGGGTTGGTTACCCAGAAGAAAGCCTGGAATTAGCCCAACCCCACCTCCATCCTTGCAGGTGGAGATGGAACTGAAGGTTGAGCTGATTTCTGGAGGCTGAGGCAGGGCAGTCTTTGGGAACTCAAACTTTCCAGGTAGCTAAAGAGTGAGGGATCCGGAAAGGGAGGTGCAGCGTCAGCCCCCCCACCAGCGTCTGTGGTACTGAACAGTTCAGGAGGTGCTTCCCGGTGTGCAGCTACTGGACCAAGCAACAGAGCCCAAGGAGGGGCTCGTGGGAGCCTCAGTGGATAGCCGGTCAGGCAGAAGCCCAGGTAAGACACCTCAGGCTGTGACAGGCATCCTTGGGGGAGGACAGGCACCCTTTTGAGGGAGGCAGCGCAGAAATAAATCAGGTTAGCCGGTACCCCCGGAAGTGATCTGCCTTGTGAGTAGACACTAGGAGAAACAGGCTGTTCGTGTTTTTCTGTCACAGACTCGTCCCCCGATCCCGTGTCCTTGTGCCCAGAAAGGAACCATAATTCTTTTGGTGGGGAGAAGAGACCAACTGTGGGCCTTTTGCCCCCAAAGGTTGGGAGTGGAGGAACTGTTGTGTCTTTCAATTCTATCTTTTCCACCTGGTTCTTCGTTGTAACTTCATTTAAGGGCAAAGAAATTTCAGCGGTTTCATTTTGGTTCAAGAGAATTCCTTACCTGGCATGGCAGCACAAGTCTATAAGGTCAGCACTCTGGGAGGCCGAGGCAGGAGGAGTCCGAAATTTGAGCCCAGCCTGGGCAACCTGGTGACTGGGCCAAGGTCTTGTCTCACAAATAAAAAATAAGAAAAGGGTTGGGAAGTAGCTCAGTGCAAAGGCCCTGGGTTCCGTCCCCAGAGAGGAGGCGTGGGAGGAAGGCAGAGGGAGAAGAGAGCCCCTTCTTATGCTTGGTGAAGCGTATAATGGTGGCCAATTTAAAATCTGTGTCAGACACTGCAGCCCAGCGCTGATTCATCTTGGCGTGAATTGTTCCTACTCACTGAGGCTGCACGCCGCCCCCTCCCACCCCGGCCTGGGAGGACGCACCCCGCTTTCCTCGGAGTCTCTTTCTCTCCTCTTTTCCCTCCCCGCCTTCTCCCCCTTACTTCGTTGCTTATTTCTCCTGCTCTCCTGCCCGCCCGCTGCCCCCCAGCCCCCTGCCCCCCACCCCGGCCCCGGTCCCCTGCCTGTTTTCTCTTCCTCTCTCTCTGGCTCAAGGGACATCATGGTGGCTTATTCTTCCCATCCCTGCAGCCCCCAAACCCAGCTGTCCCTTCCTGTTCTCACCCATGAGGCTGGGAAACCAGGAGCTCAGAGATGCCACAAAGCCGGGCGTGGGTGCCTTCCAGGGTCCACCCTGCTGCTGGGCACTGGGTAATATTAGCCATTTTCTTGTTTATTTCTTTTTACTCCTTTGTTTTTTGGGACAGGGTCTTGCTATGTAGTTCAGGCTGGCCTTGAAATCATTATGTAACCCAAGCTGGCTTCCTGCCTCAGCCTCCTGAGTGTTGGGATGACAGGCATGCACCACCACACCCAGCAGTATTGTTAATTTTTGAGCATAATATTTAGCTATGCTAAATAAAGGAACAAGCAGCTGGGTCCCTGTGTGACTACGAGAAGCAGAGGAGCAGAAGCCCAGGATGGTGTGGGCCCCAGAGACCAGGGAGGAGGAAGAAGGGACCCTCATTCACAGGAGTCTTGGAGGTCTCAGGTTGCTCTGTGGCTGCAGCTGCTCCTGCCTCGCATGCAGTCTCCAAAGTCCACTGCGAAGCAGAGGATGTGAATGAGGAACCGCCCACAGCATGGCTGACTTGTGTACTTGAGGAACACTCCTGGAGGGAGTCAGACAAGGCAGGTAACCAGCTGCCTTGAGGATGAGGGAGGAGGAGCAGGTGACGCTGGGAAGACCTTCCGCCATAATCCTTTACTGTAGTTTGAGTTTCTTTTTTCTGAAACCCATACCCGGGGGCTGAGGGAGGAGGTCCAGGCTCCGAAGTCCACCCTCAGCGCCCTCCAAAAACTCCTGTACCTACGATGGGCTGGGTGGAGTTACCCTGGGGCAGCGTGGCCCTCACCGCCACAGCTCAGCAAGGCTCCGCCAGGGGACAGGGCTTTCCAGAGGTAAGTAAAGCCGCACGCATTCACAGGTGGGGCTGAAACTCACCGCAACTGGTGTCCCTGTGTGAAGACACAGGGGTGACACCGGCTGCAAGCCAAGGAGAGGCCTTGGGGGGCCCAGCCCTGTCCACCCTGACCTGGGACTCCAGGCCACTGTGGGGGCATCGCTGTCTGATTCGCAGCCACCTGCCCTGGGCTTTGGCTGCGGCAGTTGAGGAACACACAGGTGCGTGGTCAAGTGCAGCCTCCCAGCGGCCAGGCGGGACAGAGGCGGCCAGGGCTTGGAGCGGAACGGGCCGGAAGTCCGAGGCTGGTGGGCTGCAGGTGAGGGAGGCGGGCCAGCCTGGACTCCTGCTCCAAGGAGGCCGGAGCTCCATGGTCTTGCCCTGATGGAGGCCAATAAAGCCCATCTCCAGGGTGTGGTTTTAGGAGTCACATTGCAAACGGCACGATGGTGCACACCACTTATCCCGGCAGTCTGGGAAGGCTGAGGCAGGAAAATCACACGGTCACTTTTAGCGGGCCAATTCAGAGACCTTAGTAAGATCCTGTTTCAGAATAGAAGTAAATACATAGGTAAGTAAATAAATAGACAAAGAAAGGAAAGGGGAGGGAAGGGAAGGGGAGAAGGGTAAGGAGGACAAGCAGCGAGCTGGGACCGTAGCTTAGTGCAAAGGGCCTGGGTTCATTTCCCAGTACCCGAAAAGATAATTACAATATAAAAGTGCATCTAACATACCTTAGGCCCATGCGTTCCTTTTTAGGGCCGGGCTGGGAGAAACAGAGGTTCACCAGTCCCGGCAACAGAGGCCAACACCACAGCCTGGCCTGGTGGCCCAGCCGGTCTTGGGGCAGCTCCGTCGGCGGCGCACGGGCGCCCTCCAGCGGCGGTGCTCAGAACAGGTCGCGCGGGGCCTAAGGTGCGGGACCCGGCTCGCATCCAACAGGCGCAGAGCGCTCGTTCCTTGGGCGGCTTCCGGTGTCTGGGCTTGGAAGCTGTCGGGCTGTTCCCAGGGATGCTAGGAGCTGCGCCCTCCCGGGTGACCGCTGAGTGGTCTGACTGCTGTTAGCTAACGGCCCCTGTCCGCCTAGACTGCAGATAAGACCCTAGGAAGCAAAAGTGGATCGGATGCACCTTGTGCTATCTGGTTCTGCTGCTGTTCACACTTACACTTTAAATCCTCGGAAGTCACACTTTTGGAGAAATTGTGTTTTATTATTCTCAGTAGAACATGGTTATGATACCGCTCAGTGTTGGTGACGTCTTTCTTCCTTTCTTTCAGTCCTGGATGTTGAATCCAGGCCTTTTGCACTACCCACCCCCCAGCCAGTCCTTTATTCAATTTTTATTTTCAGACAGCGTCAAGTTGCCTAGACTGGGTAAAAGCTTGCAACCCTCCTGCCTCAGCCTCCCAGAGTGCTGGGATTACAGGTATGCACCACCAAGCCTGACTCAGATATGGGGCATTTTGTCCAGTTAGGTGAGGTGACCTGATGAAGAAATGCCACCCGCTGTATCACAGTGCTAGGCTGCATTTCCTCATCTGTCCTTTCTAAATGGGGAAGCCATGCATTCCCAAGGGTGGAGAGCAGTATCCTCCCAACAGTACTAAAGCATCATGGTAGAGACAACCAGCCCAGTGTCACATCTGTTCCTCTGTTTCCCAGACTCCCTTGCGTTTGATGAGAGCCATGTGACCAGGTTTGCCGATAGGGCGTAAGCAGGGTGTTCTCGGAGGACAGGGAGGAGCGAGAGCTTCCTCACCTGCTTTTCCCCTACTCAGTTCCAACGCAGCAAGGAGAGCTCCCTGCCCCACACGGGCTTTGCATGGCGGGAAATGGCTTTCCTGGCTCCCGGGGATGCCGGGGTTTTGGTTCTACAACCTCACCCGACTAATTCAAGGCTGTGGTGACCTGAGTGTCTCCCCTAAGATGCCTGTCCTCCCACATGGAGTCTCATAGCTCCCCAATCCCCCTGCTTCTACCAGAGCTTGCAGAGTATCCACTTAATCCCTGGACAGCTGGGTTTTAAGGAATCCTGGTGACCTTGCTGTACAGCTTTCCCTCGAAGGAAAGAAGATGGACGTTCCCGTAGCTGGAAGCCATGGCTCTGCCCTTGCTAGTCAGAGCAGAGACGAGAAAACGGAGTGATGGCAGTACCAGGGTCACACAGCTGGCCCCAGGCCCCGGACTCTCCGGGCTGGGCAAGATGCAGCTGAGCCCTGCAAGCCAGGGCCCTCTGGGTTGGGCAGTTGCTCAAGGAGGCTGGCTCTCACTCACTGGTCACAGTGACAGCGCCCAGCCCCCATCCCAGGCTTCCTGCACTGGCAAGCAAGGTTCCCCAGCAGACAGGTAGAAAATGGTACCGTGCTTCCTGGCAAGCTTCTTTGGGGAGAGAATGGGAGGAAACCAAGCCAGAAAGCGCATGTGTGTGTGTGTGGCGGGGGGGTGGGGGGGGGGGAGGTTCACCCTTTGGATTCTCCTCCCCCTACCCATAGGGCCAAACTTGGATTTAAAGCGTCCCCAAATTGAATCTTTTTTCCAGCCGTGTTGTCGTTTACTTTTGATGAATACAGAACATGAAGATTTTCCTTAAAGTGAATTTTTACCTAATGAGGTCCCTTTATGAATTAAAAATAGTTTCTCCCCGTTATGTAAGTTACATGTGCTTCTTACAAAAACATGAAACAAGCATACAACCCAAATTACAAGATAAAGAAAAAAATAAAAGTTCTCTCAATCCTATCACTCAAAGGTGAGCCTGGGACCCTTATCTCAGCTGACCTGTGTTTGAGTCTTATCTTGAAGAGAGATAAGGTCAAACGAAATATTTTGATGTTAGCTTGTTTTTCTTTCAAAAGAAAAAAAAAACCTATTATACTGGATATGTTTCTAGTTTAACAACCGTAGAGCTCCTAATCAGATTTGGCTTGGTTTGCTTTGGTTTGGTTAATTTTGGAACCCATCCAGTATTGTGCTATAGATATTTTAAAAATTGTAAAAATCAACGCCTATTAGTGAACACTTTTCAACATTAAATCTTGATAAATGTTTTCTATTTTAGTTATACTGACCTGGTTTTTCTTTGAACTTGAACAAGGATACGTGAAAATAAGTATTTTATTTCTTAGTGTAGTGGGCTTCCAAAAATTGGTCATCTCGTATTCTTTGTATCTTTTTTCTTTTAAAAAATTGTTTGGTAATAGTTCCTTTTTCTCTTTTTTCCAGTACTGGGGATCGAACCCAGATCTCACACATGCTAGGCAAAAATCTCTGCCACTGGACTACAGCTCCAGCTTGGCAAGTTCTTGAAACCACAGGAATAAAAACAGTCGAAGTGACTTTCAGGCAAATTAAAAATGGAAGCTTAGAAAGGTCTGCACTGTTAAGAATTTTCTTCCAGCCATTTTCACTGTCCATGCAAGTTTGTCATTTATACTGTGAATTTATCACACTCAGCCAGTGGGAAAATTTCAGTTTGTAAAAGATACACAAGCAAAGATGATCAACATTTTCTCAAACACTGACATAGCAAGGGGAGGGTTCAGATTTTTCCTACCTGTTTGTAATGTGTTAATTGCTAGAACATAAAAATTAAAAATGATGGATTTTGAAATAAATAATATTTATGTTTTTTCTTTCAAATAGCTGAGGCTTGAACCCAGGCCTCCAACATGGGGGGCAAGCAGTTATACTCCTGAGCCACACCCCCAGGCCCCCCCTTTCCCTTCCAAGCTGGATTTTTAAATTCTGCTCTTCATTTGAAAAATCAATTGTAAATGTAATATTGAAAATCCAAGATAACATAATTAGTCATTTTTCTTTTAATATTAAAGAGAAGTCTGGGTTCAAAAAAACTTATTTTAGGGGCAAAACCAATGAGGGTTGCAGGAAATGTCTCCAAATCTATGTTTCCAGATGAATATTGTTGATGGTGGTTGTATATATGAACTTTCCATACTTCACAGAATTTTTAAAAAATTTGACATTAAGACTTGTAGTCTTTTTTTTTTCCCAAATCCATTTTATTTCAAGGATAAAAAGGAAAAAGAAGAAAAAAACTACAACGAAATTTCAAAACACATTAATGGGGGGACTTGTACTCTTCTGTGTAAGTTTCTATGATCATGAGCTTTATAAGTGGTTCCCCCCTCATCTGTTATTTTATTTCAACTAACAAAGTTCATGTTCAAAAAATGTATTTTAAATATGTAATAAGAAGAAAACAATTCCTTTTCTTAGGAAATGTTTGAAATGTGACCTTGTCTAGGGCCATACCACTCTGAATGTACCCAATCTGGTCTGAAATATAATGTTAAGTGAGCACAGAAAAGATATACAGTTGTACAAACAGAAGATTATGTGAAAAATTCAAGGGAAGAAATGTAACAAAATTAACAGAAATCAACTGGTCAGACTTGTAGGGATTTTTTTTTTTTTTTTTTTGCTTGCTCGCTTGCTTTCTCCATTTTTGTATCTTCCAAGTGTTTTGTGATTTCATTTGCTTCAGAAAAGACGTAAAAAGTAAAATACACTTTTAGAATGAGATAATGTAAAATGTATTTCATTTCATGTTCGGAAAGATATTTTATTGAATTGTTTATGCTTGTAAAACTACGTTCTTACTGACACAGAATGCTCTAAAAATATATAAACAAAGTACTTTAATTTCAAAATCTAGACACAGCCATCATTAATACTTTAGTGTACTTTTAGTTTTCTAAATGAGTAACGGTCTGACGTAATTGGAGCATGAGTATCTGCAGAGTTTACTTTTTCTTTAAACTTCGGGAGCATTTTCTGCACTTTCGCCTTTGCTTTCCAGTATGGTTTCATAAGAATGTTCCGTGTGAATTCCTGCCACACGTGTCACCGTCAGTCTGCCATTTGGTCACTTTAAGCTGCTCTTCTGGTTGACTTGATAAAGCACACTGCCCTGTACCTCATCCTACATAAAATTTGCACATTTCTCTGATGGCTTCCTTGAGATGAAATACTAGAAATAAAATGACCAGGTCACAGTGTACAATATAATTAAAGTCCCTTTGCTAACTTTTTGAACCACACGAAGTTAGCGTGAATGTATGCACCTGCGGACAACGAAAGCCTCTTTTAATCCTAAGAGAAAGAAAAAAATAATGTTGACATACTTTAAAGGTTTTAAAAAAAAGCGTCTCATTGCCTGTCTGGGGGTTCCTGTGACTGCTAAGGGTGTCTCCATGTCCTCTGTCAGCTACCTGTTGCTCTCTCCCATGAATCATATTTGTTCAAATCTTTGGTCCTTTCCATGTCACTGTTAAGATATACACTCTTCTTATCCATTTTAATAAGTTTTTTACAGGCAAAAAATATGACTCCTTCATTCATAATGTTTATGACAAGTATTTCTCCATATTGTTCTTTGGTTTTTATTTTTATTTATCTTTTGTTCCCTCTTGTGGCATGCAGAAATTTGTATTTTCACATGTTCAAATCAGTTTTTTCAGTTGTGATTTCCTCCATGTCTTATGCATTCAAATGCACACCTCTTATGCACCTGAGTGTCCCATCTAGATTTTAATGTCTTTTTTTTTTTTTTTTACAATTGACTCTTTATTTCCCCTGGATTTTTTTTTTTTTTTTTTGAGACAGGGTCTCACTGTGTAGTCCAGGCTGCCTTTGAACTTGAGGTGATCCTCCTGCCTCAGACTCTCCAGTGCTGGGATCACAGACATAGGCTACCACAACTGGTACATCTGGAATTATTTTTGATGAATGGTGTAGGCTATAAATGGAATTTGACCTTTCTGTTATTGTTAATGGCTTAATCATGCCAATGAAATTTAGAATTTAAGCCGGGCATGGTGGCGCACTTCTGTAATCCCAGCACTCGGGAGGCTGAGACAGGCGGATCATTGCAAGTTCCAGACCAGCCTGGGCTACAAAGTGAGCTCAAGGCCAGCCTGAACTGCACAGAGAAACCCTGTCTCAAAAAGACCAAAAAAAAAAAAAAAAATTTAGAATTTAGACACATTTTTTCCAGATCGCAGGAATATTGCTTGGTGCTGATTAGTACAGACTTCTCACCCAGGATCCTGGTGTACTGATCTCTAGTTTGTTTCACATGGGTCCTGTTTCAATTGTTAGAAATCGTTATTGCTAAGGAATTTCTGACTACTGTAAAGCAATGCCCCATCACCATCCTGCATGGACAACTGCTAATCATTGTTGGAACAGCAAAAAGTGAGCGATTTTGTCTTAGTACACATGTATGTTGCTATTTGCTGGACTCTTAGGAATTCTGAGGTTTCAAATAATTTTTTGTGGGTGGCATAACTCTTGGATATAGTGATACTTTTTCTCTTCTTTTTAATGCTTACACTTCTTGTGTGTCGTGTTACTGCATGGTCTTGCAGAAAAATATCCGGTTAAGATATATGTGATAAAGGTATTCTTGTTTTATTCATATGAAAGGGAGTATTTCTGGTGTTTCACATGTAGCTTTTGTTGTTGGTAGTTTCAAATAGCTTGTTAAAAATCTTGTTCAGAAAGCATCTCTCATGGACATGACCTAGGAGAGCTAAAACCAAATCCTGTGGGTTTTTTGTTGTTGCTTTGTTAGGAATGGAGGCCTCCAGTTGGAATACCTGGGATGGGGGAGGGGGGCCAAACCTCTCTAAAGTTTCTTTTTTTTTTTTTCTTGGTAAAGTTTAATTCTTATGCATGAATCACCTTGTATTTGCTTTAAATTCACAGAGCAACAACTGACATTCGGGGCTGAGGATTTAGCTCAGTGGTAGAACGCTTGCCTAGCAAGCTGGAAGCCCTGGGTTCGGTCCTTAGCACCAAAAACTGAAAAACAAAAAATCCACAAAAAAAAACACAAAAAATAAAAAAGACAAAAAACAAACAAGGTAACTGCACACACAACCTTTTGTATTTCACTTTCCAAAGAACTCTTAGCATGTCAAGAGCAGACGGCCACATTTATTGTTTATCTGCTTTGGACGTCCCTGTGCTAATCAGCCCCTTCCTCCTTGGTCACATCCAGCCTCTTGCTGCAGTCCTGCGGTGTGGCCGCAGGGACGCGGACCCTCACGCTGCCTGCACCGCGCCCAGCCCCTCTTCATCCCGCCGCGGGCCCGCCTGGACCTCGCGACCCCCTCTGCATCCCGCAGCCCGGAGTCACCCTTCCTCCACTTCCCCCAAATCCCATGGGCAAAGCCTCCGGGCCCGGGGTCTCCTGAGGAGCCGGTTCTTTGATAACTTGTCCATTTCTTTCCGCACCACGTTTAACAATCCACTCATATCTGCCAGGCTTTTCGAAAACTAAAATCGGGGCCGTCAGCCCCCAACCTCAAACTCTGGGCGTTGACAGACCCGCCCAGTGGTCGAGCAGAGGGGGAGGAGAAAAGGGAAACGGGCGGGGCTTCATTGCAGCCCTGCCCCGCCCACTGCCGCAGCTGTGCTTGGATCTTGAATTCTTGTTGGACCCTCTTGCGTGCCGTCCTTTCCCAGCGGGCTCCGCGCGGCAGCTTCCGGAAGTAGACTTCGCCTCCTCGGAAGCGAGACGTTTGTTGTCACCGTCACTGGCTGGGGACTTCAGCCCTATGAGCTAAGACCCCCGAAAGGTAGCGGGGAGGACCTGGAGACAGCAATGGCCGAGAGGCAGGACATGTTTGACGCCATCGTGATGGCGGATGAGAGGTGGGTGGCGAGGCTGGGCTGCGGCCGCCGGGAGTTCCTGCCTTGGTCTTCTCAGCTGATGGGCTGCGGGCTAGGGTGCTCGCTTGAGCCTGACCTCCTGCGGGCTCGTGCGTTGGGTACGCGCTGTGTGGTCCTGAAAGCAAGTGCGGGACCGAGATGCTAATGATTTTGGCTTGCTCCTCGCACGCCCGGACCCGCCACGCGCCCAGCTGCTCGCGACCCGCCTCTCCCGTCACTCGCTGCCTCCAGCATCTGCTCGGCCTGAGGCCTGCGTTCCTCCAGGAACGCCCCCTTCTCTAGTGGCACAGGCCTTTGCCATCTGGGAGCTGCTACTTTTCTTGTTTCTTAATTGCCAGGCATACGGCAGTATTCATGGACCTGTTGATCAGTATGTCAGGCGGCATCGCTTTGTTTCCAGGGCGGAGCTGTGAGTTTTGGCCTTTTGGCTGTCTTCAGGCCCGGCCCACTGGTGACATCGGTAGTATATCGGTTAACACAGCCAGTAAAGATTAAACACTCCGTCCCTGACATTTGTTCGGGACTTACTTTGAAAGAAAACCCAGCTGAGTAGTTTTTCACAGGTGTTTTAGCGCAGTCTAGGCAATGGATCTTGTTCTATTTGTTTTACAGACTAGAGGGCACGGTCACTCCAGGGCCGTTTGATGAGTAAGTGCAGAGCTGTACACACTCTCTCATGGTTGCCCCGAAACACCATCTTTCTGACTGCCAGTTAAAGCAGTACCAGTGCCACCATTGAACGCTTAAAGTCAGTACCTTTATTACAGTCCAGTTATCTCATTTTTTGATAATGTATGGCATTCCTCCCTGTTACTCTACTGCACTGTGATGAAAAGACCAGAACGTATTTCAGAGATTTTTGGAGACAACTGGTGCAAGTTAGTGTTCTTGTAGATTCAGCTTTGGTTCCTTTTCCATGTGGCTTCAGACCAGTCACCTCAGAGATTTGAAAAGTTGATTCCTGGTCTTTACTCCAGATTTCTCTCTCTCTCTCTCTCTCTCTCTCTCTCTCTCTCTTTCTCTCTCTCTCTCTCTCTCTCTTTCTCTCTCTCTCTCTCTCTCTCTTTTGGTACTAGGGATCTAATTCACGACCTTGCACTTAATCCAGACAAGCACTTGAGGCACTGAGCTAAATCCCCGACCCTATTCCAAATTTCTTGACTATTAGGCTTTGGTGTTTATAACTTAAAATTTCCACTGTGTATTTCTGGCCCCTTACCAGTTTGGAGAATCACTCATTTAGCTCACCTTCCTCTTGTAGATGAAAAAAAAAAAAAAAAAAGGCTGGCCTCATACAGCACCATAACTGGCCAGAGAAGACACTCAGAACAGGGGAGAGCTGGGACCAGAACCTGCACCAATGGACTTACATTTTAGACTTTTTCTGCTCTATTTTGTCTTATCCTGTGGGGTCTAGATAATGCAAGACAGGAAAGTTACCTCCAGAAAAAGTTCTGTTTCCTGTTTGTTGAAGAGCTCTTTTTCTCCATCTCAGGTTCCATGGGGAAGGTTACCAGGAGGGCTATGAAGAAGGCAGTAGTTTGGGTATAATTGAAGGAAGACAATATGGTACCTTGCATGGAGCCAAAATTGGATCTGAGGTGCGTGATAATCCTCATTTGGAAACACCCCGTTTCTTTGCAGTTTGTGGTTTACTTTGATGCTCACTGAGCTCAACCCAGAGCATCAAACCTAGGAGCATAGCAAGGCTCTCTGTTGGGATTACTGGACTGGACAGAATGTTGATGGAGAAGTATTAGTACAGACCTGATTGCACATTGCTGTGTGGAGATAATTAAATTACGCAGCTGGGGGATGAGAGAACAACTCCTTGATCACCTCAGCTTACATTGGCGTGTCATGGTGCTTTCTAGTATCTGCAGCCTCAGAGTGAGTGCCTGGATTTACAGAGAAATTCTACTCGAGAGGCTAAGGCAGGGGGATTGTTAGGAGTTCAAGGACAGCCTGGGCTACATAGTGAGTTTAAAGCCAACCTGAACTGCATAGCAAGACGCTGTCTCACAAAACAAGCAAAGAAAGAAATTCCGTAAAATTCCTACTTCTTTTTTACTTGCCCTTTGTCCTAGATTGGCCCTCTCTTACAGGCAGATACCTGGCCCTAAATGGCAGAGCCCAAGGTGAGGCAGTCAGGACAATATCAGATATCTCCTGCCACAAAGTGGTTACCCATAGCACAGGGGCTCAGAGCACTCACTTGTGTCTCCCCTGCAGCCTTTCTGAGGGGAGGGAATTCAGCAGCCTCCTGGCTGAGGGGTTCTGGTTCAGGATCTCAGGAAGCTGCAGCCAGGGCATCAGCCAGAGCTATGGTCCCCTCTAAAGGCCCAGGGACTGGAAGCTTCAGCCCCGCATGGCTCACTCAGGTGGCAGTGGGCATGGACCTTCAGCTCTTGTGTGCTCAGTTGTCCTGACACAAGATCCCCAAGAGCAAGCAGAAATGCCATTGGTCTTTTAAGTGAGGCCTCAGAAGTCAGCACTCCTTTCTCTGGGTTCTGTTGGTGACCCAGGCCACCTCAGGCAGCCAAGGGGATTGCTCAGGGATGGAGACAGGAGTAAGCATCGTGGAGACCATCTTGGTGGCTGATGACTTAACCATATAATTTCCATTCCAAAGTTCAGTAGGTCCTTTCAGAACAGTAACAGAAAAGAAGCGTGGCGTGGCTGCCCTTGCTCATGCCTTGCATTTTGAGTGTTTGTCATTAGAAAGTGGAGCTAGTTGCTTGTTAAGCTCACTCTTCAATCTTTTTTACTTGGCAGATCGGGTGCTATCAAGGCTTTGCTCTCGTGTGGAAGTGCCTCCTGCATAGCTGTGCCAGTGAGAGAGACAGGTGACTCTGGAGCTGTCCTCTCTCCCTTCTTCCTCAGTGCATGGGCCAAGAGGAGCTCTGGGTTCATGGCTACTCCCAGTGGCCTTACTCATCATTCTGTTTCAGTCTCCTCATCTGTAAAATGCAGAAAATAAGATACTGTTAGGAAAGTTAAAGGAAATACTAGACCGTGCTGGGCACATTTTTGCACATCTGATGAGCACTGGTCACTGTTACTTCTCCCAGGAGTTCTTGTTTTCCCTGCCTTGCCCCTGGAATTATTATAGCATGGAGAGGCTTTTGGACACTGTGGCAGTAAAGTGATACTGAGTGACTTCTGTCTTACTCATCCCTCCCCTGAGCTGCTGATGAACAGATTGCAGGGGTCTGTGAGGTTTCAGAAGTGCTGACCCCACTGTCAGCAGCTTTTCGTTGACCAGCCAGGACACCTTCCAATGTGTGTGAGTCATTTTTCGGTCCTTGGAAGCTCTATGCAAATGTTAGCTGCTGTTTGAATTATTTTTCTGCATTCGTGAACCATCCTGCCGTGTTTTGGCCGCCCGCCCGCCCACCTTCCCGTCCATGGGAGCCTGTCTCACTGGTTTTCATTCTTAGGCTGGAAACAAACCCTGAAGTAGCAGGTGTGTGCGGTTGGGCAGCTCTGCTGGTCACAGCAGAAGCTGGATTTAAGGCTGGCCCTGTGTAGCACTCTGGCACCTGGTGCCTGGCGCAGCATGGCAGGGAAGGTGGCATGATTTGCCCTTTTTTTTTTTTTTGAGGTATTTTGAATTTCTACAGCCTGGGTCGTGCCCATGTTCAAAAGTAAGGACGAGGACACTTGTGACAGTGTGACGCATTGTGCAGCGTTGCCTGCAGTCTGGCTTGTCCCTGTGACCTGCCTGCTGTGTCTGTCTGAGCAGATGCTTAGGTTAACCTAGGGTGTACTGCGAAGGGTTTTCCTGAGGCCTCAGCAGGGACAGGGCTGCTGCTGGTGAGGCACACTACTTGTTGGCGGCCTGTGCTGCCACCGGGTGGCAGTCACGCTGAGCTTGGCTCTCCAGTGGGTCCAGAAAGGACACAAGCCTGAAGGGCACTGTTGGGGAGCTCTCCAGCAGTCTCCCCTTCTCCCCACTATCAAAGTCTATGGCACAGGGCAGGCAGTGACCAGCCTTGCCCCAGAGCAAGGGTCTCCTAAGGTCTTCAAGTGGCGCATGCAGTCTGTCAGATAGCGAAGGAGCCGCTTCAAGATGGCCCACTTCTGTGCCACCATGGCACTTGGCAGGGCCCAGAGGTCTCTGGAACCTGAAGCCTCCATGTTTACAGATGTGTAGATTTTCTAAGTCAGTACAATTTTTTTTTAAGATCAAACCCAGGACCTCATCCATGCTAAGCATGCACCCTGCCGCTGAGCTAGCTCTGCCCCCAGCCTAGCAGGATTATTTTTGAAAGGTGAAGGGTGAAGAGAAAATGTTCTGCTTTTCTATTTTTTAGATAAGGATATTAAAGGGAAAACAGCTGCCATGTGCGTGGTCTGCCCTTACAGAGTGGGCATGTCAGCACCTAAGGAGCCATAAAGAGCTGTCACCAAGCAAAGGTGGCACTTCCAGCCGTGTGCTGGGGCTTCTTGGTAAACTCTTGACATGCTGCTGCTGCTTCCCAGCAGTGATGGTGCTGTCTGCACGCGATGCTGGCAGCGCCAAGGCCTGCACAACTGCCTCTGGGCACGCAGGGCTCTGGCTGCTTGTTGGGTGTATCTGTGGGCACCTCTGGCCAGGAAGAAGCCCTGCCTGTGAGGGTGGCAGCAGGCAGTGGTCTTTGTGGCCTGTCTGAGTGCAGCCCTCATCTCGGCGTCTGCCTGCAGCCTTCTAGCGCTTGGTTGCTTTAGCCGACTTCCTCAGACTGTTTCCAGAGAGGCCGGGGAGAGCCGTGCAGGCCTGACGACCCATCTTGCCATAGGCAGATTGACTCATCTGTGTGTTGTTGGGAGGTCACTCATGGTCGCTTTGAATCGCCATCAATCAAATACCTACCATACCTCTTTGATGTGCCTTTGGGGGACAGGTGGTCCAGGGCAAGAGTATTCCCTGGGTCACCTGGGGCTTGAAAAGTCCCAGGTCACACAAAAAGGATATTTGTCAGGCTCCCAGGTGAGATCCTATCTCCAGGACCCATGGAAGCAAGGAGAGTCACATTTTTGAATAGCTGCTCAATACCAGCGGGTAGACTTCGCATGGATGGCGTAGCTGTCCCCGAAGACTGCAGAGTCGCTGCTGCCTGGTTTGCAGCTGAGGGCGTTGAGGTTCAGAGGAGTGAAGTGCCTGAGCATCCTGGAGACGCCCCGGAGCCGCCCGGTGCCGGACTGGGCGCCTTTCTCCAGCCTCCCCACCAGTTCCTGGTCTTCCTGGCAAGGGAACGGAGCTGGGACACCAGGGAGTGGGGCCGCCCTCACAGGGAGGGGCCAGGTTACCTGCAGCCAACCCCTAAAGGCTGTGAGTGAGTGAGTGCGTGCTGCCCCCCTGCTGGAAAATCCCCAGAGCAGAGCAGGCTTGTTCACGCCCCACCCACTGGCTTTCTTGCCTGGCTCTGTCTGTTTCAGTGCCTGTGACCAAGACTGCCTTGCAGGTTGTCCCAGCCTCTCACTCCGCAGCAGGCACGGAGGGAGGCACATTTGGGTGCCACGTGCCTATCTGCTGTGAAGCGCGAGGTGTGGGCAAAAGCCTGTTGCTAGGAAAATAAATATTATTTAGCTTAATGAGAACATTAATCCTCAGGCTCCAAACTGGGGCATTGTTAGCACGCCCACTGCTTTTAAGTGATCATCATGGTTATTACATAAGCTGAGCTCGTTGTATGCAGAGGACCGAGGGCCTTTATTCTGTGCTTTGCAGCAGGAAGATGAAGGTCTTGGAGTCACTGATTGGAATGATTCAGAGGTTCCCCTATGATGACCCTACTTACGACAAACTCCATGAAGACTTAGACAGAATTAGAGGAAAATTTAGACAGGTGTGTTCTCTGCACGTCTCTTTCTGCCTTCCACGGGGTGGCTGGTGTGGGGCAGGTCCTGGGGCTTTGCTTTGTGCCGGCTGTGGCCGCGCTCACCGGGTGAATAGTCCTAGGAGCAAGTCGCTGTCACTGTGCAGGACAACTGAGGATGGTTGGGGGGACAGGTGTTAGGACTTAACTAAGGTCTGGTGACAAGAAAAGCTGCAGTCACAAGAGGGTTATGTTCTCATTAGTGAGCAGAAATGAGCAAGATTTTAAAACGCCATCTTTTTCCTTTTGTGTTTTCAGTTTTGTTCGTTACTCAATGTTCAGCCGGACTTTAAAATTAGTGCGGATGGTCCTGGACTTTCATTCTGAGGGTGACAGATGAACAAAGAGGAAACATCAAGGAACAGATGTCTGCATATTAAGTGTTCAAAAATGTCATTAAAAGCAAAACAATGACAGGGTATTCATTGTTCCGGAGGGAGGGTCCCGTTTGGCCTCCTTCCCCGAGGTGTTCTGCCTGGGTTGCTCCAGTGCTCTGGGCCCTGTCTGCTGTGCTGTCTTAGGGAGGCCTGCAGATCCCTCGAGAGGCTGCCCGCGGCTTACTGCGCTAGAGTTGGCAGCTTTACGGATGCTTTAGCCAGGCAGGCCTGTTAGGTGCTGTCCTGGGAAGGATTAACCCAGGCCTGGGCGCAAAGAAGTTTTTTGTTGTTGTTAAATAAGGTTAAATGTCCCAGGTGTGATCCACACCTGCAACCCCAGCCCGAGGGAGGCAGAAGCAAGAGGATTGCTGTGAGCTCAAGGCCAGCCTGAACTACATAGTGAGACCCTGTCTCAACAGAAAAAGAAAAAAGAGTGTTCACCGGGTACAGCGGTGCACACTTGTGACCCCAGCACTCACTCCGCAGAGCTGGGGCAGGAGGGCTGGAAGTTTGCCTGGATAATGTAGCAACTTAGCAAAAATTCGAGAAAGGCTGGGGAGACAGCTCAGCGCAGAGGCCCATGTTCAGGCCCAAGTACCGCCGGGGCGAAGAGACAGGGTTGGTAGGAAGTATGGCTGGTACTTCGACATTTGTTGAGTCTTCTGTGCACCGTGCAGAGCATCAGTCCTTCCTAGGTTTCGTTCATTGCTTTGGTGGCCCGGGCTTTCGAGACGAGCAGACAGAGCAGACAGGGATTGTGTGGTCTGAGAGCCCAGCAACCGAGCAAGGGCTTCCACGGCACCACAGAGCAGCGAGAACTCTGCCTTGTCCTGCACTGCTGCTGCAGGTGGCACAGGGCCTGCTGCCGCCACAGAGCTCTGGGGCTCCTTGCGCTCCCTGTGCCTGCACATCTGAGGGAGAGGAAGAGATGCCAGCGCCAGCCCCGAGCAGCGTGGTGATGTGCCCTTCCCACCGTCCCCAGAGGCAGGATGAACCTGGCCACATCAGGAGTGCTGGGCCAGAGGGCCTTGGCTATTTCCCTCATGAGACTTTGGTATTTTCTAAGTTACCTGTATCGTTTCTGTAATTGGAAAAATAAATAAATGGCATATATTATCTGGCACCATTTCTGTCAGTCTGCAGTCACATCCCAGCCACGTGTCTGGTAACCAGGGAGAAGTCACTGTGAGAGGATGAAATAGTCCCTGCCTGGCCGGGAAATGTCCACCCTGCTGGCCACCTCACCTCTCCCACCTCAGGTGTCTGAGCTGCAGGATGCTTCCTCTTGCGTCACACGGAGCCTCGACAACTCCCGATCATCTTCCTCAGGTTTCTGTGTGCTGACCGGGACCTTTGTCTACCTAGTTCTTCCTGGAGCACCGACCCAGCTCCCAGGATCCCTTTGGGACTTGTGGACCTGGGATCCATACACAGCTGCTGAACAGTCCCTCTGCCCTGTTGGCACCACTTCTAGTGCTTGGGTCAGGAACCGGTGCCCATCCTCTTGTGCCTGGTGAGACAGCAGCGGCATCTGCTGGGAAAGGGCCTCATTCCTAAGAGCTGCTGCCTCTTGCACACCATCCCACCGGGATGCACACCCCGTCAGGATGTGACACTTAAACTACCAGGGGCAACCTGCAGGCAGATCCTCCATAAGCCACACCTGAGTGCACAGCAGCCACTGGGAGAGACAGAGGTCCTTGCTGTCACCACTGAGCTGCTGAGCAGACCAGCCGTGCTGCAGCCCTTGTGTGTCTCTGTCCCAGCTGTCCAAGGCTGTCGAGTTCGTTGTTATTGTCTGCAGACAGAAGTTTCTGCCTGTTCACTCCTCTTCCCGCCCAAACCCATCCCACCCAGCTGGTTCTCTTGGACAAAGACCTTTGTCCCCACTGACAGAGGATTTGTGAGCCTCCGAGTGGGATTTCATGCCTCCTTGTAGGTTCCTAAGGCGTGACCTTCTCCCTCCTCTCAGAGCTTCAGCAGCTTTTGTGCCGTCCTGTTAGTTTCCTGGGGCCACCATGGCAGAGTCTGCAGGTGGGCAGCTTGGAGATTCATAGCTCACATCCTAGGGGCTGGAAGTTGAAGATTCAGGTGTCTCCCCTTGAGGTCTCTCCCCTTGGCTTGCAGATAGTGTCTCCTCCCCTTATCCTTGTAGGGTCGTTCCCGCATGTGTCTGTGTCCCCAACTCTTCCTATAAGGGCCCAGTCAGATTGGGTCAGGGTCCACCCTAATGGCCTCATTTTAACCTAAACACCTCTACCAGGTCCCACTATGGTCACATTCTAAAGTGCTGGGATTTAGGGGTTCAGCATATAAATTTGTGAGGACAGCCTGTTAACCTGGGACTTGATAAGAACAAAAAGCATTTTGTGTAGATGGTGAAGTCAGTTCATTTGGATTTTCCGGTCTATGAGCAGTTAGATGGAAGCATAATGAATCAATCCGCCAGCAGGGCTTCCTCTCAGAATTACTCTCCAATCACTGGGTAGTTAATTAATGACCAAATTGCCATCCTGAATCAAGGCCACATTGCATTGTTCTTTATTTCACATTCACACCTTAACACTTCTACTTCACCCAGTGGTAAGATGTGGCTACTGATGGCTTCGGCTTCCTCCCATTGCTGAACCACCCACTGATGCCACGGAGCAGGGCCACTTTCTTCACAGAACATGTTCCCAGGGGTCGAAGCAAGTGGCTAAGCTCAGGCTGGACCAGGTATGGTGGGGCTCGGGCAGTTTGCTTAAAGTAGGTATGTCTTCCCTGCAGGGTGGTGCCTTTTTTTTTTTTTGTCTTTTTGAGACAGGGTCACGATATGCAGTTTGGGCTGGCTTTGAGCTCACTTTGTAGCCCAGACTGGTCTCGAACTTGCAAACGATTCTCCTGCCTCAGCTTCCCCAGTGCTGGGATTATGGGAGTGTACCACCACGCCCAGCTGGTGATGCCTGTTTCTACTGCTAGTTCTCATCCTGCATTGGGAGCCGGGTGGCTGTCAGAGGCAAAGACAGATTCGCTTATGGAAATGGACCAATGCTGGCCACCTGTAGAAGCAGCAACTAAATGGGCCTGTAGCTGTCCACACCTCGTGAGCGGGTCTCTCGCAGGGTTGTGTGGCACTCTGGAGCCCAGGGGTGAGGTGGGTGGTCAGCTCTGTCCAGGGAATGACAAAGTGTGCAGAGGTGGATGACTGTCACACCAAGCCTTGGGAGATTTCTCTCTTACCTTACCTGGAAACACCTGTGTGAACTGGAGGGACAAAATCTGTAACAAACACATGAGTTCACCCTGATGCCACAGTCCGTTCGGTCCTTCAGAGGCGAAGCAAAGAGCAGTCCTGGTTTGGAACTCAGGAAGCTAAGGTCACTGAGCCTTGGTGGCTTATGAGATGGAAGAGGTGCTATGTGCTACGTGTCACCAGACGTGGGAGTCATAGTGATGGGGAGCCAGCCCCCAGAGGCTCGGTAACTCCTGGCTCAGCTGGGAAAGTCACTCCTTACTGTAGACTTCCCTATGACTTTCCACAGGGCTGGTGACTCCCCAGCCCTTGCTCCCTGTCCTGGCCCCATCAGGACAATGTCCTGGCTGTCCCTTGTGCTATCACTGTGCCAGCTGGCTGTAGGGTCACAGTGGCCAGGGTCTCTATCCTCTGTCCTTTTTCCCCACTTTAAAGATTGCACCAGGGAACCAAAGCATCCTGCACATGCTTGGTCAACTAAAGACCTGGCGAGGAGCTGACCCGCCCTGAGCAGGGATGTATGGAACGTGGTTGTGTCTTGTGGGAGTCTGTCCCTGAGCCAGCAGGGGCTCGTGAGCCTGCCAACTGGCTTCCAGAGCTCGGGCATATCTGTTACTGATTGAATCTCATCCCCCAGAGACAAACTCACTGAAGTCTGAGCCCTGTGCTTGTAAAGGCGACCCTATTTGGAAATGGAATCTTTGCAGATTCTGTGAAGCTGTGAGTTAAGAAGAGGTACTAGGGGAGGATGGAACCGCAGTCCTGTGTGCCTGGGTCCTTTTAAAGAGGAGGAGACGCAAGAAACAGAGGGACTTGAGAAGATAGAGGCAGAGAACCTACGGCTGCGCTGAGGCAGAAGGAAGCCACCAAGAAGCTGGGAGAGACAAAAGCCCTCCTGACACCCTAAAGCTAAACTCCAGACTCCAGGGTTGTGAGAATAAATTTCCATTGTCTTCAGCTATGTTATGGCAGCCCCAGGGATCTGACACAAGTTGCCTCTCTTGCTGGGTGAGGGAGCTGGTTACACACAGTCCAGACCTGGCATTGCAGGGGCTCCTAAGGGACTGTATTCAGCTCCTAGGCTCTGCCACCGCAGAGGGCCCTGCTGTCACGGGCCCCAGGAACCTCTCTCTTCCCACCTTGGGACATAGGCATGAAGCCCAGGGGCTCCAGCCCACCTTGCTCTCAGCCAGTTAGGGCCATCGAGCTGTCCTGGGTCAGGGGAGATGGATCCGTAGGGCACTTTTAAATCTGTTGATCCCAAGTGTGCTGCAGGACACACACTGCACCCCAGAAGAGTGAGCTGGCCCAGGACCATCAGGCAGGGTGGTTCCCCATATGTCTCCTGAGCTTGCTCTGGGCCAGACAGGTGGTCACGATGCCATTCCCTGACCAACAATACAGAACTTGGCCTGTGGCTCCAGCTGCTCATACGTGTTACATTCAGCAAGGCAGGGAGCGCACTGAGCTGGAAGAGTAATAAGGATCTCTGAAAGCCAAGTGGCGCAGAGCCTGTAGCAAACTGACCTGACTTAAAGAAAGCGAGGAGCCCCTGAGCAAAGGGATGTAACTTCAGGGGTCACCCAGTCTGCAGCTTGTCTGGAGCCCTGTCCCCCTCTCTGCTCTTATAGGGCAGACCCTGTGCCAGGCTGCCTTCTAGGGGGCAGAAATGTCTACCAGAGTCCAGAGAATGAGAGACGCCCTTTGCAAGTTTCTCCCCATGTCCCTGGGTGCTGTCAACTTTAATGTCAGTGCACCCTTGAATGCACAGCTGTGCTTTTGTGTTCTCTGGGTGTAAATGGGCTGCTGAGATTGGGCCTATCAAGGCCTGACCCAGAGCTGAGGATGGGGTTGGTTCCAAATGAACCACAAAGCTGGGAATGGTGGGTCCCCAGAGCACGATCGGGGTGTGGTTTTTATCAGGAGGGGGAATTGGTGTGGTGAGAAGACCAAGGTCTTTCCACCTGAGGAGCCAAAGGAGGACTCTGGACCTCTGACTTTCTTTTGCCTCCCAAATACAATGTGGTGCCTTATCACAGGCTGGGAGCAGCAATACCACACGACCAAGGACTGGAACCTCCAAAACTATGAGCCAAAATAAACCTTTCCTCTTCGTAAGTTGATCTTCCCAGGTATTTGTCATAGTGATGGGAAACCAGCTGACCAACTGAGCATTGAGAGGATCTCTCACTAGCTCCTGCAGGTTATTCCCATTATATAGATAGGGAAACTGAGGCTCAAGAGGCCAAGCTGCGCAGCCCAGATGTCACAGAGCTGAGATCCAAACTTTATGTCCTCCACTGGGAAATGTTTGATTAGTGTGTGTAAATGGGTATGTGACCTTCCTTTTTAATAGCTGGTCACCTTCAGACATCCACTGGGTGGCTGTCCTAGCCAGGGCATAACACAGCACTGATCACAGGACTTGGAGCTTGAAGCCCAGGGCACAGGGTCACCTGGCAAAATTAGGCCTATATGTGCACCAGCCTTTTGGGGGGAACCATCATGTGGAAGGCATGTGCGTCCTGATGCACATTTCCCAGGGATAGGGAGTGTTGGCCCTGGACCCCAGGCCTGGCAGGGTCACATACCAGCTGTGTGATCCCAGTTCCTGGGCCTCAGTTTACTTACTTACAACAGAGAGCAGCAAATGCCCCTCTGATCCCAAGCTCAGCCTGTTGCCTATGTTTGTGAAGCAGGCTTTCCCAGCACACAGCACACGCATTCATTTCCCAAGCTGCCCAGCTGTTACGGCAGAGATGACCCATGCAGCAGCTGCACAACCTCTCGTGTCCCTGTCTGGTGCTAACAAACCATCTGATAACCTTGGGATCCTTGAGTTTGCCCTGTACCTGGAGGACAGGGCCAGATCTGCAGCCCTCACCAGCGTGAGTGTCCCCTCCCTTTCCCCAGCCCAGAGGGTTGTTTTGGAGCTGGGGAGGAATTGCTTAGTGTTCAGTTCATAGTGGCACATGGCGCACACCGTGACCTTCAGCTGCCCCGGCCTCTGGAATCACAAGGGGAGGAGATGCCCAGACAATCAGCCTGGAGCGCTTGGGCCTGGAACACGAGCGATCTGCACCCCTCCCTCCTCTGCTGCTGGGTGAAAATCGAAAGGATTAATGGATGTCGCAGCCTTTGATAGGCCAGAGCTCACAGCGGCCCCTTCCGCACAGCCTCCACATTCTCCCTTCCCCATCCTCCCCGTGTACCCTGGGAGTCGTGGTGACAATGCCCCCGGATGTGGGGCCCAAGGCCCGCAGCCCTGGACCTGCCCGCCCACCCGTCCACAGGCTATTGTCTGCCCCAGGCCTGCGGTGTGGTGCTGGGCTGCTGGGGCCCCAGCGGGCAGGGGACTGTGGGAACGGATTAGAGGTCCTGGGCTTTCTTTCCCTCTCTGCATAAACTCTTGATCAAAGGCATTCCTGGGATGACAGAGCCCCCGAGAGGCAGGCGAGGGGCCGGTCCAGCATGTGGTCCCCCATGCGTGGGGAAGGACGAACACCCCACCCCACGCTGCCATCGCCACCACTGCCCTCCCACGGGCCCTGCCACAGGTCCAGTTCCTGGCACCAATCTCTCGAGATGAAGTGGCGGAAGGCTGAGACAACCATGTCCTGGGTCCTATCAAACAGAGGCCAGGCCCAGAAGCTGTGGGACCTGTGCTCTGGCTCTGCTGCCTGCAAGGAGGGTCACAGAGCAGGTGGCTGGTCCACGGCAGTGCAGAGAGCCCTTCCTCTAGAAGCCCACGATCCCTGCCCGTCTTGTGACAGCCTGCCTACCCATTCTTCCTTCAGAAATGAGTGCACACATCCACCAGGCCTGCCTAGCCTCTCACCCCAAGTCTTTATCCTGACAGCTGGGGGTGGCTCCTGGGTTCCCCCCACCCTTCCACTGTGGAGTCAGCTGGCCTGGGGACAATGCTGCCTTCCACTCATGTGCAGGGTACAGGTCTGAGGAGTCCCCAAGATTTCTGTCTTCCCTCAAGGGGCTACTGATCAGAGCAGGAAGACACAGGCCACTTACAGAGACACAGGAGTGCAAAAACATCAGGGAGACCAGTTTTCCTTCAAGCTATGAGGGGTAAGCGGACGGGAAAGCTGGAGTGTGGTGGTGGTGGTGGTAAAGGGACAGAGCCTGAAGCAGCCCGGGTGTGTCACCAGCCATGGGCAGAACCCAGGTTAAGAGAGGAGACCAAAGGGATGGGTCAGTCCCCAGAGACGGGGATGAGCTGAAGGAGCAGGCCCGGTGGGCATGGACGGAGGGTTGGGGACCGATCAGGATGCAGGCAGGGTGCCCCCCACCAGTGGGTAGGACAGGGGCCACGAGAGCACAGGCAAAGAGCTGCTGGCCAGAAGCAACAGGATGTAGACTGCTCAAAGGCTTCGTCCCTGAAGCTCCTGTGTTTTTTTTTTTTTTTTTTTTGGTACTGGGGATCAAACTCAGGACCTCATGCTTGCCAGGAAGGCACTTATGCCGCTGAGCTAAATCCCCAGCCCTAAAGTGTTTGTGAAGGTCCCACCGAGATGAAGCTCCTGTTTTTACCGTCACCTGTCACCCGGAACAGCCAGACAAACCCCAAAGGTACCAGCTATCCTGACATCCAAGAGGGGTCAAGGCTCCTGTCTGCTGAGTTTGAGGGGGGATATCCCACGTCCTGCTGCCCAGCCAAGGATAGTATTGGGGGTTGATTATCAACGGGGCCCAGCCAGGTGCACGCTGAACCTCACTGTGGGTCTGGAGGTGAAGCTCATGTCATTTATCCTCCAGGCTTCTGCCCCGCCTCCCCTTCTGTGCCTGTACCCCAGGGTTCCCTGCCCTGTCACCTTGTCCTCAGTCTTCTGATGGGTATATTGCTTCTCCCAACAGTCACACCCCTCAGTCTACAGACATCTCCATCTCAAAACAATGAACTAGCCCCTCTCTTGGTGTGGGCATGAGCTCTTCCTCCACACAGCAGCGTGTCTCCATCCCATTGCCACCCTGTCATCCCGCTGCCACCCTACTCGGCCTGCAACAGAGGCCCTATGCTCCCTCTTGCAGTCAGTCATCCTGTGGGCTGAGGTTGGGGACGGTTCTCAGGGTTCCCAGCGCTGACACAGACCTGGTTCCTGCATGGAGCTGGGCCACTGCGGTGGGCTTGCCTGGACCCAGTCCTTATGGTGACAGTTAAGGAGCAGGCTGGGCCCTTGAGAACCACCTGAATGGCCACTAGCTGCTTTAGACTCAGTCAGCCCCGGGGTTCTTGCTGAGACCACCTGTCAGGCACTTTTTGGAGCACCCTGCAGGATCCCAGACCTGCTCAGCACAAGGCCACCTTTAGGGAGGTTTCTGGTGTCCCCCTTTCCCTTTCTTCCAAAGTGCAGGTCCTCATGCAGAATCAGCTTGGCCAAGCATAAGCCCTCGGGATCACCCTGCAGAAAAGTGTGGGCAAACAGTAGGTGCTGCATGGAGGGCTTGGAAGCCTGGCATATGAAGCCCTAGAGGCAGGTGGCAGAGTTCAAGGAGGCCCCCCACACGCCTGGAGACCAATATGACAGGTCACCCTGGACCACAGCCCCAGCACAGCGCTTTGCTTTGCGATCTTGGCTGTGCTTAAGGCCTGTGATTCACCCAGAGCAAACAGCAGTGTGCGCCAGAAGAGGGGGAACGAATGCTGCCTTTTATTTATTTTCCTATCTACAAATAACAGGAAGGGCAAATAGGCCACACAAGGGCTGGGCAATGCTTTTGATCAAGGGGCACCGCTCCTGTCCCTGACGCCAGAAGCTGTTTACGCATCAGAGGTGCCACCTGCCAATTCTCCATGAACCCTCCTCCCGGGATCATTTGGCAGTGTCAGGAGACACACTCTAGGTTGTCACCCAGGGGAGGGGCTGCTGTCATCTAGTGGCTGTCAGAATGACCTAGCCCCATGGGGCAGCCCTGTGTACCTGGTGAACCCAGCCTGACCCCCCCAACCCCCGCCAGGTCCAGATCTCTTCCCGACCTCCTGCCAGCACAGAAAACACACAGGCAAGGACCACACTGGGATTTTACCGATTTTATTTCTAGACTTTTCACGTTTGTCTTTTGTTTTCTGCTGGAAACGTGCCGGTTACATGTCCATGCTGGGAAGCGCTGCGGTGTGTCAACCAAAGCACGGACCCAAACTGCCCACTGACCAGAGACACTTGCAGACTTTTACATCGCAGGACAGACTCTGCTGTGCTCCGTGGACCTGCCACCAGCCTTTGGCCTTTTGGCACACAGTATTGTAGATGTCTGCCCTCACCCACCACCGTGGACACACACGGACCCCGCTCGGTTCAGACACAGAGACGCCGCAGCCAGAATGGTTGAGGTAAGCAAAAGCAGTGATCCGGAGGGGCGGAGGGCTGGCCCTGCGCCTGCCGATGGCCTCCAAGCACAGACCACCCCTCAGGGGCACAAATCCTTTTGGTTCGGCAGCTTGCTAGGGGACTCAGGCACACAGCATTGTGAGCTGGCTCTATTGAGATTTGGACTCTCTCTTAAATTAGCATTATGCTGTAATTAACAAAACAACAACAGACAGAACACTAGTACAATAACAACAGATTAACACACCCAAAACTTGAACAAATTCCAGAAAGCAATTTCAATCATCCCGAACGACAAGAGTCCTACGGGCCCAGCACCACAGTGGCACGTAAGACAGACTGGTTATTATAATAATATAATAATGCAATGTTCATAACTACACATACAGAATGATACAGCGGTCCAAACTACTAAGATGGTACATCCCAGATCAGGTGAACAGCCCCACACAACGGGCGCAGGGGACAGATCGCAGACAAAGCCCGGCCTCCAGAGGCCCAGGGGGCGGTCTCATGGAGCAGGTCATCACTGGCCTCTACCAGGCCGGGTCTTGGGATCCTGTCTATGTGTCTGTCTGCTGAGGCAGACAGAGCCCAACTGCTGGGTCTGCACATGGCTAAGTGAAGCATGAGGTATTGTGAACAGGGACCTTTTTGGAATAGAGCAGAAATCACATTAAGTCAAAATTGATCACATAAAAAAAAAAAAAAGAAAAAAACCAACTACAAAACAAGGGAACCTGTAATACAGTTTTCTACGAGGCAATTAAAAGTGGAACATGGCAGTATATGTAAAACAAAACAAAACAAAACAAAAAAAAATCTGATCCTCCAATAGCAGCAAAACAATGTGAAAGAGATACAGAGAAGCGATGTGAGTTTGTTTCCGAACCGTGCCGGGAAGTCATCGGTAGCAGCGCATTAAGAAACGGAGCCGCAGCCTGTCCCTCACGCGGTCACTGCCCCGTCCCCTCTTCCCGTCCACACTTCCTTCCTCCCGTCCTCTCTCCAGCCTCAGCCTCACGCTCTCGCCACCTCCCTTCAACACTTCCTAAATAAAAAGCTACAGAGCCAAGATGTGCAAATTGTCTACCTGTCACTAACTTTTCTTTTTTAAAGGAGGGGGTAGGGGATAAGAGTGCGTTGGAATCAACTCATTTAAGTACCCTAACTTTCCTGGATGATTGGCAGATCAGACCACTTTGGGAAATGCCAAACAGGCCGAATCCGTGTCTCGTGTGGTTCTGCTTGAGACTGTCCCCCTTGCCTACAGAGGGACTGATCTTCCGTAAACTGTGTTAAGCCTGTGACACCAAAGTCAGAAAGGTTTGTGTGTTTAAATCAAGGGGAGATTGCATTACTTTATAAATCATACTGGCCTCTTGAGCACCCTCTGCAATAAATAATCTTTTTAGCCTTAACTATAAATTATATATTTTAGTGTTTAAAAACCTTCCAACATGAAACACCTAAAAGTAACCCTTAAACTACTTGCTCTCTAGGCAAACCTTTGAGGTCCCTAATTTCAAACACCAGCTGGCACCAAAGGATTCCTAAGAACTTTAATTTCTCTACAGGACAGGAACTTCTCTATCATCCTGGCAATGCTGAGAATGCAGATCTGTTTCTTCTTGACTGGAACAAAACCTTCAAAAAACATCCCCCTCTCGCTAACCCCGCAGTGACATGCACTTGCTTAGCAATCCTGTCTGCGTGCAAGTACGAGAATATTCCTAAACCATTCCATTAAGAGTCTCGCCCCCCACCCCGCCCCGCACGCACAACAAACACAGCAATATTGCCTCTAACTACTGGACCCAAAGTGCTTTGAAATGGAATGGTTTCAGAATACCGAGAAGGAAAATCAAAACAACAATTAAAAAAAAAAAAAGAGAGAGAGAAAGTTGCTGTGAATTTAACCTGGCTGTGAGCAGGCTGCAGGGCCATTGGGTAAAAACCAAAACCAAAAAAAAAAAAAAAAACCACAAAAACAAAACAAAAGCAACAAAAAACCCAAAAAACAAAAACCCCCAAAACCAAAACAAACCCCCCCAAACAAACAAACAAAAAAAACAAAAAAACCAGCATCTCATTAACAGTTAACTACAAAAATAGGAAGATTATAAAAATAGAATATATTATATCACTATTTCGTTTTCTCTCTATGGTAATGTGTCACAGGAGGGGGACAGCTGGCCTTTCCCACTCCCTTGTGACTGGCTGGTAGCCGGCAGGCCTGGTCCTGGATGCGGATCCTCCGGCGCAGGCTGAGCACATGGGGGCTGCCACAGTCTAAGCTAAACTGATCAAGAGATCGCATCAACCATCCAAAAGGTGAAGAGGTTACACATCTACCTAGTTACGAGATAAATGAACATACATATAACTTATCAAGTGGCTACATGGCTGAACAAGCAGGGCACAGGCGCACCCAGAAGAGCACAAGAATACATGTTTCTAGCTAAAATCCTCTTCTACTTTAAAACATGGTCTGTTGGGATTTTTCTCTTTTTAAAATGCTTTTATGCCTTTAACGAAAAAAAAAAGAAAGAAAGAAAAAGAAAAAAAAATAAGAAAAACAAAACAAAACATGAAGAATCAAATCTAGTCCTCCCTGGAGATTTCTTGTGTGTTAATGTCTATTCTTACCAGAGACACGAGCACATTAATACATAAACTAGTTGATTATGCGGGTATAAAAGCCTCTATTTTGTAGCACAACTCACCTCCCGCCACTCAGGTTATGAAAATTCTACCCTCTCTCTTTTGCTCTTTAAAAAAAAAAAAAGGTTTTCAGGTAACTTTTTCCATTTGCTTAAGTCGGAAATGGAAGGGAGAAACAGCAAAGGAACAAAAACCAACAAGGAGAATGAAACTTTCCCTTCTGGTAGCAGAACGTCCCAGAGAAGAGGGACCTGGTCAGAGGAGCAGTTGGGACTGGCTCTTCCCTTGCTGGGGCTGCCGGCCACTGCTCCGTGCCCTGGTGTCTCAGATGTCCACGTCCCGCACGTCAGTGGGCGTGCAGGCCAGGTCTGCCTCTTCCTCCTCTTCCTCTTCCTCCTCTGTGGCCTTGGGGTCCAAATTCTGCTGGGCCTGGCGTAGGCTGGACTCCAGCAGAGCCTCAATCTGCTCCTGGCAGGCACGCAGGCAGTCCTGGAAAGGGGGTGTGTGTGGAGGGGTCTTCAGCAAGAGGTGAAAGCCAGGGTCCTGTCCCATGCTGGACCTGAAAGACCTTGGCTAAGAGCACCCGTCAGAATTGCCACCAATGGCCTGGGAATGAGAATCATGTGCTACTTTGGCCCCCAGCTTTCCTCTGGCCTGGTGACCCCACTCAGGACCAAATACTTCTGCCTCCTATGCCACAAGACTGCACCGCCCCATCCAGACCCCAGATGCCTGCTGTCTGCCCAAAGCTCCCCAGCAGGGCCCGGCTTCTTGGAATTCCTTCATGGGTCCTAATCTCCAGCTTCCTGGACTCCATTCCTCCAATCCAGGTGGGGAGGCCCCCAGGGCCCTACCTTTTTGGATGTTACCTCTGCCCAGTGGCAGCCCTGAAGGTGAACCCCACAATCTGTGATCAATTGAGGATGGGTGCCAGGGGCTGTGACCTTTATCCAGTGTGCCTGCACACATTTGTATGAGTACTGCCTCCTGCATAAGAGGTGCTGCAGCCCTGCACCTCCATCCAAACTAGGCTGGACTCCCCTGGGGGTGACCATCTGCACTGCCAAGGGAAACCTGGGACTGCCCCATGCCAGGGCCAGTGTCCCAGCAGCTTGTGCTGTTCTTGCCTCTGGGAGACCTGGGTAAAGCAGCTGCTTCCTGGTGCTAATGCTGGGATTTCACAAGAGGAAGGGCTTCTCTATAACAGTCTCCAGTCTGCCCTCCAAGGGGCCTGGCCCAATGTTCCCAGGCCAGCAGGGCTTCCCATTTATGAAGTTCATGTTTCCTCCCCTTTCTGTTTGAGATTCAAGAAGAACGAAGGAAGTAGCAGGGCTGGTACAAAAGGTACCATTTTGTAGATGAGGAAACCAAGGCCAAGAGGCCTGGTGTGAACACAAAACTCCAAACTTCCTCAGATGCCCCTGAGGCCAGACAGCTCCCACCCACGAGCCCCTCATGCACTTGTCAGTTCTTGGGGGGGCTGTGTGCTGAAATGAAGCCAAGCGGTGCAGGAATGAGGTCTCAGGGCTGCCATCACCCTGAGCAGCTCCACACCCAGCTCATGGTCCGGCTCCCTGGCCATCTGTCCCCTTGTCTCAGAATCCTCACACTGACCAGCAGCTCTGACCCATGACCCACTCAAGTCCCACAGCCAAAGTCAAATCAGCTGAATTCAGGCTCTTGGTCCCTTTCTACCTTGTCCCTGCTCTAGCCTGGAGGCCTCCCCAGTAGATGATACCCTTTAGCCATGGCCAGAAGACCCCAGAAGAATCGACTATGTTTTTTGGTGAGAAAGGACACATAATTACTGATGCATGACAACACAGCACACCTGAGGTACACCTCAGACATTTCTAGAACACACTCTCATCCATATCAGAGTCCTTGGCAAACTCATCCCCCCTGAGGAAACCCCATCTAGGAAGATGGGCTGTAGTCTGGCCATGAACTCGGGCAAAGGTAGTTTTGGAGGTGACAGAAGAGTGAAGGTGACATCTGAGGCCCAGCTCATTTTGGAAAGTCCTCAGTACAGAGGACTTTGCTGTCAAGGGTCTTTATGAGTCTGAACTTAGCTACCTTTATCACTGGAAAGCCAAAGTCACTCAGGCCTGGATTCCCTGTCAGCTGGGAGGCATTTTCCTAACATCTAATTAGAACAGTCTTGATTAAGAAAGGGACAAGATGGCTACTGCTCCCAGAAACCCATCAACACAGCTGACCAGGTGAAACAGTCCCGGCATGGGGCTGGGAATTTTAAAAAGCACAGATACAAAGCATCTTTCTTTTCCAGTGGTGCGGCCGCATGCTCACCACTGAGCCCGACGCCAGCCGTAGCTGCACTCTGCTGGAGGGGCTTTTTTTTTCCAGGCCATGTCTTTGCTGGCTAAGGAAGTGCTGGATTTTGAGGCCCTAGAGTGTCTTCCTCAGGTGCTTGTCCAAGAGGCTGCTGCCCCCAGCAGCCAGGAGAGGACACCCCTCCCCCACCCAGGTTGAGCCTGGCCAGGGCTCTTGTGAGAGAGATGTTGCCAACAAAGGATTCATTGGGCAGGGGACAGAACTCTTCAGAAGCTCTAGGGTGGGCCTACCTGCCCTGGGGTGGGGGTGTCAAGGCAATTAGTCATTCCTGCATACACGGCAGGTGACAGTTGACCTGCCAACCTCTGTCTAACTTGGTAAAGGCCATAAACCCTTGTAATTGTCATTTAAGTTCTCTCTTTACAAAAAAGGAAAGAAGTGGGGATAAAACAGTGTCACTACTAAGAATGAAGTCACAGTCAACTCAACTTGTGTTTCACAGAGCCCTACCCCCTAGCCCCATAAAAAAACAAGTTTGTTTCCATGGGTCTCAGTGACCAGGGTCTCAGACCTCCCAGGAGCCCTTCAAAGCTGGTATTCACTGCCTGTGAACCGTATGGCCAGTGGAACCTCACTGTGGCTGGCCTTGGGCTCCTTTCTGTCGGGAGAGTTGTGGCTCTTACCTGCTCATGGGCGCCCCAAGGAGACGAGAGAGTCTGCAGGGAAGGGACCCACAGGAGGTGGATGCAGGACCCTGCCCCGCCTCTTAGAGCCTAATTAGCCTGTCACCCATGAGGACCCAGGTACCAGATGTCCCCTGTGGCCACCACTTACCGGGTCACACTTGATCACTCTGGAGAGGAAGTGTGTCAGGCGGTAGCAGGTCAGGAAGTTGTTGGGGCTCCCCAGGTGCAGGCCTTGTACCGCAGCCACCACACTTCCAGCCGCCACCATGGAGGGTGGGTTGGAAATGAACTTCACGTCTGCAGGAGAGACAAACAGGAGATGTGAGCCGAGGCCTGATTCAGGGGTAACTGGGGAACTGCTACCCATGAACTCTGGCTCATCAAGCTCAACCAGGTGCACAGTGAAGGGACTGGCTGGCCACCACCATCAGCCCTTCCAGCAGGTTGAGTCTCCTCAGCCTGTCACTTGGTCATAAATGAAGGATGCAGACAGGAATCGTGTATGTTGCCTCTGCAACATTGACCCTAGGTACCTGCCACTGCCTGGCAGAAGGGAACAGAGGCAATGAGCCACATTTCCAGGAGAATTCACAAGACCACAGGGAGACAGTCACTCCCCAAGTCCCTTGGCAGCTACCTGCCTCTTTCTCCCCATATGACTTTTCAGGGTGACCTTCAGCAAAGCCCAACTCCATGCCAGCCCCGTGCCTCCTGTTTCTCTGGTCAGAGACAAAAATCTTCCTTTGCCCTGGCCAGATGAGTTTCTCTAAGTCACTGATTGGCAAATTTAAAGAGGTGCATGGTTCCCGCCATGATCATCCCATGACACCCGGACCAGGGGAGCTGGTGTAGCCAGCCAAGGGCAGGACCTGGGGGGAAAGGAAGCAGGCTCAGTCCCTGAGTAACAGCTCTCCTTACATTGTGCCACTTCCCCCAGGGTTCCAAAAGCCCTAGCCCAAGCAGGGCCCCACACTAACGAGGCTACTCCCTGGCTATTTGCCTTCTACAGCTGGGGTTCTTGGGAGGGTCCTCTGCTATTTTGGGACTCCTCGAAAGAAACAGACCAAGGATAGTGCTAACCCAGAACAGCCCCCAGCCCGTAGCCTGCACTGCTGTCAGATGGCAGGATACATTGTCCCCCAAAACATGGCAGTGGGTGTCACTCTAGGGTGACCAGCATCTCCATTCCCAGGCCACAGGCCAATTCCTCTGGCTGGCGGGTCCCCATTTGTCGGGAGCCACTCATCCCCGTCTCCTCCATCTGGCCACCACTCCAGCTGAGCCCACTGCTTGCTTTCCTATTGGGCCCAATGGGGACTCAGGGGCAGGGACAGCCGCCAACTCAACCTATGGGCCGCGGGCCCAGGGCCAGAGGCAGATGTGGGAAGGGCGAGCGTGGCACCTTGTCAGTCCTCATTGCCTCATCTTTCGACACGGAGAGACTGGGAACAAGGGGGCTCGGTGAGCTGAATGGTCACAAAGGAGGAGGGGCCCTCGCGAGCTGCTGGGGGTGCCACAGCTCCTCCGAGGCTTCATCCCAAGAGAATAAACTTTGGTCTCATTAAAGAGAGGGGGGCACCGGCGAGGGGCTGGGAAGAAAAGCAGCCACCCTGAAGGGAGACAAAAGGCGGCTTCTGGGCGCCACTGCAGCAACTTAAAAAAGAAAACGGCGGGCGAGGCGAGCCACCACCTCTGTTCCCCTTTAAATGGGAGCGAGTCCACCCAGTCTGAGAGCAGGAGCAGTGAATGGAGACCTTTTAACTGAAGCAAGTCGGAGCTGCACACAAAAATCACTTCTGTGACAAACTCGCACCGCTGGTGGGCACAAGCATGATGGATCCACCTGCCGCCTGGTGTCTGAGACGTCCCCAGCCCTGTGTGCTGCGGCCAGGCTGGGGCGGGCTTGCTCGCCAAGACATGAGCAGTTCAGAATGAACTAACTCCAGCATTACTTTTGACTCACTGCCTGACTGGTGCTGGTGCAAGTGATGGTCAGGGATACAGCTGACCCTTGCCGAGACCCCTCTTTAGGCTCAACTGTGTGCTTGCATCAACCACACTGGCGAGGTCTTTGCCAAACAAACTGGCAGAGAGGCAGGTTCTGGGGCAATCGTGTTAAAAAGCCCACCTTTCTTTAATCAGGTGTGGAGGGGCACATCTGCCTCAGGAAGGCTGTGGCAGGGGGAGGGCAACTCAACCCCAGCTGAGGCAACTGTCTTAAGATTAAAAATAAAAAAGCTGGGGATGTAGCTCCCTGGGAAGGTGCTGGGGTTCAGTAGTGACTACCACACACACACACCCCAGCCCTATGCATACATGGCCTGTGCATCCATGCTAAGGAACCTGGGTCTGGGGGTCCCTGAAGGGTGGGGACAGGGAACAGCACCCTTCTATTTTCTTAAGCATAGCCCTTGCTGTGTGGAGGGCAAACACGGCTTTCTAGACTTGAGCTTGTGCCTCGCTGCCATCAACCCACTTCTGGTGTTGGACTATAACCCTCGCTTCTCTGCTGTCCCTTGTGACTGACACAGGCTAAACCTCGGTGGAGTCCATTGGGGCAGATGGGCACCAGGCCTGGGAACTCTAGCCTTATCGGGACCCTTAGTTATGCGCTGCTGATTCCTGCTGGCCCATCCTGGAAGTGATGTCATGGCCCCTCAGAAGCCTGGGAGACACCCATGATCGGGGTGTCCATCTGCCTTCACCTCTGGTTAGGGCGGCCACCAGCCCCACCTTACACCCTGCAGCAGCTTGGTGCTGGCTCTGCTGCTCCACGCTTGTTGCCTCCCTGCCAGTACCCGCCCAGGGGTCCCAGAAGGGAGCTCTGGCTGCCCCAGTTGTCCCCAAGAGAGGCTGTGCAACCATGTTTCTTCGAATTATCTCCAAGAAACCCCGCTGTTTCTCTCAAACCATTCCAGCTCCATAAAAGGCTGTGTGGAGCCTCTGGCCCAAGGAGCCCCAGCCAGAGAACTCCTCCCTACTGCCTGCGCCCTCGCACTGCCCCACCCTCAGCTCCATGCAGGCAACCTTCCTGCCTCGAGGGAGGCCCTGGGGGAGGGGTACCACAGGTACAAGAGGGGCCCTGCGTCCTCGGCATCCTCACCCCAGCGGGGTTTGTGCAGTGGCACCACATACACAGCAAGGGATGCAATGGAGGTGCCAGGACTGGGGGGGGCTCTGCCCCTGGGCAGGTGGGAAAAGATACCTGGCTTCTTAAATGCCAGGTTGGCTTGTGGCTCTCAGGCCACCCAAAGTGAGTCCACATGCAGATGTAACAACTAAAACCTAGTTGGGACCACTGAGAGGACAGAGCAGAGTGGGATGCGGTTTTTTTGAAGCACCCCCACTGGGGGAACCGGGCTTCCTGAACATAGCTCCCAGTTGGGTGGAGAAGTACAAGGTTACAGGGACAGAGGCTGCACAGGAGCAGCAGGAGGTGACTTGGGATGTGTGTGTGGGAGTGTATACAAGTGTCTGTCCACACTGATCCCTTGGACAGACTGCCCACTTGGGATCTAGGGCTAGTGTAGTGGTAGCGAGGGGCTTTTGGGAGCTGTGTCATGGAGGACAGAGGGTGGATTCCTCTGCTGCCCGCTGGGTGGCCCAGGCCCAGGCTGCTCTGGAGCCCCTCCCAGGACACAGCTGAGCAGAGCTGGCCTGTGGCGCCCCTGGCCAGGCCTCAGGCAGCAAGCAGAGCTCCTCCACTGGCCGCCCCCGCACTGGGGCTGCTGCTGGCCGCGGAACACGTGGTACAGCCACTGCTGGCTGCTCTCCTCGCCCCCGAAGGCACCCCTGGCAGGTGGCCCAGCTTGGGAGAGGCCAGGAGCGGCCCCCTCCCGCAACCCAGGGTCCTTGACAACAGAAAGGGGAAGGGCTAGAGGTGGGTGGGACAGCAGGAAAGGTAAACCCTCTCACAGTGTGGAGTGGCCATGGGTCAGGTGTGGGGAGCAGAGGCACCCACAGTGGGACATGGAAAGACTGCCCCCGTCCCCAAGGCACTGTGAGGTGTCTGTAGCAGGGAGAGGGCCACTTCTGTGGGCAGGAGGAGGCCTCGGGACCATCTTCCTGGACAGATCTGGGTAGCAGGCCCCCTACCTGTGGCACACAAGGCGACAAAAGTCTGTGCGTGTTTTCGGATGATCTGTTTGTTCTCCTCAGCCTCCGGCATTTTGGAGAGGAAGTGTTCGATGAAATCGTGGGGGGTCATGGCAGCCAGATTCCATTTCAGTTTGTTTACCAGCAGCAGCTCCATTTGCTGTGGAAAACGGGGAAGAGAGGGGGGCAGGTTGGCCCCTAGGGGTTCTCCTGCAAGCCCAGCTCTCTGGCCTTCACACTTGGTTTGTAGCCTTGAGGTAGGAGAGGGGGTGGTGGAGAATGTTGGGGAGCGTCCAGAGAGTGGGGGTAACACATGATCCCAGATCAAAATGGAAAAAGGTGAGTGTAAAAAAGGCTCCATTCTCGTTATTAAGCCGACCTCACTGGGAGACAAAAAGACCTCCCACCGCCAGTATTTAGGGCCTCCGTGATCAGTGTTGAGGCTTGCGCACCGCAAGGGGGCGCGCGTCACTCACGGTTGACCCTACTGGAGCGCAAAAAAACGTGGTGAGTGGAATCCCAGGACAGGGTGAGGGGGAGGGGGAAGTGGGGGGCGCCTGGGGTGCTGCTGCCACAGGGCCGAGCAGTGTGGGCACCCCCCTCTGGGGCAGGAGATCCGTCCTTGGCAGGCGGTCTCTCCTGCCATCTACACCTCCCCCCAGCCAAGGTCCCACTGCTAACGGGGCGTCTGCACGCGGCGTTCCGCCGTTACCAGCAGCTCTTCAGGCCGGATGGAGTTGTCAGTGTAGATGCACAACTTCTCGGCCGTCAGGGGGATGGTCTCCTTCATCTTGGAGGCCACGAACATGCAGGTGGCCCCCAGCAGCTGCAGGCGGCTCTTCTTCAGGGGCTCCAACGACAGGAAGCGGTCCAGGTAGTTCATGGCCAGCGGGAAGACCTCCTCCTCGCACTTCTGCTCTTCGCAAACCTGCGGGGAACCGGGCTGTGACCGCCGCCGCCGGGACCCCTCCAGGCACAGGGTGGACAGTCCTCGAGGGCGCGGAGGGGGTAGGCGAGGGGTGGGGGAGGGGGCACTGGCATTTCTCAGGATGCGCGCTCTGTCCGCGAGTCCTCAGAGCCCACACACCCCGAAACTGAAAGGGAAAGTCTGTGCGAGGCGGGCACGGTGGACGAGGGTGGGCACGCGGGGCACCGGCGGCGTGAGGACCCCGGCTTGCGAGGGACCTGGGAGCCACCGGCTGGGGGGACACCCACCGCGCAGCGGAGCCGCCGGGGGTTGGGCGCCGCGCTCGCCGCCCTTCGAGACACAAAGGTGGCGTCCCAGGCCGCCGCACCGCATTTCCCCAGACGTCATCTTTTCAAAAAATATTTAAAAATATTAAAAAAATAACTGGGTGTCTAAAAACCCCCTGAAAACGACCCTTGGGCGGCCCTTCATCCATGCCGGGGGTCGACAGCTGGTTGCGGGCTGCGGGGAGAGCCCCAGGAGCTCAAACTCCTGGGCCCCCCTTCCCCTTGGCGCGGGCGCCGTTTCCCTCTCGCAAGGGCACCACGCCGCACTTTCAGAAATTATTTAAAAATACTTTCGAGCCCCCGAGGCGCCTACCAAATGCTTGGAAATGTGGTCCGGGCCCCTGACTCGCTCCAGGAAAAGACCCTGAGCGGAGACCCGCGCAGACGGGGGTCAACCCCTGGCGTCTTGGGGGCCACGCGACCTTGCAGCCCGGCGTGCTCTATGGCCCACGCTGCCCGTGTGGGGCGTCCGGGGTCTGGAGCTTAAACAAAAGGCCCCCCTTCCCGAGCGGAGGGTCCCCCCAAAACAGCTCAGGCCGCGTCTCCGCGTCCCTCCCGGTAGCTCCCGGCGGCCCCTCGCTTCTGTCCCAGCTCCCGCTGGCCGCTCCCCACCCCCACCCTACCCAATTATTTATAAACACTTTTGCTTTGCAATAAAAGCAAAGATGGCGTATAATACTGGCACGAACGGCCCTTGCATACGTGTCCATGGATATTAATTTAAAAATCAAATCTATGCCCCCTCCCCCCAGAGCTGGCGGCTCCCGGCAGCGGCAGCCAGAGAGGAGGCGCAGGGGCGCAGGCGGGGGCCACAAAGGGCGCCCAGACTGCCAGCCTGCACCCTGGTACTCATTGGGGTATTCCTGGCACCAGCTTCCCTCGAAGGCAATCCTTCCTGACCGCCCCCCACCAGGGAAGGGAATTTCTAACGCCCCAACCCCCACACCTTCTTCGTCCAAAAAAAAAAAATACCCGGAATAGCTATTTATTTTGAAAATACTGATTCCTAGCAACACCTCGGCAAACTTCAAAGTGGGAGGGAGACGAGAAGGGAGAGAAATGAGGGCAAAGAAATATGATTTTGGGCAACAAGTTGCAGAAAGTCTAAGAGAGCCGCCCGAAGCCGCGCACCTCTAGCATCCAGGTGGCCACGATCTTCCGCATGGACGGCAGGATTTCCTTCTGCACACACTTGAAGTAGGACACGGAGGGTGCGCAGGTCTCCTCCGCCTTCAGCATGGCCCGCAGCACCCGGTCGTTGAGGAGGTTGGTGTCCGGGTACGCGCGGCGGATGGTCTCCACTTCGCAGCACAGGAGCTGGTGTTCCATAGCTGGGGCTCTGCCTGGGCCGCCTGGAAAGGACTACGCGTTCGGGCTCTGTCCGCGTTCCCTTGCGCTCTTCTGGCCCTCGCCGGAGCTCGCGGACTCCGCTGCTTGCTGCTACTGCGCCGACAGCCCTCTGGAGGCTCCCGGACTTTGCAACTTCAACAAAACTCCCCTGTAGCCTGTGTGACGTTACTGTTGTTAAGCAGAGATCAAAGCCGGGCAGAGAATGGGGGGGGGGGGGGGGGGGGGGGGGGGGGGGGGGGGGGCGCGGGCGCAGCGCTGGGAGCAGCGAGGGGCAGAGCCCAAAAGCCATCCCCGAGGCGCTGCGCTTGCCCCGCGGTGGAGCTGTCCCTGAAGTTCGGTTTTTATAGAAATGCAAATCGCCCCGACTGCCTTTCTCCCCACGAGACAAGAGGGGGGTACAGGGGCTCCGGCTTTCCTGGATGGGTCCCCGAGGACTTGGGATAGGGTGGAGGTGGCTCTGGAGGGGAGCCCTACGAGGAGGGCGGCAGACCACACACAGCCTGGGAGACGGCATAGATAGGGAACCGGGGCGCAGCGACACCCTATATCCGAGCCAGGAGAATGGGTGCATTTCCGAGAACGACACGAGGGCACCCACGGGCGGCGAGAAGGCCAAGGAATCTCAGCGTCTGCATTTTCTTTCATTTTCATTAACATGTGCAAATTGCAGGAACTATTTAATATGCAGGGACACGGGGCAGGACACACAACTCGGGCGCAGGATTCACTCTGGTGCACGGGAGGTCGTTGCAAATGTCCGAGGGGATATCTTTAAGTACTAAAGTGATTTGGGCTAGCATGCATTCATTCAAAACATAAAATAAAATAAATGCCCGAAAATTCCAGCAGCAGCCCAAGATGGTGGCTACCACTTCCTTCATCCTGCCCTCGCCCGAGGGATCTGCGGGCTGTCTTTCTATCTTGATCAGCCCATTGTTAGGGTATCCTCAAATAGCCCCCTCCCCGTGCCGGCAATTTGGAGAAACACAAGTTTGGGTGGCAGGCTGAGAAAGTGGTCTCTATTGACTCACTTTTTAAAATTAAAAATTAAATCTCTAGAAATATTAGTTGCCTCTGCCCGGGATGAGACGCCTGTAGGCTTCCCAACTAGTTTTGCTGGGGGCGTGGACGCCCCCCACCTTTTGAATTTATCCCGGGGCTGCGTTCATCAGCTTGAGTATGGAAGGCACTGGCAAATTCAAAAGAATCTGAAGTTAAACAAATGGGTATATTGATATGATGTTCTTAAAATCTGTAGAGGTTCGTCATTACGCGAGAGGGTCCCCAGTATTCTCGCAAATTTAAAGACACAAATAAAACGCATACTATTTTTTATTAGCGATTTCGCCCCCTGGGTGCTTTTTGATTAAAGGACATTTAACTCAGTCTTATTATTTTATTTTTTACAATACCTGCCCCGAATTAAGAAAAACGGTTCATTTCCTTCTCACTGGATCTATTTTATGTTGTCAACTCACCGCTGCCCCCCAAAATGAAGATTCAATGGAAACGGATGCAAAAACCCTCTCTCCCCAGGGTGCACATTGCAAGATGCGACCACCCCTTCGGAGTGCCTTCCTTTTCGTCCCCTCCCCCGCGGAGAATGTGTGGGGTTACTAATATTCCGGGTCTTTGGAAAGCAATGACCCCCCACTCACACCTGGGAGGCTATGGTGGCCCAGGCAGGTCGCGCCCACGCTTAAGCTAGCCGTGGGTATCTGGAAGCCTCAGAGCATCAGCTCGCGCACGAGGGCGGCCCGGCTACTTTTTCATTCATAAAATCTAGACCGGGCGGTTGCCCGGATGATTTATGAGGCCCCGCGCTATCACAGGCGGCGCCCGTCCCTGGAGGCGAGGGGTCCGAGGCCGCGTGCGACAGGCCCAGGCCGATGCGCACCGGTGAGGGGCGGCGGGGCGTAAAGGGGTTCGCCCTCCCAGACGACGTGGGCTCTGGGTCCCGAAGAGAGCGTCCCCCACCGCGGGAAAGACACAGGGAACTGGAATTAGCATGAGCCAATGGGGGCGCGGCGCTGTTACTAGGCGGACCCGGCAGATCTCGATGAGGAACTTCGTTGATTTCCCGGCCCAGGGGCGGGCGCAAAAGTGCAAGCCCGGCCGGCTGGCGTGAAGAGCTGTCCAGGAACCCGCGGGGGAGGCGCTGGAATTTGGGGCCCGGCGGGGAGCGTTCGCGCCCAGCCCCCACCCCGGGGAAGCCTGCTTGGCGAGCCCTGGAGTCCCTGAGGGGGCCAGAAGGCTCAGGCCTTTAAGTACCTTTGGTTCAAGAGGCGCAAAGGAAGCACTTTGATTTTCATATTTTTAAGAGAAGAAGCAAGTTTTTAAAACTTTCATAATACATTTAAAAAAAACTTCTCCCTGTCTTTTAAAAACCCACCACCAAGCAGGAACTGCAAATTTTGGGCTCATTTAGTGTTCTTTTTGAGCTTATTTCTCGGTGACCATTTGGAGACAAAGAGGGGTCCAGTCGGGAAGGGGGTCGCAATGGTTGGAAGGAAAAATCCCAAGTAATTTCAATCCACCTTCCCACTGTCCTTCCTTGGAACCCGCCCCGGTGACCAAGGTCTGGCGGACGGTCGCCGAGAGAGGGCGAATTCCGCTGCAGGCGCGTTTGCAACCGTCCCTGGCTGTGGGAACCTTCATTCAACCGGCAAAGGGAGCGCGCTCATTCAAGAACCCGCGCGCCGCGGCGCAGACCCCAGGACTCAGCGCGGCTGCGCGTCGCCCCCGCTGGGGGCTTTAAGGAAGGGCTCGAGCACAGAGCCAACTCGGTGCGGGTGTGGACCTACTGCAGCCCACCTCCGGAGCGGACCCAGGCGGCAGGCGGGCGCGCCCAGATGGGGTCACCTGCTGCCGCATACCTGGCGGTGACTTGAAAGGGCTTGGCTCCAGCTTTGCGAGTTTGCCATTGTTAAGCCCTTAAATCGCCCTGGAAAAGGTTTCCGAAAGCGGCTCCAGAGTTCCGGGGGCGCGCGGGCTTCCCTTCCCCCAAACCGCATGCTTTTGGGGCGCGCAAGGCTGCCCACGTGCCGCCGCAGCTCCGCCCTGACCACGCGGCGCGGATCTTGAATGCTCCAAAGTTGGGGAGGGGCGCACTGCAGCCCCTAAATCCACACACCACGGCCACCCGTGGCCGCTGCTCTAGCCCCAGCTGTGTCACTGTCACCATACATACGACCTCGCTCCGGGTATCTTTACCAACCCGGCTGCAGGCGAGGAGGGCACGCGAGTTTAAAAGCAAACCAAACAGGTAGGAAGCCCTGGCTCCATTCATAGTTGGGATTCCGAGGGGAAAAAGCTCAACCTTAAAACTGCCGCACCCTGCCCCTCAAAATGTATCGCCCATGCTCTGAGCTGTATAAACCCAGATCTCAGGAATTAATCGGCCTTCTTGCTCCGGCCCCCGGCCCGGCTCAGACTAGGTGGTGCGGAGTGGGTGCCCAGACGGAGGCGAAAACTACACCAGCAGAGGTTGAGAAGAAACCGGATGGGTTCACCGCCCCCAACGCACAGCAGACCCTCGCGCCAGCGAAGGTGCAGGAGCTGCGGGACGGACACGCGTGGGCGCCCCTGCCTCCGGGACTGGTCACCCCTCCTTTTCTTGGAAAGACTGGCTGTGAGGGCGCCCCATATCCCCATGCCCTTCCATTTGGCTTCCTGGGAGCTTCACAGCATCTCTGTCCTTTCCCAGGGCGTCGGGAAGGTTGGAGAAGTGGGTCTTTTCCTACGCGGAGCTTGTCAGTTCTGGGTCTCTGGACCCTAGCCAAGGAGGGGACAGGAAGGTAAACATTTTCCAGGTTTGGGCAGGAGGTCGCCCACCCAACGTCCTGCATCCTCCTTCTCCTCTGGGACCCCTCGGCCCGCGCCATAGGAACTGGCGGCTGGAAGCGTGTTCAGATCCCTTGCAAAGTTCTGGGGCGGATGGATCATGCTCACTCCCCAAGGCCCGCTGGATATTGGCACGGGGTTGCACTGGTTCCGACGAGTTCGGGGGAGCCGGCCGGGGTGCGGCCCAGGGAGGGGTAGGAGGCGGGAGCGCGCCGTGGGACCCGGGGCCGTGGCTGAAAGCCGCGCGAGGCCGCTCCGCGCATTCCGCGCATTCCCGCCGGGCCTCGGTTCCGCCGCCACGTGGTTGCCCTGCGCGCCGCGCCTACCGTAAAGCGTGGAGCTGGCGCGCACCCGCGCCTCTCAAGCGCATGCGGACCGCCCAGAACGCGGCACGTGGCCCCGCAGCAACGCGGGAGCGGCGGACGCGGGCGCTTAGGTGGGGTCTGCTCTTTTACGTAACGGGGAGGGCTGAGCTGCCGGTATGATAAATTGTTCGTTTGTAAAGACGAGCAAGAAGGAGGGTGCCAAATCTCTTCTATGCGTCATAGGGTGACTGTCCATCCAGGGAACGCGACAGAACCGGACCGGTGACCATTATACCTGGCCAGCAGTGGTGCAGGCTGGAGAGATGGAGCAGCTTTCGGTTTTTTGTTTTTTTTTTTTTTTTCATTGCTTAGCGTCAGTCGGTGGCTGAGGGCAGTGCTTTGCGATTGGGAAGCGTGTACCAAAGTGTGCTTACTTTTTTTTTTTTTTTTCCCTTTTGTACTGGGCATTGGACCTTTGCTTGAAGCTACATCCCAATCCTTTTTTTAAAATATCTCACTAAGTCGTTAAATTGCCCAGCCCGGGCTCGAAGTTGCAAATCCTTCTTCCTCAGCCTCCCAGAGTGCTGGGATTACAGGTTTGCCGCATCACATTTGACTGCTATACACTTATTTTTTAAACCCCGTAAAACCCCCCACCATCAGGTTACCACAGAGGTGCATGCAGCGCTGTTGGCGCATTCACGCATTCACGAATCCAGAGCTGCTGATGCCTGACTGCCTATTCAGGGAGTGGCTGGGGCGCTCTGAGGTCTTAGCTAGGCGCAGTGTCTCAGTTTTGATGGGTCAGAGGATTTTGAGAATCCTGCTGGGCCATCTGTCTGAGTCCCTGCCTGGATCATGGGAAGGCAGGATAGGCCAGTAAAAGCTGCTGTGGCACCCGGGTGGGCTAGAGTGCCCCCATATCCCTTGAAAACAACCTCAAGGCCCGGATCTGCACCAGTGCCCGGTAGAAGGCATGCCCAGGCCACTCCTGTGGGATGGAGAAAGCCTTTGCCCACCATTCACCTCACCTCATGTTCATTTCTGCGAGGTGTTTCCTAGCAGGCCCATGGTTCTCACGCATTTAACAGGAGACTGGGGCCCAGAGAAGCCTTGTTGGTTTCACTGAGTGGGAGTCACAGGCATTGTCAGAGCAAATCCAGGGGCCTTTGATACTCGTGGATAGCAACAAGACTTCTTTACGAATCCATGTAAAGCGAAGCTCTTTTCCAGCAAGCCAGGAAGTTGGCAACTATATTTACCAAACTGCAGCAGAGTATCAAACACAGCCCTCATCGGCTGGTGGCAGAGTGACTTTGGGCACCTCTCCATCCCTAGTTGTAAAATGGGGTACGATGGTTTCCCTGGCCGGGCCACAGCCAAGAGTAATTAAGGTAATGTGTGTGAGGCATTTAGTGCAAGGCCTGGCATATGTCAGGGCCTGTTGAATTTATTCATTCATGTATTTGTTCTCATGCAGAAGGGAGGCCATGTGCTGTGTGCGGTATGTGGAATTAATTAAACATTTCATTTTATATTCAGAAAGAGAATTTTTGAAATGGCTTTATGATGAATCAGTTTACTTCGCAGACTTCCTCAGAGCTGTTTACAGACATGAGATTGACATCCCAGAAAACACTTCTAAATTACAACAAAAGTTCAGCCACATTCATCTTTCTTTGTTTCTTCATCCCCTACTCTTCAATCACCTTTCCCTGCAAAGGGAGTGGAAAAGCTGGTTTTTAAAATAGAGGCACGTGGAGTAAGGCCCCAAATGTCAGCAAAAAGATGAGGGACAGAATTATGGGGAGCGGTCTCTGCAGGTCAAAGGGGGCCCCGTGGCAGGAGGCTGTGCCTCCATCTCTGCCCTAGTGCTGGCCACCCTGCTTTATAATGGCCATTCTGCTCAGGTGGAAGAGGGCACAGTCACCAGGGAAGCTGACCAAAGGTATGGGTCAGTGAGTGACAGTTGAGGGCAAATGGGTACCTCTGTCAAGAAACCACAGAGGCCAAAACCAGCAGATGGGCCCAGGGCAGGGACATGGCCTGCTGGGTAGCCTCTGCCTATTGTATGTCCCTGCAAGTTAAATATTTAGCTGCCGTGGGACACTCTTAGCAAGGGCCACTGGATTTGGCAGCCTGGTGGTCATCCCTGTTCCCTCAGGACCCTGGGCACCCATTCTCCATTGTGCCTTTGGACTGAGGACTCTGGTCACCGTCCCATGCAGAGATAGAGCGGGCTGTACCAGCCAGGAAGGTCTTAGGCAGAATGTGATGTTAGCGCTGGCAGCTTGCTGACCCTCCAGCCATCTGTGAGCACCCAGGGGCCAGGTCTGGGTCTCCTCTGCTGTGTCTGGTTCTGTGCTTGGTACATGAGAGACACTCAGCAAGACACCTGGTACAGGTTGGCATTACTGTCTGTCACCAAGAAAGGAGCTTTAGTCCCTCCCCTCACAGCACTGACAGGACATATTGGGAGCATGACAGTTGTGTCCCAAGGGAAAAGCACACAGTATGGGAAACCTCAGTGAGGGATGTCATGAGAGGTGTTCACCAGAAGGGAGACCCAAGTCCCTGTGTTGTGTGTGTGTGTGTGTGTGTCCGCATGCATGTATATCCAGTTGGTGTGAGGACCCAGAGCTAAGTCCAAAAGAAAGACCAGGATCTGAAGTGTCTTCCACACCTGACCGGGTCTGTAGGGGAGCTGGGTTGGTGAGCTTGCTGCTTGGCCCACTCAACATAAGCTTCCACCTTCTTTGGCCACGGGTGCTGAGTGGTATGAGTGTCTGGGCATGGGCTGCTGAAGTGAGTTAACCTTGGGCACAGGGAACAGGAGCCCAAACATGACTGTGGTATGGTCTGTATGTTCCTGGAGCTTTCTGCTGGGAACCTGAGGAATGATACATAGATTTGTGTGTGTGTGTGTGTGTGTGTGTGTGTGTGTGTGTGCGCGCGCGCTTGTGGTACGGGATATTGAACCCAGCGGCTTATGCGTGCTAGGAGAGCGTGGTACCACTAGGCTACATCTTTAGCTTTATTTATTTAATTTTAACAATCATAAAATACAACAAAACAAGACAGAACAAAGCCCATCAAGACAATGCAGTGAAATTGGTACAGCATGTCAGAGCAGGATACCGGGATAACAGTAATAGGTACCATAGTATATCTCATTATCTTCACAATAGTTGTCCATTCCATCAGGTATAGCAAAATCAAACCCCAAACAGAACACTATAAAACCAATCAAAAGAGAATATTGAATAGAGCAAAACAATCAGAACAAAGCAAAACAGTGAAAACAATATTTGCCTTCAAAGAGAAGACGAAGGAAATCCCCAGATTTGCTACACTGCATAGGGTCATCCTCCCAAGGGATGCTCAGACCTCTGGCCCTAGGTCAACCAAACAATACAACATTTAGTTGCTTTATGTACTTAGTTGCTATCAACTCTGGCTGATCTTGAAACCATCCAGTTGTTAACTGTTCTGTGTTTGTGTGTCACGGGAGGCCCTTACCAGGGAGGATGGCTTATTGCTTTCTTGGTCAATCTCCCAAGTTACAGCATGGCTGATTCTTTTTTTTTTTTGTACCGAGGATCAAACTCATGACTGCACGCTTGCAAGGCAGGTGCTTATGCCACTGAGCTAAATCCCCAGCCCCTGGCTGATTCTCTTGAGACGCTGACTTGTTCTCTCCCTGGTGCACCCATGCCTCGCTCCTCCTTAGCTTTATTTATTTTAAAATTGAGAGTCTTTCTAAGTTGCCCAGGCTGGCCTTGAACTTGTGATGCTTCTACCTTGGCCTCTCCAATAGCTGGGACAACAGGTGTCTATCACCATGCCTGGCTGGAAATATTTTTATGTTTTGGTTTTTTGAGACAAAGTCTCACTGTGTAGTCCAGACTGGTTTTGAACTTGGAGTGATTCTCCTGCCTCAGCCTCCTGAATGCTGGGCTTACAGGTATGCACCACCACATCTGGCCAGAAATATTTTTAGTAACGAGAGTCGATGGCAAAATTGGCACGTGCCTCGGCTTTGCTTCTCCCCGTGGCAGGCTGTTTGCCACAGGGTTCCTGTCCTCTCCCTTCCCCGCTACCAGCCCTGTGTGTAGGTGGTGACCCTCGTACCAGTGCAAGGGTCTAGGTTCTCTGCCATCTCCTGTTTGTGGTCTTCATTTTTCTGAGCCTCAGTTTCCTCGCCTGCAAAATGGTGACAATGACAGTGTTGACCTCGGGGCCATCAGAGACTTTCCTTTTTCCTCCCCTATGGATCACACACTCTAGAGACAGTTCGCATAGGACAGGAGCCCCTTGGTGATTTCGCAATCAATTGTCCCCCTGGTCTTTAGCGACCAGCTGCTTCTCTGTCAGGTCAGAGAGAACCAGGTCCTCAAAGGTGCACATTGCCTTGCTGCTTGAGTGGCAGCTGCCCAAAGGCAAATCTGCTCTGACGATTTCCCTTCACTGCCTCAGCCTGGGCAAAGGGTTTTCTCTTTGCTTTTGAATTTCTTCAAAGAAATGGGTGAGGTGCCTGCTCCGCAGAGGGCAGCTGCAGGAGGAGCCGGGGAAAGAGCCTGAACTGCAGTGGGTGCGGAGGCGGAGGAGCATCCCATGAAGATGGATCTGGGCTTTACCTGAAAGGAGCCGGGGCCCGGGACATCCCCCCGGACTCTGCCTGGTCTGGGGCCTCTCTCCTCGCTGCTCCTGCCCTCTGATTCCTGGTTGCTGTGGCCAAGCCCCGAATCCACCCACCAGCAAATTCCCATGCACGCTTCAAGGTAATAGAGGCGGCTGTTTGGAAAGAGGCGATGAAAGATAGGACGGAGGTTAACCAGGTTGGAACCCCCCGGGCGGGCAGGGGAGGAAGGTGCAGAGCTGGGAGCCTCCTCTGCACAGGTCAGCTCTCGCGCAGAGGTCAGCAGTGCGCTCTGATGTCCTGATAACCCCAGGGGGCCAGGCTGGCCGGAGTCCCTACCCCCTGAGCATCTTTCCCAACAGTGTCTGCGATGGTCACAGAGGCTCTGAGGGGGTCACCACCTTCCCATTTTAGAGATGAGAGAAACAAGGCCCCGGGATATTTTCGCTACAGTAGAGCCAGGACACTTCTAGCTGTTTTTCCAAAATACAAGTGGGAAGAGGTGAATTAGGAAAGGCCTAGAAGTCGCAGGATTATCTTTTTTTTTTTTTTTAAACCTTAGTAAAACCCAGTGTGGCAGTGGATGCCTCTAGCCCCAGCACTTGGGAGGCTGAGGCAGGCCGATCACTGTGAGTTCAAGACCAGCTGCAACTCCATAGTGAGACTCTGTCTCAAAAAACAAACAAAGAAGCCTCATTAAGATATAATCTACAGAGGATAGAGTTCACCCATTTACTGTGTATAATCTGATAACTTTTGGCCATTGATAAGGCTATACAAACACCACCACCATCTCATTTGAAAGCACTGTAAACTTTCCCCAAAGAAACTTGTAAACTTTCCCCCTAAAAATCCATTAGCAGTTCCTCACCCCTTCTCTAAATCCTCCAGCAGCCCCGATCTGCCTTCCTTCTCTGGGGATTGTCCGGTTCTGGACACCTCGCATAAGTAGAATCAGGTAACGTGTAGCCTGTCACACCCACCTTCTTTCACGTAGCAAGATGTACTTAAGGTTCACACACATATCTGGGCTCCACTCCTTTTCATGGCAGAGTAATACTCCCGCATATGGGTAGAGCACATTTTTATCTGTCCATCTTCTGGGAACTATCTGGGTTATTTCTACTTGGTGGCTGTGAGAACAATGCTGCCTTGAGGATGCAAGCTGGGGTGTGGATGGTTGCTTTTGTTTCTCTTGTACACAGGCTTCCCCCTTGAGTTGAACTCCAGCTGAAGGGGGTCTTGTGGTGTGAGAGACTCAGGAGAGACCTAGACCCTTTCCAAGAGGATTTCTAAACACGCTCATGTGTCCTGCCTTGTCCTGTCCTCTTGCTGCTGACCTCTCTCCCCTCCTCCATTCTCTTGCTTCTTATATTTCTGCAGTCTGGAACCACAGCGGCTGCACATGAGAAATTATTATTGCTACAAAGTCAGCTGCCCCTGTGGGAGGCCAGGCAGGTGTACCCAGGTGGTAGGACCCGCGGCCGAGGGGGAAGTGGCCCCGGCCTCTCCTTTTCCTTTCAGATTCTCAATGGACTGCAATCCAACTGTTCCCGGAGTTGGGTTAAAATTAATTTTTTTTCTGCATAGATTTTCTGTTAAATCAGCACGTTTTATAGGAAAAAATTATCCTTTCTCTCAGCAGGGTGGTGGTGACGCAGGTAGAGGTCAGCTGTGGTGCAGGTCAGGTCTCTGGTCTCTTTTTTTCAGTTTCTTGGTCCTTGTTCAGTGCTGTTACAGGGACCATAGGTGAGCTTTTATTTATTTTTTTCTTTTCTCTGTACTGCGATTGGACCCAGGTGAGCTACACCCTCAGCCATTTTTTAAAATTTAAGGCAGGGCACCCCGGATTTAGCTCAGTGGCATAAGTGCCTGCCTGGCAAGCGTGAGGTCATGGGTTCAATCCCTGGTGTCAAAAGTAAATAGATAAATAAATAAAAAAAATTTAAGACAGGGTCTAGGTAAGACATTAAGATGGCCAGGCTGGGCTCAAATCTTTGATCCTCCTGGGGCCTCTCTCCTCGCTGCTCCTGCCCTCTGATTCCTGGTTGCTGTGGTCAAGCCCCGAATCCACCCACCAGCAAATTCCCAGGACGCTTCAAGGTAATAGAGGTAATGCAGGCAAACTCCTGATGGCAGGCTGACTACACCCTGTGACTTGTTTGCCCTTTAGAAGGTAAAATAAATAAAGCCTTGGGTATTCTTGGTACTTTGGTTTGCACATGCATTTCAGTATACACACACGCACACACATGCATGCACACATGTACACACACACAGGACACTGGGGTTTGATGGGGATTATGCTGAGTCTGTAGATCAATTTGTCGGGAATTGACACCTTAAACAAATCACTCATCCTGTCAACACAGGCTTTGACGTAGCCCTCTGTTTCCTTAGGTCTTGCTACGGTTTGAGTCTTGAAGGACCTCCCACGGCCCAGTGTGCTAAATGCTTAGTCTCCAGTGAGGTGCTGTTGGGAGGTGCTGGCACCTCATGAGCAGGGCCTGGGGTAAGGTTTCAGGTCCCTAGGGTGCCTTCTCCAAAAGGTCACTGGGACTCAGTTCTCTTCCTCTTTCTCTTTTGTTTCTTGGCCATGAGGTCAGCAGATGGTTGTATGTGTCATGCTTTCCCTGCCACTGTCATCCTCCAAGTCCACGAAAAGCCTCATTAAGATATAATCTACAGAGCATAAAGTTCACCCATTTCAAGTGTATAACCTGAGAGCCCCAACCAAAGAGTCTTCTAGGTTTAGACTGGAGCCTTCCAACTGTGAGCCACGATAAACCTTTCTTCTTTATAAGTGAATACAGTAGTCACAGGCATTTCATGATAGTGACGGAAGTTGACAAACACAGGTGTTGTTTAATTTTGTTGCAATTGTATGTACATGTTTTGTGCATCTTTTATTAGATATCTTTCTAAATATTTGATTTTGGTAGTGTTATGGGTTTAGATCTAGGATGTCTGCAGAAGTGTCATGTATTCAGAGGTGGGGCTTCTGGAATGTTATTGGATCATGGAGTGCTATACCCATGAGTGGATTAATCCATTGATGAGTTCAGTATCAAACTATGCTCTAGGAGGTGGGTCTGGTGGGAATTTGGTCACCGGAGACCTGACCTGGAGGGGGATATTCTTGTCTCTGACTCCTCCCTTCTTTCTCTCTGTGCTTCCTGGCTGTCATGGCTTGCACACCTTTCCTCTACCACACCGTTCCACCATGCCCTTCTCTTGTGCCATTTCTGCCTTGGAACCAGGCACCATGGATCAAATCCTCTGAAATGTGAGCCTAGCTAAACCTCTTCTTTAAGCTGTCGATGTCAGATATTTTGTCCTAGAGACAGGAAAGTAACTGATACAGATGTCATTATAGATACACTTTGGGTTTATATAGTGGCCCCATTCATTGTAGGGAATTTGTTCCTGTACATGATATAACGATTCTTTTTTCCTCCTTCATTGCCCTATGCTCCCTTTAACTCCTCTTCCTCTCCTTATTTACAAAAGCTTTGTTTCCATTTTTCTCATCATTCTTTTCTTTTTCCTTTCTTCCTTTCCCCCTCCTCCCATAGATGCCATTATAGAACTTATCATTTATTTATTTATTTTAACCAGATTTTGGATTGGGAGCTAGTGGTGGGGAGACTTAAAGATAGAAAATCCTCTGTTAGTAGGGCGGGGCAGGGGCCAGGTTCAGGGCAGTGAGGTCCATGGTGTCCACTAGAGGGTCCTAGGGTCTGGTGACAGGGCCATGGTGGGTGTGCTGAGGGTACTTATTGGGGGGACAGTGTGGCCCCCTGCTGAGGCAGGATCTGGGCTCCTTTTGGTCATGGTTTGTGCTGCTCTCCCTCCCTTGATCCTTCCTGTTTCTGCATCTGTTTTCCTTTCTGCTGACACTTTCAGTGCAGGTGTTATCTTAGTCACCTTCTCATGGCTGAGACATAGTCCCCAACACCCACACCTTTCTGTCACATTTCAGTCCCTGGTCAACTGGCTCCAGGGCAGGATGCCATGGCAGAGGGGCCTGGCGGAGGAGAGGGAGAGCTCCCATGTTGGTGAACGGAAGCAGAGAGTGGGGAGGGGGTGGGAGGAGACAAAAATCTCCTAGGCCACGTCCCCCAGTAAACCACCTCTTCTGACCAGACCCTACCTCCTAACAGCAAGTCAGCCATGAGCCCCTCATCCAGTCACCTTTCAGGAGTCCCACCTATGAGTGCATGAGACTCTCAAGGGACATCTAGAGAGAAAGGCATAACAGGTGTGGGTTACCTGCAACCAAAAACTAGCACAGTGACACCAACGTGGAGCACAATGGCAGGCTGCGTGGTAGAAGCACAGTGTCAGGTGTTACACTTACAAGGTGCACCCTAGGACACCCCCAGGTCCAAGAAGAGGGGAGTGATGAGCCTGGCATGTCCACAGGATGCAGGCACACAAAGTGAAAAGAGCCAGACACGGCGGGCACACGCAGCGTTAGCAAAACAGAAGAAACACACAGCTGGCTGGAAGGGCGCAGGACACAGTGGAAGAAGCTGAGATTCTGGGGTGATAGGAGTGAGCTCCCCTCCTTTTCTACTACATACATGTTCATATACTGTATTCTGTTATGAATAAATGATACTCTCACAACCAGAACAACATCTAACCAGAAACAACTCCAAAAGACCCCAGAGTTTTATTTTCAAGCTCCCTGGCCCCCCACCTGACCCTGGAAGACCTGAGCCAAAGCCCCTGTAGTGTGTTAGGTGGTAGCTACACAAGGGCTCTCCATGCTGCGGGGAGGAGCACCAACCAGGCCCCAGTTACCAGTCTCCGGAGCACCTTCCATCCTCCAAGGACCTCCTTTCCGGCAGAGCAGGGCTGGGTGGCTGGCTGGTGTTCTACACAGAGCCGAATTGGGCACCAGATAGATGCTGTAGTAAGTGCAAAGCCAGGTCTTGGTGTCACCGGTGGTGGCCATGGAGGAGAACAGGATACAGGGACTCTGCTTCAGAGCAGCTGTCAAGGCAGAGAGGAGCGTCAGGGTGCTACACTCTCCCTGCTGTGTGAGGAGTGGGAGAGACAGCTGCCTTTCACCGTAGATGAACTTGGCCTATGTTACTGGCAAGAATTCACAGAATCCATGGGACACACATGTATCTGATACAGCAGAAATCTGCTGTCTATGGGGACAGCTGGAAAAGAAGCTAAGTAGGGCAAGTCCACCCCTGTCTCCTACCAGAAGCATCATATAGCAGAACCATCTGGGGAGGAGGAATGGTGGGCAGGCATTTGTGGGAGGTATTATCAGTGTCCTCAGTAGCAATCCCTCTTCTGCCAAAGAAATGGAATTTTAACTGGGCACTGACTACTCAGCTAGAGACCACATTCCCCAGCCTCCCTTGTTGCTGGTTGTGGTCATGTGACTAAATCTGGATTGGGAGTGGAGGCAACAGGCATGGAGGGCAGGATTCAAAGGCAAGGCCTGCCCTCTCCTTTCCTCTCTCCCTGAGGTGGCATGAAGGTAGCAGTGAGCCATTGGGAACTTACTAGGTCAGGAATGTCAAGGTGATGGGGGTCTTTATGTTATAGACAGTGTCATCACACCAGGTTGAACTTTCCCATGAGAGAAAAAAAGAGTTAAACTTGTTTAGGCCACTTTGTGTGAGTGACATTTGGCATGTGTGTGTATGTGTGTGTGTGTGTGTACGTGTGTGTTGGGGGGGGTGTGGGTGTGCGTGCCCGCACATGTGTGGTGGGAGGTTTTCCTTCAAGGCAAGCAGAAGGTGAGAAGGGCAGCAGTCTCAGTGTCACCAGATGACAGAACACCAGTTGCTGGTCACCGCCACTGTCAGCCGTAGCCTTCTCGTGCTGGCTTGTGCTGGGCACTGTAGATTTATTTTACAAAGTGTTGGTTTCTGTTGCTAATCTTGGCTGCTGGTGTCAAGTTCTTCAGTACTCTTTGTTTTGAGATGATGGCTCTGTCCATGCTGCTCAGGTCACTGTCCCTTTGCAGGCCATCTTCACCCCTGCACACCCTCACTGGCCCACACTGCCGTTTCCCTGCCTTTGGCACTTGGTCTTCTGGAGTGCGTGACTCTGTGGCCTTCCGTGCCAGACTGGAGACTTACTCCTCTACGAAGTGCCCTGTGGTGGACAGAGGCTGCTGTCTCCAGTGACCTCGAGGGTGTCACACTGCCAGCTGGGCCTTCCCAAGGGCTCTGGAGAGCAGGACCGCACAGCTGACTTGCTCAGGAAGGCTTCCCTTCTGAAGTTGGGGCTGCCTCTGAGTTTGAAAGCTGGGGTGGGGTACAGGAAGCTTGGGGCTCCATGTGCAAATCTTGGAGATACAGAGAGATCACTGCTGTTGACTCCCCCCGAGAAGACAGCCCCCAACTCAAGCGCCTGGGGTTTGAGGGAAGCCAGGCTCTAGAGAGACGTCTCACTGGGGCCCGGTGGGCTGCTCTGTACCGCTTTCTGCATCCTTCTGTTTTGTTGCTGTTGGCCTGGTTGCTGTGGAATTCTGACTCGCAATACCCAAAACCTCCTCAAAAGAATATGCTTAGGAAAATTACAGGGACACTGCTGAGGTCCTTAGCAAGACTGGAAAAATCAGTGCGGCCCCCATTGCAGAGTTTGTGAACTCATCCCCTCCACTCTGATTAAGGGGGCTTGGTGTCTGTGGGGCATTCTGCAAGAGGCCTCTGATTGGGAGACAATTTTGTGGCTTGAGCCTGTAATTTGGATGCAAGGGGTTGGGAGCCGTTAATGTGATAACCTGTGACCAGACGTCGTGGATGGCCTTGTAAGCAGCCATCAAAGTGGGTGCTGCGGACGCTTGGCTCCTGGGCCGTTTGGCTTCAAAGGCAGCGCAGAGCAACCCTGTGTGGTCACACTGGGAAACCTGGAAAGAAAAGTCCTCGGTCTTGTTTATCAGCTAGCTGCAAACATGCCCTGCTGTTGAGTCTTAGGTTTACTGGACCTCAGGGTTACTGTTCCTGGGCCCCAGATGCCAGAGGCTTTGGAACAAGAGGGAACAGCACGTATGACCTGCCCTGGGGTCCTTCACACTGTAAGGGCTTTGTGGGAGTAAAAAGTGAAGGAGATGAAGGGACAAAGAGGTCAGCATCACAGCTATGGTCACTTCCTCTGTCCCTACATCCCCCACCCCCTGCCACTTCCCCTCACCACGTTGCTCCTGGGAGCTTTTACAGAACACTGGTATCTGCATGCAGCCTCTGAGGTTCTGGTTCTGTATTGATTCTTCTCTGGTTCAGCTCTTCCCGACCCAGCATGAACAATTGTGTGTGAAGCCTCTCTCCCTCTGCGTGTGTGTGTGAGACTAGAAGCTTTCAAACAGGAGTGGCTGCCCAGGACATGAAGGCCAACAGACCCACAGAGTAGAGGGCGAATAGGACCTGATCCTCACTTTAACCAAGATCTAATCGGAGGTCAGTTAGTTGAGCTGACACCATGCATGGGCTTCAGTTTCTTCCCCTTTCTAAAGGTTAATAAAGATATACAAACATCTAGTGCTAACTATACTTTCCGGTTTGACTTCTGCAGTACATGTGATTTTTGATAACATCTCTGGACTCCATGATAGTGGAACGCAGCGGTTTTTTTTTCACAAGAGTCGCTAAACAGTGGCTTCCCAGGAAATGAATCTCTAGTGAGAAGCCACAGAGCTCTGGTCCTGTTCACGTCCTAGATCAACAACTTCAATAAAAATTCTAAAAAGCCTGCTTGTCTAGCTAGCAAATGAGAGAGAACTTATAATCCAAGGATTGCTCCTAATTACAGTTGAATTGGATAAGCTTTCCTCTGCTGGGGAGAAATCCAGGTTGTTTCAAAGTTTTCAGTAATATCTTTATACAGAATATTCTCTTTATTCTTGGTCTAATTGCCAGCAGCCTAGTGAGCAATAAACTATTACTGAAGTCATAAAAAAAAGATCCTGAGGGAAATGAAATTAATTGGATAACTATTACACAGTTTGGAGATTCACAATGCCCATTTGTATATAAAAGGCACTGAAAAGTCCTGAAACATAGAAACCTGGCTGTTTTTGATCAGATTACTCTTTTAATTTGATATCTATTTAAATCCTTTGGCAGCATTCCAGTAATCTACTTGGGAAACAGTGCTGCAACATATTTTTTGAAGTAATATAAAAAAATATAAATATCCCATCTTTTTTTCCCCCACAATAAAAACAAAAAAGGCTGTCAGGATACCCTCACACCACAAAACTGCATTACGGCAGCCAGCGCTAAGAGTATAGAAATCTAATTTCTCTACAGTCCCTCTATGACATAGGGTGTCACCGTTTTATTCCTTTCAGCTGGCTAGTAGGTGTGCAAAGATGCTTTTGTATTGTTTTGAGCTTATTCCTTTAATTGCTTATGAAGCTCTGTGTTTTTCTATGTGATGATTTGTTATCTGAATTCTCCAGTATTTAAATTGTATATTCTTCTTGGATCACTTGGACCTGGAAATCAATCTTGTACATTTGATATGCATATTTCGTATGTGTGATGACTTAACTTTTTATTTGTGTTTATTACACTTTTTGTGTTTTTATCAAACATATGATTATGTGAGAATTTCAAATTGCCATTTTACGTATTCAAACCCTCCATTTTGTCTCCAACAAGATGTACTCATTTCTTTAGTCAATCTGTTTCCTTTACACAGATGGGAAAAAATGCAATTCTTTTCCTCTAGCTTGGTAAGAGAATTCTGAAAAAAAAATATAAAACCAAACTTTGTTTTCTCATTGCATAACTAATGTCTGTTTATCATAGCAAAAAATAATAAAGAAAATCAAAACTAAATGAGAAAACAAGAGACTGTATTGATAATATTTTTGTAAATCTTTTCTGACTTGGTTGGATGTTTATATATAATACTTCTTTTCCACGGGATGAGTATGTTCTGGAAATTCACTATACACTATAATGATTATAGGTCATAATATTGTATCATACACATCAAGATTGCTAAGACAGATGATCTGATATAGCCTCAGCTCAAAAGAAAAAAGATAATTTGGAGGAGGGATGAGAGGGTTAATTAGCCTGCCTGTGGTTTACTGTCTTGCAATGTACATGCATATCAAAATGTCCTGTTGGATGCCACAAATAGGTAGTTTTTATCGGTCAGTTATATCTTAAGAAAGCTGGGAAGGATTTCAAGTAAAAAATTTAAAAGGGTTTAGCAAATCCTATTATGATAATAGTATTTTGAGCATTGATTCCATCCTGGAATTCACCTGGGCTCATCTAATCCTGGAAGATGCTGAACTCTTTCTGAGTGCCAGTGGTCTCTTAGAGCCCAAGGTTGTCAAGAGCCACAGAGATGTGGTGACTTTGTCATCTCCGCTTCACAGGGCTCTGGACGTTGGAGAGGACAGTGTCTTGCCCCATCCGCACGAGGGCTGAGATGCCCTGTTGTTTCCTTGGTTTAATGTATATTAGGTTTCAATCTTGTTCTAGGTAGCAGCTTTTTACTTCAAAGCCCCAGGTCATATGATTTCCAGCCGTAACTTTGTCATAGTCCTAAAACTACCAAAGTCAGCGAATAATACCATTGTCCCCAGGACCTGTCTATAGACACGCGTCAGTACTCACATACACACACTCTTCTTTCCCTTGCTTCTTCAAGAAGAATTTTGGAACTTTACAATCAACTTATCACGTTCTTTTTTTTTTTTTTTTTTTTTTTTGGTACCAGGGATCGAACTCACGACTTTGCAGTTGCCAAGCAGGCACTTATGCTGCTGAGCTAAACCCCCGGCCCTACTTATCACATTCTTAAAATCACCAATTAAAGAAAAAAAACCTGGTCTTTACCCAATTTGACAGTGCACAGAAAAATGGGCTCCCTAGCAAGAAAAACCTAATGTGGGCCCCTGCTGCTTCCTGTAGTGCAAACATTCTCACCATGGCCAATTCCAAGTTGCCCCTGATCTAACAAATCATTTCCATACTTTATGAATATCTGACAGTTGTAATGTTTATGCTTTTTCCTAACAGGATTGAAGTTCTTTTTTTTGGTTCATTTGTTGTTTGTGTCTCTCTTTTCTTTCCCCTCTTCTTTCCCCGTCTTGATATTGCTTTCATTTGACATGCACTTTCTTCTTGCATGGTATTCATGTAAGACACAGGTTGACATGTGTTTCTCACGAACTGAATCTTCCAGGAATGCTTAGTACTTTCGGTTTCTTTCCTAGGTTTATAATTAGGACTACAACAAAACCAATACTCCAATGATATATATATATATATATATATATATATATATATATATATATATATATTCTTATTAGATAGTTTTTGCCAATACTTTTAATTTTATATTAATAAAGGTAGAGCAACTGGGTGAGGGGATTGTGTTATAATGATTTGGATTTTTTTTTTTTTTTGGTACCAGGGATTGAACTCATGACCTTGCACTTGCCAGGCAGGTGCTGAGCTGAATCCCTGGCCCCCAATGATTTGGATTTTTAATGGGAAGCATTTCCTATTCCTTGGCAGCACCAGCTTGTGGTTTGCTCATGTGGTCTTGGTCATATTTAGAATGAAACCCTCATACACATTGTCAGGTAGTGAACTTTTCCAAATGGGTCCTTGAGCTTTTTTGAGATTACTTGACTTTGTATTGGAAAATAGATCATTGACCTGAATATGTTATGGTTAAAATGATAGAAAATAATGAGATTATTGATGCTGATGCTTGGGTTAGGAAATATTTGGTTGCGGCTTCTGTGGATCGGGGGTTGGATTTAGTTGTTATGTTTAAGTGACCTTTTATCATTTCTCATGATAAGTTGTGTAAATCATCTCCTGTGTTAGAGCTACTTGTGTTTTCTTGGGACAAGCATCCTTGGTTGCTATGGATACTATGTTTCTGGGAATTTTTAAAATAAGCTTTTTGCCTTGCAATGCATTTTGGTAGCACGGGGCATCTCCTATGATTCACATGTTACATGACACAGCACATTTGTCCAAAAAAAGGCCCTGACGTTGGTGTGTAGCAGCTCACGAAACCCCAGACTCCCATGGTATCAGCATCTCTGGGTCCAAGTTCGTGGTTGAGACCAGCCTGGGAGTCTTCACTGTTCTCCATGTGATTTGAAACTCTGTTGGTGTCATTCCTCTGTACTCTTGCTCAGTTTGGCGTTTTTCTCATCATCCTTGATTTCATAGAAGGATCATTTATTTCTACAAGGATGCGAGTTTCCCATGATTCAGTGGGGACGGTAAGCAAATGTGAAAGTTTAATGCAGTGTGGTAATTGCTGTGTTCTTGCTGTTCTAAGTCAACCCAAAGGAAATGCGAATGATTTTTGCCTCTCCTTCTGGAGGGAAGGCACATCCAGGAGATGAGGAGCTGGGGCTTTTCTGAGGTAGGGATGTCAGAACACATCTGTTACAAAAGGGTTGAAATTGCTTGGGGTGAGTGGACACCCCAGGGTTTGGATGAGGGCCTGGAAGGGGAGGCCAGAGGTCAGCATGGCCACAGCGGATTGGCAGTGTCGCGGCTCTACTGAAGTGGGGAGGTGGTCCAAGAGTGGGGAAGCCCCTTTTCCTGTCCACCACAGCAGTGCAGGTCTCTGACAGCTGGCACCTGAAGGGCATGATGGGGACAGAGGAGGTGGTGGTTTGGGAGTGAGGTTCATACCCAAGGATGCCTCTGGCTATATTTGCATGGCACGGTGGAACCCCCCCTCCACACAGCTGCTGAGGGCAGCACACATTGGCTACCCAGATGAATTAAGACCAGTGGCCTCTCTCGCACTGCAAATCTGCATTCTAAACAGTGACCAAAGCCTTGTGCGATTCAGATAATGCTCACTTAGTTTATCTGGGGATCCCCCTCGAATCTGGAATCCCTTCTGTGTGCTCCTGTTCTCTCTAGGATCACATTCAGCTCATGGGATTATATCCTGTCTCCATGCAGGCTGCCAACTGCAGGCTGATATCACCTACTGGACACCTCCCTGACAGCCACACATGGGTATGGGATGCTTAGCCTGGCTGCTGAGTGTGCGTTTGAGACCTCACATCATCCTTCCCTACTGAGTTTCCTCCCCTTTGGCTGACGAGCTCCATTTCTCTCGGTGTTTAAGTTCAAGTGCACGTGCGTTCCCTGACCACCCACGCCTGCCTCTACCCAGTGTCCAGTCCTTCAGCAAATCTTCCAGCTTGACCTGATGGCTTCTCAGCATGTCTCCTGCCGCTGTTCTTGTCTGAGCCACCACCATCTCCGGGTGTAATCATCACCCCAGCTCACTCAAGGCCTCTGTTCAGAGTCAGACTAGGTTATGCCATTGTGACTGGTCATGCTAGGTACCTGTTGGGCACAGGCAGTGGGGATCAGGGACCCAGCACCAGCGGAAGACAGACCATGGCTGAGCCCTTAGAATGTCTACTCAAAAGAGATATTTGTGAATTCCTTATGAGTCCTCTGCTGACATTTCACTGGCCTTTGAGTGAAGAGGACAGTGTGAGACACTCTGAGGCTCTACTCCACCTGCCCCCTCTGGCAGTTCCTCCTTTGACTAAGAAAAGTCAACAGCCTTTTGATACTTCCATATCTGGCACTGTTTATTGCCTGCCTCTGTTTCCCAACCTTACTCGATGGCATCCTCCCTACCATCTCCTCCTTGCTCAGTCTGCTAAAGTACGTAAGCTTCTCTGCTGATCTTTTGATACATCAGGGAGCTCCTACCCCAGGGCCTCTGCACTGACTGCTCTCTTGGCCTGTGATACCTTTTCCATAGTTAGTTGCATAGTTGGCTCCTTGTGGACGTCACGCTTTTCCTGAACCACCCTGCCCAGCACTGAAGTGCACCAGCAGCCTTCCCTTCATGCTGTGTCCTTTCTTAGCATAGTATGTAATGTTTCCTACATGCTCTGTCATACACGAATTTATTGCCTAAATCCTCTCACTAACGCTCTTCTAGGCAGGGCCTGTGTCTTCTTGTCTGTTTATAATAAACCCCATTTTGTTTGCATAAACTTGACCCACATACCTGGAATTTCATTGTCTAAGGTCTCAGTTACTGGTGTTCAGCTATGATCTAATATATTGCATGGAATATTCCAGAAATAAACAATTCACAAGGTTTAAATGGTGGGCTGTTCTGGGTAGTGTGACAAAATCTCAAGCTGCCCTGCTCCATCTTGCCCAGGACATGAATCATGCCTTTGTCTGGTGTATCCACACTGTATACGCTACTCCACCCCTGTTACTCACTAGCAGCTGCCACAGTTACTGGATCTATAGTAGATGAATACAGCATCAAAGAAGGGAAAGAGAGAAAGAGAGAGAGAGAGATACAGAGAGAGGCAGAGACATAAAGCAAACCACGTAGCTTTTACTACAGTGCATTCCAATAATGGTCACATACTTTTAGCAGTTGCTATAGCTAATTTCTTACCACGCATAATTTATATATTAGGATTCATCATAGGGATGCAGGTGTGGGGAAGAGAGTAGCATGCACAGCATTCAGCACAGTTTCTGGCTTCCATTGGTTTTGGAACCTGACCTCTTTGCTATGTGTGGACAATTTGTCATCTTCTCCTTGAGGCGTTACTCCTCGCATCCAGGTCTCAGTGCTGATTTTTCTCTCTGTACCCATGTTTTTGGGTTAGGGTTGGGGAGATCAGCAGAGAGGAGCCATGGATCAATTAGCACAGGATAACAGCACTGGCTTGCCCTTCAAATACTTCTGGGACCTTGGGAAATTTGGTTATCATTAAAGGGCTCTAACATTAAACGGCAGACTCATTAAGGGATCTGGAATCAAATTGCAGAAGCCACCTTCGGGGAACTGGCCTCACCATCTGTAAATTGGGAGCGAGAGCCTTCCCTAGCTCAGGGACAAATCATGGTTCAGGAATTGAAAATAATGCGGTTAGCAGTAATTTAGAAAGCTTTGCACTGAGAGGAGCTTTTAAAACAAAAACAGCTCATAAAAGTCTGCTTGAAAAATCTCAATGGAAGCAGTTGCTTTAAAATACTACTGTTGTTTCTGGCTTAATTCAGTAAAAATTGTATTAATTTACTTATTTTTCCCCTTCTTGTTTTCGTACTCCTTAAGCACGTTTCAACAACTTTTTAAAATAAAACATTCTCAAAGCAGGGCTTTTATCTTCTAGAAACAAATTCCACCTGCTAATTTGCAAATACGTTCTGTTGGCCACAGCATTCCCTCCGTGCAGTTTCCATTCGGAGAGGGGCTGGGCTTGCGGTACCCCACCTCCACCCCCGTGTCTTACTTTTAGAAGAGGTGTAGCCAAAACCAAAAGTCTTTTTTTTTTTTTTTTCTTAAATGAAAACATTTTGTTGAGAGTGTGTGTGGGGAGCGGAGCATGACATACAGAGTTGGGAGGAACCATCTTGTCTCGCAGCTTTTGCAGTTTTGATGGCTCCAAGGTAGATAGAGTAGATCTTGGGGTCCTACTGTCCCTTGGCTTGAGGCTTTGCAGGGGTAGTTGTGTCTGCTGCCCTCTTTTGCATTGCTCAGGGGTCCCGTGACTCCCTTGTCTCTTCTGTGACCTCAGTGGTAAAACCCAGCACCCTGGGTCAGACCCTCATGTGAAAATATCTGTCACTTGACAGCCTCCCCTGGACCCAGCACTATGCAGGGCTGGGTACCACCTGCTCCTCCTGCAGGAGCCTAGATCTGAGTGTGGCCTGACCCTGTCCCCAGATTTCACAAACCAATGGCCCATAGCGGAAGAGGGGATGCCTCAGAGGAGTGTGGATTTGGGGTGGGTGGAGATGTCTCAGCTAGCATTGTTGGAACAGGAAGGTAAGAGATCCCCAGAGAGCAAGGTGAGGAGGGCATGGGGCTAGAAGCTAACTTCATGGGGTGGGCAGGACCACCCCAAGAGAGCTGAATACTCACAGCAGGAAGCTGGTTTGATTCCAGGGAAGCTAAAGACTGAAAGGTTCTACGCAGCAAGGGCTCGAACCTCTGGGCCTCAGACCAGTGCCAGTTGATATAGTCAGTTAGGGACTGGTCTGCAAAGAAGGATGTATTTACAGCTATCCCCCATTGCTTGCTTTACCACCTGAGACCTATCTCCTGTCAGATGAATGGTAGCACTGAGTTTTTACAGGAGCGTGAACCCTACTGTGAACTGTGCATGTGAGGAATCTAAGTTGTGTACTCCTTACGAGAATCTAATGTCTGATGATTTGAAGTGGAGCTGAGATAGTGATACTAGTGGTGGGATGTGACTGCAAATACAGATTCACATTAGCAGAAAGACCTGACTTCACAGAGACCACAATAAATCAATTGACTACAGAGTCATATCAAAGTTCTACTAAAGTGAATAGAAAGTGACATTTAAGCTGTATCTGCAACAGGGAAAAACCAGATTATAGGGCAGACTGGACATAACACACTTCAGATGTCACTGTCTCACATCATTGCCAGATGAAACTATCTATTGCAGGAAAACAAGCTTGGGACTCTCACTGATTCTTCATTATGAGGAGTTGTGTAATTATTTCATTATATGTGACAACGTAATATTGTAATAATAAAAATAAATTGCAGAATAACTGTAATAACTGTAATGAATTTGAATCATCCTGCAACCACTCCACTCCCCTGGTCCGTGGAAAAATTGTCTTCCACCAAACTGATCCATGGTGCCAAAAAAGTTGGAAACTGCTGCTTTACAGGTAGAATATTTTATGGAGTGAGCTGGACTGGAGGTGTGGATTCCTACTTGGGGGCAGAACACTGACTCTGCAAGGCTGCTCTCCCTTATTGTACCCATGACCTTCACATGTCCTTTAATTGCTGGGACTTTCCCAAAGGAGTGGCCCTCATTCCTGTGTGTCCTGCCATGGAGCAAAAATGCCATCTGTGCTTCAAGTTGGACTGTGTTAGCCCCTGTCACTGAGAAGTGTCCTATAGGTCAGCGGGTCCACATACTGCTGTTACCATGTTCTGCTAGAGCTCTGTCCTGTGACACTTCTTTTCCTTACCTATACCTTTCTTGCTGGTAAAGTAATTCACCTGAGTCCCAAGGCTTGGAGAGTGTTGATGATCAATTTGCCTCCACTACCTGCTGATACATGGGCTTCCAGACATCTATTCCCACCATGTGTGAGTGGCACATCATCCTCCCAGGTCTTGGATTCCTAACCCAGGGTCTGTGAACCTGCAGAGGGGAGGAGTCACATCTTTACATGACTGTCTCTAACTGAAATTCAGCATTCATTGACAAAAGTTGGGTGTGGCGGTTGGGATGCAGTATCAGTTTGAATTGGCTCAAGAGCCACTCTGGGGACTGGAGGAGAACACTTCTGGCTGTGTCTTGGTGGTTTGTAGAGGTGTGGCCTTGGGGGTCTGTGTCTTCTGCCTCACCTCTGGCACTTTTCCCCATGTCTGCTTTCTGGGCCGAGCAGATTTCCTTTGCCACATCTTCCTACTATGCAGTTTCTGCCTTGGCGTCAGCTGATGATGGACTGAATCCTCCCAAGTCGTGAGTAAAATTAACTTCTAAGTTCTCCTTTACATTGTGGGTATTGTGTCTCAGTGATAGAAAAGCTAATGTGCTGGGTCATAGTGAAATAGAAACATGAAGACCAGACCCTTCCCTTTTTCTCTGACAGCAGAAGCATTGTGATTTGACTGGCAGCTGGCTGACCCTTCTCCCAGATGGATTCAGCGACTACCTCCAGGTCTTTCTGCCACTTCTGGCATTACCTCCACGGTTGTCCATCAGGTCCTGTCAATGGTCATGACACTTTTAGCTGATGCTGCCCTCTCTGAGGAGGAGGGGGGAAACAGTCAGAGAGGGCAAAGATTGGGGAGCACTGGGACCACTGTCTTCATCTTCTGAAATCCTCAGCTCTAATGGGCCATGATTACTAACTCCCCACTATCTCCTTGAAAGCAGTGGCAGCCACGACTTCAACCCACCGGAAATGGTAGAAGCTATGAACCAAGCAGCAGCTTCTCCCACAGTGCCACAGTCTTAGATATCACTAGGACAAGCCTTGGCTGCTGTGGTGCTATAGGAATGGGTAGGAGCCACCAATTACCGTATAGCTCTAAGGCTGAAACACCAAGATCTATATCACTAGGAACTAAGCAGTGCTGGCACTCAACATTCAGAGCTGTAACACCAAGCGTTGTGAGCCACTGATTTTCCAAGCCAGGAGCAACAAACACCAAGGGAGTTGAATTTTGTCAATTCATGGTTTTTATCCAAATTGAACAAAGAACTCCCAGATAACTGATGATAATAGTAGTAGAGTAGAAGGATCTGTCACTGACAGAAATCACAGGTATCCTCAAATCATCTCATGGTTGTTGCAGGTGTCCTGAAGGATCATTTGTACTTACTGACCCTTCAAAATCACAGGAGCTACCAGCCTTGCTTCTGGGCCTATTGCATTGCCAGGAAAACAGCTGCTTCTATACGTTTTTCTAAAAACATGTTTGGTTAGCTGATCTCAACATGTCTGTTTCTTGGATAATCCTGTATATTTAATGTTTTTTTTGTTTTGTTTTGTTTTTTGATATGGCATCTCTTGATGTATCCCAGGTTGGTCTTGAACTCATGGTGTTTGCTTTCTGCCTCAGCCCTCTAGGTGCTGGGATTAGAGACATGTACTATCACGCCCGCTGATGTTTTGTGCTTGATGTTTTGTAAGTACACCACTGTGAAGTCCATATTGCTGAAAGGGCTCACAAATGGCTAACTTTTTGCATTGACTTGTAAACCTGACCCTGGAGACTAGAAGCTTCCAGATAACTCCAGATGATTCTATGCATATATGGCTTGTGGAGGACGTGATCCCTGGGACCAATATATAATTTTCAGCCCTTGTGGATGGCCAACCTACCCAAGAATATGCCCAGGTCATTGACCCTCAGCTGACTGGAGGCTCCCCTGAGCAAACTGCTCTTCCCTCTCTTCTCCCCTCCTTGTCTACCCAAATAAATGTTTCATTTCCTTCAAACCCTGCTCAGCCTCCTCTCCTCCAGGAAGCCTACCTGGATCCACGGAAGCCAAAGCTACCCACTCTGCCTATCCAGGCCCATGCTGCCATGATGAAATGATACCAAGGACCTTAATCTGTTTCTCTCTCTTCAGCACTGGGGATTGATCCATGCTAGGCAAGTGCCCCACCGTGGAGCAATATCCTTGGCCCCTCATTTCTGAACAGGGAATGCTGGCTTCATTTCTGAGTCCATCTGAGTCCTGTGACCTCCCTGAGGGTACAGGATTCCTCTGCAAGCCTGGTGAACAATGCAGGAGAGGCCTCACCCTCATGTTGCAGGGTGTTGGGACAGTGCAGTGACACATGAGAAGAAGATGGGTTAGAGTGTGCAGATCCCAAAGCATCCCGAGGTCATCACTGCTTGCTTTTTAACATGGGAGTGAGCTGAAGCTGATGTGTGCTGGGAGTCCCCAGGGCTATGCTCAGTATGGGCCCTCTGGTCTTTTCTCCAGCCAGGCTGGTGACCACATACATGCACAGGAGTCTCCCAAGGGAAAGAGGGGGGTCCATGGCTATCAGGAAGAAGATCTGATGAGAGAGGCAGAGAGCTTTTGTGACCGGAGCATGGAAATCCAGCTGGATTCCTCCTCTTTCCATTTCCTTCTGGGATGGTGAACAGGGAATTCACAACTTCCCTCCTGCCCCAGATGTCCAAATATTTTTCTTATCAAATAGTACATTTTCAGCAAGTTTTACTGTCAAAGAGGAAAATCCCACGGACCACAGACGAAGAAGAAGAAAGCTGTATTCACACTCTAGAAAACAATCATCTGGGAAAAGAATGGAGGCCAGCTTGTCATTCTACTGGGCTCCTGTCTGATTTCAGATTCAGATAAATCTAGTGATCTGACAGACAGTTTCCCTTAAATAACTCTAAACCTCACTCGCTCCATTTATTTTTCAGATAACTTGGGGCCTGTTTGGGGCAATGGTCCCCAGGTTATCAGGACAATATTTGCAGCATGGTCTAGTAGAAGAAGCAAGGGATTTAATTCAAAGTGGACTGCAGTTTGAGTTTCAGTATTTTTATTTATAGTATGGTTAATTTGTCATTTGACAGTGTTAATTTTCATAAATGACATAGCACTTTGGAGGGCCAGCTGTGTATGGAATCAATAATAAAATCAACGTCACACTTTTGAGGTTGGGGCTTTTTTTTTTTATTTAACTTTTTCTTCAATTTCAAAGAACAAAGGCAAGGGTGAAAAAAACTCAGACCTCAGATTCCCTCACTTTGCTATCTGCCTAAAGTTTGGTCCTGAGTTTAAAATCCAGGCGGTGTTTTGTTTTTCTTCCTCCAGTCCTGGCTAAGAGAGTTGGGACCCTCTCAGAATATAGTTTCTGAAGGCAAAGTCTCAGGATGAGATTATGGTGCTGGGTTACCCACTCATCAGACATCAGTGGGGACCCCATTCCTTATGGCAAATTGGGTGACCTAAGCACCCAAGGGACAAGGCTCTCACTGTGGTTGCCTGGGGTGAGATGTACAAGGAAAACGAGACTTTGGTCTGCCCAGGGCTGAGGCGCCGTTTAATAGCATGGAGTGGTTGCCTTTTGTTGAGTGGCTCAAGGAGCCTTGAAAAAGAAAGTCATAACCAACTGTTGATTCAGATCATGCTATGGAAGTCAGAGGGCCTCTGGCAGCTTTGAGGTTTGCATTTCCTATAGGGCAGACGATGCTAAAAATCAAATGCAGGATCCGACTGTAAGAGTGGCAGCGCTGTAAAGGAGACTGAATGCACATGTCTGCTTTATGCAAGTCGGGATCCTGATAGGAAAAGAGAGGATCCCTGCAATCCAGGAAGGCTACTGTTAAGCGAATGGACCTGTACAGCTGGGGTCCCTGGAACCTTCTGTACCAGCAGAAACAATTTCCTCTCTCTCAAAAGAGAAAAGATCCCTCCACTTCCCAGAGAGTCCACAAGACCTCACTGGAGGCAAGTACGTGACACTTTTCTTTCTCAGCGTGTGTCCTCACCACCCTCAATACTCTCAGCCTGAGAAGGCTGAGGACTAAAGTCATCCCTCAGCATGGCTTGAGTGAAGAAAGACATTCCCTGCTCTGAGAGGAAATAGCTCACCCAGTGAAGAGAGCAGGAGCTTCTCAGTAGGTTCCAATGGGAACCAGGGAAGTATGACAGTATAGACAGCTCAGGTCAGACCTAGCCTCCATTAATTAATTAACTAATTAAAAGGGAAGTTGGGTCTCTATGAGAAAAAATCCTGAACTGGATTTATCCATTTACATAGTAATTGTCTTTCTAATCCTTCTTCCAAAGAGACATATGGCTATTATTAGGCCACATGTGACTAAGTAAAGGGTACTACCAGACTTGCAAGGATTGTTGAAATGGGCACATGGCACAGGCCTGAAATCCCAGTACTCAGGAGGCTGAGGCAGGAGGATAGCTGTGAGTTCAAGGCCAGCCTGGATGTTATGGTTTCTATCTAGAAGTCCCCCCAAAGCCTCATGCAGTCATGGAGGAGGCTTCTAGAGTATGTGATTGATTCATGGTCCAATTCTGGGATTATAGGTGTGAATGCTACACTCACCCTAGGGTGGGTAGTCTGCATACAATATAAGGGACAGAAAGAATCTTCTCTCCTGCTTCTCCCCTTTTTCTCTTGTTGATTTTGCTGCCTTCCTCAGCCACAAACAGTTACCCTCTGCCATGTGGCACTCTTCCTTGGAGCCAGTTGATTATGTACTAAAATCTCCACAAACTGTGAGCTAAATGAATCTTTCCTGCCTTAATTTTGGGCATCAGGTATTTTGTCTAGGCAACAAGAGAGAAGTAACCAAGACACTGAGTTGCGCAGTGAGTCCAGGCTAGCCTGGACTACATAGTAAGAACTTGTCTCAAACAAACAAACAACAAAAACACAACAGCAAAACAAAACAAAAACAAGGGTTGTTGAATATGAAATCTGATCCCAGGAGACCTGAAACTCCATCACTGTCCACTGGAGACTTATGGAGACCAGGTAAGAAATGGAGTTCTTGGCCAGGGGCCATCTCATAGTGCAGCTGGTGGATCCAAGGACTTGGCCCTGTGATCATTTCCCTGATCCCTTGTGTAACTGGGGTAGCTAGAATTCAGAGCTAGAAGGATCTTTCCCTTGAGTCTTTGATTTGGAAGGAGAAAGCCATTAGATGGGAAGAGCCAGGTGGAAACTCCTAAACATGTCATGTCCTGGATAAAATAGTAAGTCACAGATGATACTATAAGTCAAGAGGAACTGTAAGAGATGTAGTACCACTCCAAATAACGTAAGATATAGAGGGCATTTCTCGGTTGTATTCCCATTCAGGTTACCCGTTTAGCCCATGCAAAAATCAGATGGATTATAGTCAGGAGGTTAGTATCATACTAACTCAGTAAGCTCAATCCCTGTTAAACTCCAGATATAGTGAATTTACTAAAGCAGATCAATAGAACCTCTCACATGTGGTCTGGGCTATTTTCCCAGTGACTCACCAGTTCATTCTTCATTTTGTCTTGTAGATTCTTATTTCCAATTGGTACAATTTCATTTTGGCCTGAAGAACATTCTGGTAGTACAGATTTCTGAAGTTTTATTGGTCTGAGTATATCTTTATTTCACTCTGTCTTTCATTCTTGTTTTTAAGGTTATTGCCATTTGATGCATGATTTTAAGGAGACAAGTCATTTAACAGTCTAAGTCTCTCTCTCTCTTCACTTTATTCTGGGTATTGTTGTTTCTGAGGAGACATCAGCATCATTTGTATCTTTTTTCCTCTGTATATAATGTTCATTTTTCTTCTAGGTGCTATCAAGATTTTCTCTTTCTCTTTGTTTTTAAATTTTTTATTTTAAAATTTTAAAGTAATTTTTCTAGGATGTATCATAGGTGCGGATTTTCTTAGTAACTATACTATTTGGGGCTCACTGAGTTATTTGGAAATCAATAAGCTGATTTCTACTAACTTTGGGAAGTTTTTAGCTTTGCTTCTTTAAGCATTTTTTTTCTACCTTGTTACCATTCTTTTCCTTTTGGAATTTCAATTACAAACATCCCATGCCATTTAATTTTGTTCCTTAAATTCCTAGGAATCTATTAATTTTCTTTTAATTTTTAAATATCTCTCTCTTTTAGATTATATAGGTTCTATTGATCTGTCTTCAGATAATTTCTTTTGCCATTTTTGATTATCTTTTAGTTTAACTAAGTTGCTTTTTCACTTATATTGTGTTTTTTCTGTTTTAGAATTTCCATTGATTTTTCTCCAAGTTTCAGTTTCTCTAAATTTCCTATCAATTCACTCTTTAGGGCCATATTTTCCTTTAAATCCTTAAGACTATTTATAACAACAGTTTTATAATCTATGTCTGCTAAGTCCAACATCTAGGTCACCTCAGAGTCAGTCTCAGTTGACTGAATTTTCCCTGAGTATGGGCCACATTTTCTCATTGCTTTGCACGCCTGTAGTTTCTTCTGCTACATTCTGAATATCAGACATGATGCATTAAACAGATGTGAGATCCTGATATTTACTTCTGAATAGTGTTGGCTTTTATTCTAGCAGATATGTTGATCCTAATAACTTGAATTTGCATAGATATTGATCTGGTGTTTTCCAAGATCCTCTCAGTTGATTTGACTCACCCTCAAAATTCTATCTTGCAGTCACATGAACTCTGTTTAGACTTTGTTAGAGAAAATACAGAGTTTTTTCTCTAAGTTATGGTCCTTACTCCTAAGGCATGAGCTTATCTGATGTTTTCTATGTCTGGGATATAGATGAAATTACTCCTCTTTGGAGTGACGGGTGTCATTATGTTTCAGTATTTTCTTTCAGCACCTCAGCAGAAGATCTCTGCTAATTTTTGGGCCATCTTTCCCTCCACATGCAGAGTCAACTTTTGGCCAAGGGCTTGCAGGTGACTTATGCACAAATTTCTCGGGAACCTTGCTTGGCACAATTTCTTCCTGTTTGTCTCATGCCCTGGGTCACAGATTTCAGCTTCTTGGGAAGCTTCCCCAGCGTGGTGAGTCTGGCATATTCTGATTATCTTTCAGCTTTCTTCAACACAGCCAGAAAATATCCCTTAGGCAGAGAGAAAGAGAAATTAGCAGCCTTGCCTTTTGAATTTCTCTTCTTTCAAGGATCACATTCTTTTCTGCCTCCCACCAATTTTATAATCATATCCCCTCCCACCAATTTTGTAACTGTTCATGGGAGGAAAATTTCTCTGGTACAGTCATCCTTGCATCTTGGCTGGAAATGACAATGGGACATTATGCATCTATTGAGGAGAGGTGAGCAAAAAAATAATTTGTCTTTGTCTTAGTAATTTTTGTCTCATTACTGAGATAAAATACCCAATACACAGAATTAAGGAAAGAAAGGTTTATTGAGCTTACAGTTTGTGGAGGTTTCAGTTCATAATCAGCTGGTTTCAAAGTAGGGTGGTGTGGTTGAGGGGCAACCATTCATGGTGACAGTAGACAGCAAAAGTAATAAGAGCAAAAAAAAGGAGGAGCATGAAAGAAGACTCTGTACCTTATATTGTATGTAGGCTACCCACCCTAGGGTGGGTGTAGCACTTACACTCATAATCCCAGCATTGGACCATGAATCAATCACCAACTGCAGAAGCCTGCCCCCATGGACAAATGAGGCTTTATGGGGATATCCAGACAGAAACCAGCCTCTGTATGGGAAGGACAGAAGTATATATTCATGCTCGTCCTGATACAGATCAGTGCTAACTCTCTGGTTCTTCAATCAAGATGCTTCACAGAGAGATAAACTGTGCTTTCCCATGAAGTAAGCAGTGCCATGCTGATGAGAAAGAGCCCCAGCCAGAAGAAAAACTCTGCCTTCCCATTAGGTAAGTGCCACCATGCTGATGGGAAAGAGCCCCAACTGGAAGAGAAACTATGCCTTCCCATGAGCTAGCCAGTGAGCTGGCTGAAAAACCAGTAGAGCACTGTCTCCCGCTCCATGATTTAGAGGACTCAGGGTGAGATGATAGCAACTGAAGGGAAGGGAATAGCCTGATGCTTGTATTGTTTGGTTGATTCTGCAGGCCTGGGCTGGTGGTCAGGGCATCTACCTGGAGGATGGCAGTGTGCATTGTGTCAACCTGGGGGATATCCTCCTATCTTGTATTTGAAATCCAACATTTTGTTCCATTTTCTTCCTGTGTCTGGTAACCTTAGCAACTATTTTGAAGATAGCAATGTGCGGTATTGTTCTCACTTTTTGGTTTTGTTCCAATTTATTGTTTTATTTTATTCAATGTTATGTTTTGATTGGTTTTATTCTATTTTGTTTTGTTTGATTTCACTATGTCTGATGGTATGGACAATTATTGTGAAGATAGCAAGATATATTATGGTAGCCATTGTTGATTTCCTGTTGTCCTGTTTTAAAATTCTCTACCACTTTAACTGCTGTGTTTTGATTGGCTTTATTCTCTTTTGTTGGGTTTTATTCTCTTTAAAATTAAAAAAAAACTAAAAAAAATTTTAAAAGATGTTTCATGGAGTCTGTAATTACCTTGACACTGTATAAGTCATGCTGGTTTGCCCCTGCCTTCAGCAACAGAGACAAAGGAAGAGACAAGCTTCAGAAGGGCTGTGGTTAAACTTAATTGTGTCAACTTGATTGGCTTGAGTGCTGCCTAGGGGATTAATAAAGCATACTTTTTGGTGTGTCTGGGTGGGTCATGGAGGAGTGACCTTGGTATGGTATCTGTTCCCCCCTTTTCTTGCACAATTCTCTGGTCTGTTTCCTGATCACCATGAAATAGTTTTCCTCTATCACACTCTTCAACCATGATGTTTCTCCCTTGGAGCCAGCTAACCATGGACTGAATCCTCTGAAACCACAAGCCAAATTAAACTTGTCTTCTAAAGTCTGAGTGTCAGGTATTTTGTCCCAGTAATGGGAAAACTGATTCATACATGGGTCCAGATGCATGCCATTCTTTCTTAAGAGTACCAGATAAGCCCACAAGGCAAAGTGATTTCATTGGATTCTTTCTAGTCTGGAGCAGGTAGTAATGGTCTTTTCTGGAACTGATATTACTTTAGGTATCAGTTTGCCTTTTTGATGAAATGCTGAGCGAGTATCAAAGGACCAACAGAACTTGCCAACTCATATTTAATCTCCCTTATTTGAAATTTTAGTTTATATGGTTTCAGTTACCTGGAGTTAGTTGTAATCTAATAATATTCATGGAAATTTCTAGAAATGAACAATTCATAAATTTTAAATTTGCCTATCATTCTGAGTTGCAAGATGAAATCTTGTGTTATCTTGATGTGTTTCACCTTGGATACCATTGTGTCCAATGTATCCATGCTGTATATGCTATCCCTTGACATCATCATGATTTAATGATCCAGGATTTCCCAAAGCAGATGATCCTGTGCCAGGTATATTGCCACAAGGTCAGTAGTAGCTTAATGCTGTGTCATAATGCCAACATCATTCATCTCCTTTCATCTCATCACGTGGCATTGTATCATCTCACATTGTCACAAGAACGGTGAAAGCAGTGTAATAAGATATATATATATATATATATATATATATATATATATATATATCATATTCACATAACTTTTATTGTAGTGTAATATGATTATTAAATTTTTATTATTTAGTTATTGTTAATCTCTTATTGTGTTTAATTTATAAACTTTATCATAGATATAGAAAGAAAAATAGATGTGGTTAAAAAATACAGTAAAGTTTGAAATTTAAAAAAATTTATTATAAGAAATGACAATTGTCATTAATCCCCCTCAAAATTTCCTCTTTGCTTTAAACACATTTATTCCATTATTCTTACCACTTTCTGAAAATGTTATGGGCATTCTCTTTTGTGAGTGTCATTAATTGTACTTTTGTGGCTGCTTTGATGTCCTGAATTGACTAAAAGTGTTTACCTTTCATTATCATATTTACTTTGAGGAAGCATCAGAAGTAGCACAATGTCAGACCTGGTGAATAATGTTGATAAAGATAAACCATAATGTTTTTACAAGCCTGTCTTTCTGTTGGATGATGTAATGGTCAATACATTGTATCAACGTGAGAAGTCTATTAAGTAAGTAACTCAGCAGTTCTATATCCTAAGGTTTAGAGTACATGCCCTAGGGAGGCTGTTTATGCTGTAGGATGTAATAGTGGTTGATTCATTGCATCAGCTTGAAAAGTATAGAAATTTAACTAAGTGACTCAGCAGGGGACCAGGGTCCTCACTTTGTAAACATCTTGAGTCTGTGCAAGAGGAGGGCAAGGAAATGGTGAGAGTGCTACACCTCCCTCAGGGTAGGTAGCCTTCTTACAATATAAGGGAGGGAAAGAGGCTTGTTTCCCCCTCTTTTTTGCTCTTGTTGCTTTGCTGTTTTTGTTACCTTGAAGTGTTGCCCCTGTGCCATGCCACTCTACCTTGGAGCCAACGGATTATGAACTGAAACCTCCACAAATTGTGAGCTAAATAAACACTTCCCTCTTTAACTTTGAGTGTCCAATGTTTGCCCATCAACAAGAGAAAAGTAACTAAGACCAATGGCATGCAGCAGCAACATTCACCATATTTTTAACACATCTTGTAAAGATGCTCACATAAGAGGACTTCTAGAACTGCTTCAGAAAGTGGCTACCACAGTTGGTTCAGTCTGTTGGAAGTGTGGGGGATTAATGGGAGTGTGATTTTTAATGCAATAATTTTTTAAAAATTTAAACATTCACTGCATATTTTGATCACAACCTTCATTTAGGGTAACTCTATAGTTTCAGGCATCCACTGGGAGTCTTGGAACACATCTCTCCATGAGTGAGAGGGGATAACTATGTTGCCACAAACCCTGGGTCAAGCACTTTGATAAGCATTGAACACATGCTCATGAATCTACTGGTCATACAGTAGATACACTCATATCAGCAGAAGGAGGCAGCTGAGAAAATACTAGAATTTTCAGTTTAGGACTCTGCTGTGGGATCAACTTAGGAGAAATCTCCAGTGTATTTGGAGATATATATATATATATCTATATATATATATATATAGATATAGATATAGATATAGATATAGATATAGATATAGATATCTGTCCTCTTATATGTGGTGATTAAACTGAGCCCACAGCCACTGGATTCAGGAGCAAATTCACTCTAGGGCAGGAGTGACACCTCTTCTGATCACTTGTGGAGATCACTGAGGTGTGGGTGGCTATCTGTCCAGTAGAGGATGGGAGGTAACGGAAGAAGGTAGGGTTAATATTACCCCCTACTCCAGATGCAGGTCCTGGAATGCAGTCCCGTGCTCCTCAGGGAAGCTCTTGGGTGGAGTGATCAGTGATGGTAATGACAGCAGATTCTGTGCTGTGCCTCTGCTGGAGAGATTCTGCTCTCTCTACTCCTGGACAATGTCCTCTGTGAATACTCGAATTCCAGCCTCGGACTTAGGTGCTGCATGCTCCTCACCCTAGGTGGCTAAGGCCATTCACCCAACAGTGCTTACTTTAGGGTAGTATTTTAGGACAGAGGTTGCACCAAGAATGAAACAGATCCCTCTGCCCTCACCATCCCATGGATGCTGTATCCTAGAGCAAGAGAGAGAGAGAGTAAGCGGTAACTTGAGGAGAATAATATAAAGAAAATAATGTGAGAAACTGAGAGGCAGCAGTTGGAAGGATGGGGACCAGCTAGAGTAGTGGGGTGGGTGCATTTGTGTGGGCTCCCAAGTTGGGGAGAGGATGGCCAAGGGACCATCTGAGCAGAAGGTACAGTGAGTGAACACACCAGGGAGGTAAGGGTCACCATTATTCTGTCTATTCATTATATATATATCTTCACATACTGCTCCTGAGCAAGTGGCCCAGCAGGATGACAACAGCTTCACAGAGCAGTGAGACCACACAGGGTCCTCTATCCCTCCCTCACCTGGGCACACCATCTGGGCGGGAAAGCAGTATTTAGAGGATGGCAGATCAAAAGGCAGAACAAAATTGTGTGCCTCCTGAATCCCATTATTATAGACCAACTTAGTGAAAATCAGTTAAGTCTCTCTACTGTACTATGGTACCAAAGAATAAGTCAAAGTTGATGAATCTGAATTCCCTTCCTCAACTGGTGGTTAAGAAAGACCATTTCAATTTTGAGCAGTCTGAGCCAGGTGTAGGAAATACTGTCGTCATCCCCAAATGATTCTGCTGGAGGGGAGGCATTGCCTGGAATCCCCTGGAGAGAGCCAAGAGATGTTTTTCTTCCTGAAACCTGAACTGGTAAGGAGTATCATCTTGGATGTGTTTCTGTAAGTGGCCCATGAAATCAAAAGGATTTGTGTGGTAGGGGGTACTGGGGGTTGAATCCAGGACCTTTGCTCTGACCTACATCCCTAGCCCCTCTTTATTTTTTATTTTGAGCCTTCTTAAGTTGCTCAGTTGCCCAGACTGGGATCAAACTTGTAACCCTCCTGCTTCAGCCTACCAGTGTGCTGGCATTACAGGGATGCACCACCTCAAAGGCTTCTTAAAAGGTTCAAAAGCACATGTAGAGGGCCACAGAAATTGCCATCACCTGAAGGGACAAAATTCGGATAACACCCACAGCATTTGACTGCAAAAAGGAAGGCTTCTGGTCAGATTCTGTAACGACATTCTGTGTTTGTGGTCTCTTTTCATCTGAGAATCTCAAAAGCTCTTTGAGCATTAATGAAACTTTCTAGAGGTCCCATCTGGTGAATAGAATTAGGCCCATTTCTTAAGTTGGGTCATTTGAGGCCCATTAAAGATAAACAAAGTCATCTAGAGCTTTGGATTCCAAACTTCCCGTTTTCAGCTCTGGCTCAAATGGTTTGGTGTCTCCAGATCAGAGAGAGATGTGAGCATTTTAAACAAATCTGCTCTGAAACTGATTACTTAAAGAATTCTTGGGCAAGCCCTCAAGGGGTGTCGGTGACCATCGACATGGCATTCTTTCATCACGACCAATTAGCCAAGGTATCTTTTACATGTCTATGAAAAGTCACTGTATGGAAATATTGAAAAGCAAGCAGTTGGTCCCAGGAAGCAGCAAACAGCGCCCCTTTCCCATGGCCTGAACCCGACTCCAGCCCAGGTATAAAGGAGCAGCAGTTATGCCGTTCATGTCCCATTATTTTGCCAGAAGACTATAAAATGTCTTTCATCTTCAGTTATACATATATCCAAAAAAATAAGAAGACCGTTCTTACGAAGACAGCCAATCTCGGGGGAAAGGGTGCATGTATTTTGAATATCTGCACAAAACATGTTTGATGTCCTGGAAGGGGACTTCCGAGTCCTAGGAGAGAGAATCATGCACAAAAGTCCTTTTACAAACGCAACTTGGCTGGGGCGAATGTTTGGTCTGGCCGGGAACCTATTGTCCGCGGGCTCATAATCCATCCTATGATATTTGCATTTGCTTCTCCTCCTGCTCTACAGGCAGCTCATGCAAAACAGCTGGGCATGAGCTGCGGGCTGGGGGCAGGGAGAGTCTCGCGCATTACTCTGTCTGCTCCTTCTGCGCAAACCCTGAGGCAGAGGCCCGTGGGCCCCTGATGTTCCTGCTGGCTAGTGGGGAGTTTGTCGGCCAGGGAGGTTCAGAGGTTTAGGGGTTACCCAAGGAAGTGCGTGATAAGAGCACAGTCCCCATTTTTCACCGTCCCCTTAGGGTTGAGGGCCTCACTCACTGAGGCACCCACAGCACTCTCAGCCTTCCGCATTCTTTCCCCTTGACTGACTCTCAAAAGATCCATTTCAGCTCGGAAGAAAAACCCCCACATCTAGGATCATGCTTGCTGATTTGGATGCTCAGATCCGTTGTCCGTTAAACAGATAGCTTGGGCTCAGTGATACTGGACAATTGATCCCTGTGTCAAATGGACTCCCTTTCTGTAGCCGTGCTCCTGAGGCACGTTTGAGCAGAACCTGGCTGTGTAGATGAGGACCTGGGGCCACCGAGTTTGATTGAGGTGCCCAGTTTCATCTGTAATCTTTTCCTCCAGGTGTGATCACCCAGCACTTCCTAGGACCCGCAGAGAGAAATTTAAGTGCCTAGTTTCTGTCCCCAGAGTCATTTAAATGGGGCTGGATTTGGAGGCCTGAGGGGTCCCTGCTCTGTACTGTGATCCTTGTTGCTGTGACATCTGAGCTGCCATTGAACTGCCAAGGAGGAGGAAGGTGGCCAGCCCTGGAAAGCTGAGGATTCCACTTACCCCATTTTCAGCTCTCAAACATTGACAGTTTCCTAGGTCCAGTGTGGAGTGAAGAGATCAATTAGTTAAAAGAATGTCCACAACCAATACAGCACTAGTGGGGACAGTATGTGTATGTGACAATAGGTTCAAGAATGTCCCAGGGCATTGATTGGTTTGCTCTTAGAGAATCAGGAAGTGCAGCACAATGGACACTGTCCAGCTCGACCCGGGAGATAAATATGACCTCAAGGGCGTCATGGTGTTAATTTGCTCAGGTTTCCATAATGCATAATGGGATGACAGTAGCAGATAAGACTGAGGTGTCACTGGGCTGGTCCCTCCTGAGGTCTCTGTTCTTGGGTTGCAGATGGCATCTTTGCCCTGTGTCCTCCTGGATGGACTTCTGCATTTCTTGCTCTGAGATGGCTGGGATTGGGAGAAGGCGTTAGGGGATGCTCTTGGGTACAGAACTTGGGGCCACTTGGAGGAAGGAGGAACGTGGGCACTGGAGTGGGGTTGCTTCAGTCTCTAGGTCATTGGTGGCCCTGTTACCTCTGCCCCACACAATAGTTTAAGTGAAGATTTCTCAGTTTTTTCTCTCTACTGTCAGCGCTCTATACTGGAAAACACGATGCCTTCCCATTTCCCAGGTACTCTTGACTTTCAGAGCACTGAGTGCTGCCCTGGACCGTGGGCAGGACAGGAGATTATGTGGTGTCCAAGGTGGACACTGTGTAGCAGGTCACTGTCCGCCCTATGAGATGCATGTAGGGAGCCTTTCTGGGTACTGGCCTTAGCACCTCTTTAGGGTACTAAGTGACCAGTGGTAAATGAAAGCTACTAGAATCACTAATTCCTCATCCTGTGGCAACCCTAGGGACAGGGAGGGGACCCAAGGTAGATCTCTGTGGGTGGCAGAGAAGGACCTCTGGAAAGCTTCCTTGTCTCTGCTTAGGGAAGCTTAGGGATGCACTGGGTATCACCTTATCCTTCCAGAAGGGACACTTTGTTCATATTAGTTTATTTTGAACACAAAGCAGCATGCTATACAAGGGGTGAGGTCTTACCAAGGGGTAGACCACTTCTCGTTAGAAAGAAAGAGCTGTTTTCAAAAGCAGTGTGTTCTCCCTGTTACAGAAGTAGGGGTCTTGGCTCCCTTCCCTGAAAACTTGATGGAGACGATGTTCTGCATTGGGAGATGTGACCAGGAGCTCAGCCCCTTCTTCAGCGGGGGTGAGCCAGGGCTTGGTGACAGCTGTGGCTCACAGGTCTGCTGAATGGCAGATGTTCCGGTCTTTCAAAAAAAATATAATATTTATTTATTTTTTTAAACCAAAGGGCATAAAGGCTGCCCAAGAGGGAGAGAAAGTGATGCTAATTTAACTTGAGCTGACTTCTTTTTTTTTGGGCTGACTTTGATGCATGGCAGAAGTCTGGAAAAGATAAAGCGAGTTCAGATGTATAGAGCTTACTTTTCCTTTGCATCAAAGCAAACCAAACATTGAGAAGGTCTATATGCAGAGCTAAAATACTCAATTGATCCTTTTCTTCCCCCTGACCAACTCCTGGGAAGCATGGATGCCTCAGCCTCTTAAATATCGCTGGTAACAGCGGGCCAATTGTGCAGCAGGGCCAGCGCTGCCCCAGGTAGCCGATAACTTCCTGTGTTGAAACGATGACTTGGAGATTTCACCGTGATATCTGTGCACACCAGGAAATATCAGCTTACAGACCTGCCATTTCTTGAAGTAATCGGTGAGAATGCCATTAAAGTCCATGTCTTAATTAAGTGAAGCATTAGCCAAGGAATTACAGGCATCCCTGAGGCTTAGCTGTCTTGTGGGATCTAGTTTCCTGAGGCCGAGGTGAGGTATGTGGACTCTGGGAACTGGGAGGGAGAGGTCCATTGTTCCTTGGGTTGCCTTTGGGCCAGCCTAGCAGGGTCCCACTCTGAAAGGCTGCTGAGAAAGTGCAGGAGAGTGTCAGCAGCAGGAAGGTGGCATTCCCTTTGCCTCTTGGGTCTCTTTAGCCTGTTCACTTGCCTCGGTCCCTTGTTCCTTTATGCTATGATAAATAGATGGGTGCTGTGGCTGCTGGAACTTCACCTTCATCAGGTCCCACTTCTGTCCGGGAACCTATATTTGAAGGGAAATTGAGGTCAAAATGAGGGCAGCTCTTACCCTCCACAGTCAAGAAATGAGGCATCTGTGATTGGAGGCAACTCTGCCTCTCTCCACGGTGGCGAGATGACCAGGGCCACCGGGAGGTCCCATGTGGACTGGTCCTTGGGCTTCTAGGCATTTACTTAGCAGCTCTGGTCTCAATTTTCAGGCTGTAAAATGGATTTCATTCTCAGGTGCCCACATGGAATGAACCAGCCAGTTGATAACAAATGGTCCTAAATGTAACTTTGGTATATTGAAAATTCAGTAGATTTCCTTTATCCTCAGAGGCTACAGGCCTACGATAAAATCTAACTTATCAATGAGGCAGAGAGATTATGCCATGAGAGATTGACAGTTATAATACAGAGCAATTTAATGATGCGTCATAGCAAGAATTATGAGAATGTGGGCTTCTCTCTCAAAAAAATCTTCTGTTGGGTAGATCTTAGCAACCTCACTGTCTCCTTTTTTCCCCTTTTCCCTATTAAACCAAGAACTTTCACCTTTTCACTTCAAGGAACCACTTAACTGCTTCTCTTTGGCACATCTGAATCACCGGCATCATTACTTTGGGACTTTGGTTGGGGCCATTATTAAGTAAATAAGGGCTATTAGAACATAAGTACTGCAGTACCTCAACAGTCGATCTGATAACTGACGTGGCTACTAAGGGCTAATAAATGGGTAGCACATGGGTCATGGATGTGCTGGGCAAGGGGATGAGCCACGTCCAGAAGGGATGGAGTAGGGCAGCAAGCTTTCATTGTGATGCTCCGAGTGGCATGTCATTTAAATCTATGAATTATTTCTTTCTGAGATTTTTTTCATTTACTATTTCACACCTGGAGTTGATCCTCTATAACTGAAATCAGGGAATGTTAAACTGTGGAAGGTGGGAGATGAGGGTGATGTGAAGCTGGTGTGGCTTCTGGGATAGAGGCTGTCTTTGTTATCTTCTCATTGCTGAGACAAAATACCCAACACCCACCAAGGTTTAGTTTAGTTCACAGTTTGTAGAGGTTTCAGTTCACAGTCAGCTGGCTTCAAGGCAGGGTGGCACAGGGGCACGGCAGAGGAGAAACAGTCCATGGGAGGGCAGACAGGGAGCAGGAAGGCTTCCTTCTTTTTTCCTGTTTTATTCTACCCAGTCTGTAAGCCTGTTTGTTGGTACCACCCCTGCCCAGTGTCGGTCTTCCCTCTTCAGTAGGTCCACCACCCACACCCAAATTATGCTAAATCAATCAGTGGACTAGTTCAGTATCACACACCCATGATCCAGTCACTCATCAAAGCTCCACTATGAGTTTATGAGCATTTTGAAGGGATAGCTAGTTATAAGTCATGACAGATGCTCAAGAGAACAGATAGGAAAGTGTTCTGAGCACCCACCTGGATCCTGTATGCAGTGAATTCTTATTAACCAAACAAGGAAAGCTGTCATAGTCTACTTGGGCAGCCATGACACAATACTACAGACCAAGGAGTGTTAACAACTGAAATTCATTTTCTTATAGTTCTAGAGCCCAGAAGTCCCTGGTTCAGGTTCCAGTGGATTAAATTCCTGGTGAGGCTTTCTTCTTGGCTTGAATATTGTCTCAGTTACTTTTCTCTTATTGCTGAGATAAAATATCTGACACCCAAAATTAAGGACAGATAGGTTTATTTAGCTCACAGTTTGTGGAGATTTTAGTACATGATCAGCTGGCTCCAAGGCAGAGTGGCCCATGGCAGAAGGTAAGAGTTCATGGCTGAGGAAGACAGAAAAAGCAACAGAGTAGAAAGAGAGAAGTGTGAAAGAAGACTCTTATATTGCATGCAGTCTACTCACCCTAGGGTGAGTGCAGCATTCACATCCATAGTCCCAGCATTGGACTATGAATCAATCATAAACTGTAGAAGCCCACCCACCATGACTGCATGAGGCTTTAAGGGGACATTTAGACACAAATCTTAACATTATATCCCTGACCCCTAAAGTCTCATGCACATCCATTTTTGCAAAAGGCATTTTAGTCCATCTCCAAGGGTTGCCAAAATCCTAACAGTTTCAGTACTGCTGAAAAGTCCAAGTCCCATATCTCCTCCAAGATCTAAGGCAAACTCCTAGCTGTGAGCCCTGGTACAAATGAAAAGTTAAACACTTCCAACATTCAATGGCACAAAACAAACATTATCATTCCAAAAGGTACAAATAGGGGGATTACAAAGGATTGGGACCAAAGCAAGTCCAAAAATTCATCAAGGCGAACATTAAATCCTGTAGTTCCATATGCAGCATCTGAGACAATCTGTGGCAAGACATGAGCTCCAAGGGGCTTGGCTGTCTCCACCCCTTCGCCACCTCCAGTGGTTTTAGATCCCATGGCTTTTCTCATGGTGCTGCTCTGCTCCTTCTTCATAGCTTTCCTTAGATGATCCACATCCTGGCTTTTCCAAACTTCTGTGGTCTCCACTGTACCTTTGGCTTCACTCACAGCTTCACACACTGCCCTCTCAGGAACACACTGCTTGGCCTCCTAGGCCTTCTGAAATAGGGTGAAAGCTGCCTTAACTCCATTACTCTTACATTCTGCATGCACCTAAAATCAGTGCCATGTGGATGATGCCAAGGTCCGCTGCCAGCTAGAGCAGTAGCCAGGCTTCCTTCTCTCTTGGCTATCGAGGATGAGTACCTAGATCTCTGGGTACTCTGAATCCAGTTCTGAGGAACAAATTCTCTATGCTACCACCATTCTGGCACATGGTGCAAATTCTTTCACTTTTGCAATTTTGAGACTGCAAAAAGGGTGAAGACTTGCTGCTTCTTGTGATGCTCTCAGGTCATCTTTTCCATTCTCTTGCTACTTCTCAGCAATGGAGGTCTCCTCAGCTCTATCTTTGCAGTCCACAGCTTTATTGGAGCTTTTTTCCCTTCCAAACTTACAATGTTTTAAATTATACTGCTGGATTCTTTGCTCTTGATTCTTAACATAAATCTGACTAAAAGCCCCCAAGAATAGCCATGCTACCACCTCAACATTTGACTCCCTTGAAATTTCTTCTGCCAGGTTAATTAGTTCACCACCCTTAATTCTTAGCCTTAGACAAAATCCCTGGATGTGAGAAAAGAGGAGACAAACTTTTTGTCAAGTCATAACATACATTGTCTGGAGTCCGGTAGCCATTGCAGTCTTTCTTCCCAGCAGAAACCTCCAGAGCCTGGTCTTCACCAGCAAGATTTCTATCAGTTTTCTGGACTTATGAGCTCTGACCAGTATCTCCCATACAGAACAGCCTGAGGTGTCACAACGCTACTCTTTCAGGTGCCATCTCTGAACATTTCCAAACTTTTCTTTCAAACCAGTCTCAAAGGCCCTTGAACCACATGGCAAGGTATAGAAACAGAAATGATCTCACTTCTCTGGTACCAAATTCTGTGTTGGCTAATTTTCTCTCATTGCTGGGACAAAATACCCAATGCCCAAAATGAAGGAAAGAAAGGTTTATTTAGCTCACAGTTTGTGGAGGTTTCAGTTGGCTCCAGGGATTGTGTGGCAGAGGAGCAACTGTCCATGGTGGCAGAAGACAGCAAAAGCAACAAGAGCAAAAAGGAAGGAGAACAAGAGAAGACACTTGCTCCCTTCTAAGTACTAACCAGGCTCGACTCTGCTTAGCTTCCAAGATCTGACGAGATCAGGTGCATTCAGGGTGGCATGGCTGTAGACGAGAAGACACTTTCTGACTCTTATATTTTATGCAGGCTACCCACCCTAGTGTGGGTGTAACACTCACACCCGTAGTCCCAGCATTGGACCATGAATCAATCACAAACTCTAGAAGCATCCCCTCCCCATGACTGTATGAGTCTTTGAGGGGATATATAGACACAAACCATAACAGATATAATCACCTTCTCTTTGTGTCCTCACATAGTGGATACAGAGAGAGCCAGCTCTCTGATATTTTTTCTTCTCTTATAAAGCCACAGTTCTGATGAATCTGGAGCTCCACCTCTATGACCTCATTTAACCTACATTGCCTTTCTATAGGCTCTATCTGCTCCACATTGGTGGTCAGGACTTCAGCACATAAGGTTGAGAAAAGTATATCATTCTCTTTCTTGTTACTACAATGGTATACCTGAGCAGGTTGACTTATGAAAAAAAAGGTTTATCTTGGTTTGTGATTCTGGAGGTCCAAGATGATGGCCTTTTTTCTGTCAGAGCCCTGAGGTGCCATAGGGCATCCATGTGGTGAGAGGCAGAGAGTGTGTATCTGGTCTCTTTTCCTCTACTTACAAAGCTGCCAAGTTTTGATCATGAGATTTCACCCTGGTCACCTCAACTAACCTTGATCACCTCCCATGGATTCTAATTTTAAACATCACAGTTGACCAAGTTGCCTCCCTCTTAATCGCTCATAATGGGAATTAGATTTCAAACAAAAATGCCTTGGGAGACATTGGCCACATTCCCACCACAGCAGAAAACACAGTTCAATCCACAACAGGAATATTTTTGTGGTTTAGATCTTGAATATTCCCCCAAAGTCTCATGTGTCTAAAGGTGGGGTGTTGGATGGTGATTGGACTGTGAGGGTGCTATACTCTTCAGTGGATTAATTCACTGATGAATTTATAGTGTAGCACCGTTTGGATATGGGCCCGATGGGAGGTGGGTCACTGGGGTGTGACCTGGGCAGGCATATCTCTCTCCTTGATGACTCCCTTGCCTCTCTACTCCTTGGTTGTCCTGGTTGAGCACCTTTTCTTTTGCCCAGCCCATCTGCATCCTGTTCCTACACTGGAGTCTGCTGACCATGGACTGAAACTGTGAGTCAAAATAAACCTTTCCTTTAATTTGAGTGTTGGGTACTTTGTCCCAGCAATGAGGAAAGTGATTAAGACAGGCATTATGAGTTCTGAGAATGAGGTAAGTACTGGGTTGCTATAAAGGGACTGTCAATGACAGTTTGCCCGGGGGCCACTCTCCCCTTTCTTACCCACTTCCTTCTGCTTTGCATCTGAAACAGTCAAGGGACAAGGAGATCTTTTGCAGCTCTTGAGAGCCCATGGTGTATAGGAGGAGAGGCCTGGAATCCTGAGTGCAAGGAGTGTTGCACCTGGTGACCATCCTTCATTAGGGACAGGGCCACAGAGACAGGTCTGGCCAAGAAGAAATGACAGGTTGGCATTTGCTGCTGATGGCCCCACAGCCTTCCAGAGGGTGTGTAATTGTGTGCATGATTGTGTATTGTGTGAACGTGTGAGCAGAGCCAACTGGTATCCTGAAGGAGGGCACTGGAGTCTGGGTAGAGGTGAGGGAAGGACGACCCAGGCAGAGGGCACAGGCAGCAAAGCTATGGAGATGAGACACACAGGGAGCTTGTCAGCTCTGGCCACCAAAGCAAAGCACTATGGACAGGTACTGTCTGTGGTCCTGGGGGCCAGAAACCCAAGATCCAGGGATCTCAGGGCAGGATCTCCTTGGCTCACAGATGGCATCTTCTCCCTGTGTCTTCATTTCCCTCTGTGAATGTCTGCCAGTTTCCCTGTTAGAAGGCTGCAGTCAGACTGGATCGGGAGCCACCCTGATTACCTCATTTCACGTAACTGCCTCTTTCTAGGGGTCCTGTCTCTGAATGCAGTCACATTCAGAGATAGAGGGATAAGTTAGGGCTTCAGCATATGGGTGTTGATGGGATGCATTATAGCTTGTCACCCTGTGATGGGTTTCTGGGGATCTTTGATTGCTGTAGTCTTAAGGTTTGTGAGGTCCAGAGCTAAAGAATCTGGGGCACACAGAGGACAAGAGACCCATATCCAGGTGCCCATTTCCTAAAAAATAGGATTGTGGGTCACACAGATCTCTGCTTTCAGACCAGGGCCTGTTCTACCCTCCACACCTGGCTCCTTATTTGACAGACCCCAGGGCCTCAGAGACCTGAGTGACCCCTGTACCTAAGCCCCACCTAGCACTTTTTTTCTAGGAGCTTGATGGGAAGCTCAGAGATGCTGAGCCAACTAGCCACTCTTGGGGAGCCCGCAGTACATCTTTGGAGTGGCGACTGCCCCTGCTGGGGGTGGCTGGGGTATGGGCGGCTGGTGGGAGGAGGATGCTGGCTGAGTCATCTGTCTCCTGAACAGGCTGCAGAAAGGAGAAGTTGGAGATGTGGGTGTTCATGCTGCAGAGCATGGAGTCACTGCAGGGGAGGCCCAGCTGCAGGACAGCCACCCCAGGCAGGACTCTCATCCAGGGCCTGACCTCTGCGCTTTGTGCTGTGGGTACATCTGGGGCAGCCTGAATGCAATTTCTTTCCCTCGCTGGCCTTTAGATGTGTGATGTCAGTGGCTGTCTGTCCTGCCAACCCCAACTCTGCGCTGTCCGTCTAGCCCTGCCGCAGCACTCAGTTGCTCTGTGAGTCAGAGGCCCGGTGCATGTGGAGGAAGTCCCTGAACACTTAGCTGAGCAGAGAGTCCTTTGCTTCTTCATCCTGGCAGAAGCAAGCATGGTCAGGCTTGGTACACGCTCTTCATGGTTTCTGTGGGGTGGAGCTGACCCTCAAGGCCGGAGACTCTGTCCCCGGGGTTCCACCGGTGACTGCTTTCCTATATCGTCTCCTGTTGTGTGCCAGACTGTGAGACATAGTCCTGACCCTGGGAAGTTTGTGTCCTGCTGGGGAGATACAGCCACTAAGGGAAAGCTTACGGGTGGTCTCGGCAGGACCCTGAGCATGACCCCTGGGCAGGTTTTGAGCAAAGCAGCTCTGGGCATTTTTCTTTGTATGTCAGCATCGCAGCTTCCTGAGTGCTCCCAGCCTCGCATCACAGCCGGTGGCGCGCACAGCACTCGGCTGAATCTGCTGCTCACTTGGCCACATGGTGGACTCACCCGGGGCAGCTCTGAAAAATATCACGGGGCCACACTCTGCCACTCTGATGGCTCTTATGGATTTCTGGTCATTCTGTGATGCCACCCACATCTTGGGAGTACTTGACCTCAGGGGTACTTGGTAGGGGTTCTTAAACTAGGACCCCAGTGGTGGGTGCAAAATGTCACAGGTGGGAGTGCTCCGCAGAGGGGCCTCGGTGTCCTGGGGACATGCAATACTGGTTACACTGAGACCCCCCACAGAGTTTACACTGTGATCTGGGCCAGTGGATGCCATGCATGGGGTGGGGGGTGGCCAAGAAGCTATGCGAAGTGGGCTCAGCCCCTCTGGGCCCTTGGGCATATAGCTACGGCACAGTCAGGCTCAGTACAAAAGAGAAGGAGGTGCAGTTGGTCACTTTTCCCACTTTCTCAAATCCTGAGAGTTTCAACAATGAAACAGGACAGGATGGCGGGGGGCGGGGGAGACGGGAGCTGGGGACAGGAGATTTTCAGAATTCATTTGGAGTTGCTGGAACACAATTCAAAGCAAAAATGGCTTAAATGGATCTATAAAAAGAACACCCACGTCCCCTTAGACGGCAAAAGCATTTTGATGATTTCAGTATAAATGAATCTGGAACATAAGGATTAAATTTCTTTCAAAATACTCAAGAGTCTAAAATGGTTCAGGGAAGGAAAGGACTGTGAAGTGCATGACTGCTTTTGGAGAAGTTTCCGGGGCGGGAGGCACATCCAAGAAAGTGCCTGGAAAACAGCTCCTCTCTCAGGTCCCAAGATGGTGGCCTGAAGGAGCCTCTTCTCCCCTCTACTTCTGTGAGTGACACAGGTCACAGCCTCCTCCTGTCAGCCCCAGGCCTCCATCCTGGAGGCCCCTGAGTTCTGCCCCATCCCCTCAGCTACTCTGCTCACCCCTGATGCTTGGCTCCAGACATAGTACGGTGGTGGGTGACAAGGGCCTGGTTACCCAGTGTAGACGGGAGGGTATTGGGGGAGGAGCCAAGCTCAGAGCATCATCAGGCAGGACTGAGAGTGGCCGATGAAGTCAGAGACAAGGAGCTAAACGATGGCCAGGTGGGAGGGGTCTGCCGAGTGGGGAGTGACAGGGCTCGGACAGACAGTCTTGGATTCAAGAATCAAAAGGAAGGGAGAGGAGATGGGGTCAGGGCCAGCAGGGCCCATAGGAGGCTCTATGGGCAGTAGCTGCTTCCGGTGGGCTGTCGGGAGACTCCTGGGGGAGCCTGCTGTGTGTCATAGCAGGATACTCTCCACGAGCAGGTGGATATTCTGCATTAGAAACATTCAGGACTTTTCATGAGCCAGATAGTCTCCATCAGCAAGGTACTTTATACCTGCAAGATATTCCCTCGACAAGTCTACCCCAGCTGCCACAGCAAATACCACAGCCAGAGGGCTGGAACGACAGACACGTACTGTGTCAAATTCTGGAATGATATTCTGGAAGTTCAAGATCCAAGTGACCCATGGTTGGCTCCTTCTGAGGCCTGTCTCCTTGGTTCCAGATACCCTGTCCTCCCTGAGTTCTCACGTAGGCTCAGTGGTGTAACCCTTGCTTCGCATGCCCAGGGTCCTGGGTTCAATTGCTAATACCAAAAAAAACAAAACCCTCCTACGCTTTCCAAATTAAGCAAGAGATCAGATGAAATGGGTATTTGGTTATATTAAAGGCATTTCCATCTCTCCTCATTTTATTCAATGCCCTTTTAGGCATCTTATCAAATGCTTTCTTAAAAATGGAAACAATCACTTGATTTCTCTCCCTAGGTCAAATAATATAATCAACTATATGAACATATTTCCTAGTATGGAGGCCCTCTTGGCATTGATTAGTATAGTCTTTTAATGTGCTTTTGGATTCTGTTTGCTTATGTTTGACTTTGAATTTTTTCCCCTTGATGTTTGTAAAAACTATTTGTCTAAAGCTTTCACCAGATTTTGGTATCAATGTGCTTGCTTTGTAAAGATCATTTGAAAGTTTTCTGCCTTATCTATGCTTGAAAGAGTTTTAAACACTTTGGAATGAAAGGTCTAGGAGTGGTTCTCTGTGGAAACTTCTGGGCTTGGTTCTTTTCTTTTCTTTTTTTTTTTTTTTGGGTGGTGGCAATGTTTCTAAAATTTGCTGTTAAAAATGAATGTCATAATGAATATCCATTATATCTATCCTTGCACACTTCTGGGCTTGGCACAGAGTGTGCCAAATTCCCACATGTGTAATTGCTATCAAATATCATTCACAATTTGGAGTTTAATCAACAGATTTTCTGGTCCCCACCTTCCCACTGAACCCATGTATGTCTGGATCAACCATCAGAGACACCAGATATTGTCAACCATTTTTGTCTTTTTCAAGATGAAGTGAAAATAAAAAAAAAACCTGATTTCAATTTATATTTCTTTAACTGATAGCAAGGTTGGGCATCTTTTCATAATTTTACTAGTAACTGTATTTGTTTTTCTGTGAATGCATTCATACCTTTTCTACGTCTTTCCAACTGACTTTCCTTTCTTTTTTCATTGCTTCTCAAGAGCTCTTTACATATTAAGGATCCCATTGGTTATTTTGCCCAAAGTCAGCCATGAATCTTCCTGGTAATGGCTTTGTTATACAAATTATGTAGTTACTCTGTGATATCCAAGTTCACTCTAGAACAGAATGTGGGTGGTTCAGCCTTGGATCATGCAGAGAACTTGAACTTGTCAATTGAACATTCAAAATTACCTGGAGGAACTTGACTCAACTTTCCTGTGTCTAGTTCCAACAAGTTCTTTACAGGACTGGGGAAAAAAAATGAGCCAGCATCAAGAGAACTCCCAATGACTGGAAACATACCACAGACTCATGTAATTCTGGTCATCAGAATTCATTTCCTGAATAGGAAGAATTGATTTCATCAGAGGAAGCCTGGGTCGGTCTCCAGCTAGTCATTCTAAGAAGGGAACAGAGTGATTTGCAAGTGTTAGCTATCAAAATCCAGCCAAGGTTTCTCTGCTTATTACTGCTTTGTTGATTTCTGCAGGGAAACATAAACATGTGATCAGGGTGTGAAAGAAGTTTCACAAGGTTCCCTGTTGGCTCCCACCCCTGGGTGAGACTAGGAATTGCAGGGACTGGTTGCCAACCCAGGCTGATAACCATTGCAGACAGAGGGGAGAGGGCAGGCATTTGACGTGGGAATCCCCATATATAGTTTGGCAGTTTTACAAACTTTTTAAAAATAAAGCAGCAAGCCAGGTGTTGTGGCACATGCCTGTAACCCAGTGCTCTGGGATGCCGGTGCAGGAGGACTGAAAGTTCAAACCTAGCCTGGTCAACTTAGCGATTTAGCAAGACCCTGTCTCTGAAGACTCATCTCTTGCCCCAGCCTCAACCCACGTGTCCCAGCAGGACAGAGTGTGATGGTGATGATGCTGGAAGGCAGTGAGAAGTGTCAGATGATGCAGGGAGGACACTTTTTTCTTCTTCAGATGCTACCCTGCATCAGGCACTGGTTTTGGTTCTGGGCAGACATAAAAGAGTGGGGATACCAACAAAACAATCCGGCAGCAATGAAACCAGATACCTGTGTTCTGTTGCAGGTAAGGGGATGGATGCAGAGCCCTGGACAGCCCAGGAGAGGTTGGATAACTCTCTTGAGGCCACACATCCTGGAAGGAAGTCTGAGCACTATCCCTGCTCTGAGTGACCCCACTTCCTAGAGGTGACTGGTACAGGGCACATCTTCCCAAGCTCATTGTGATGAGAGACAATGGCTTACAGCATGTGGGCAACTTCCTGTGGAGGATGGAGACAAGGCAGATCCAGAAGTCAGCCTGCCTAGGAGTCAGGAAAGCTGTGCCCGACCTGTGCCTGGTGACTGTGGCCTGGATTTGGGCAGGGTGGGGAGGGAGGCAGTGGAGCCAGCCTGTCTGGAGGAGCAGAGCTCGCAAAAAGACTGGCTATGTTCAGGGACAGGGCAGGACAGGGCCGAGGTTTTAATGAAGCTGGCCTCAGGGGAGAGGGCAGGGGAACTTCCCTGGAGGGACTCATTGAGCTTCGCTGTGGGTCTTTGCCTGGTTCCATCAGCAGGAAAACTCTGTAGGGTCCCATAAAGTGGCATTTTAGAAGGTCCATCATGACACTAATTGAGAGGGGAGGTTGGGGGCACTCGGTGCTCTCTGTGTCACTTGTATACAGGATCCTCTTCTAGGCAGAGTCACTGAGTCCTGTCCTGATGAGCCCCATGTGTCCTCCTCCGACACTTAGAGGTGCTACCGTTGCAAGTGGGTGAGGTGGTGAATGTGGTGCTGAACCCCAACTTTCAGCAACAAGGACATCAACTATCAGCTGGTAGTGTCTGGCTTCTCCCGACAAACAATCTGACCCTACTTCCTCCATAGCAGGCTGCACATCTGTTTAGTGATACTGAACTGGTAATCACTGAACATTATTTGTAAGACTGAAAATGAGTGTCACTGTATCAAGAGTATTCACCAGGAATAGCAAGGAAAGATTTTCCACCATGAGGCTGAGATGGTAAACACAGTTATCCTCAGTATCCATAGAGATTAGGCCCAGGATCCTCTTGAGTTCCAAAATCTTGGAATGTTTAGGTTCTTTACATACAATTGCTTGGCATTTGCATATGACCTACTCACATCTCCCTGGGGACTTTAAATCATCTCTAGATGGTTGATAATACCTAATGCAATGCCAATGCTTTGGGAATAGTTGTGTTGCTTAGGGAATAATGACTAGGAACCAGTCTGTACATGTTCAGTACAGATGTAAGTGTTGTTCACTTCTGATCAGTGGTTTTTGTTAATGGCTCTCCTCTGCCTCATCTTTACCATTTTATATTTAAGTGTTTGTGCTAAAATTTCAGAATGCTCAGAAGACCAAGAATTTGAGAGATGATGAGATGGATTAGTAGGAGAGGAGTTGAGTAATAGGACAGAGAAGCCACTCAAGGTGGCTCTCTTCTGAGTTCTCACAGGGTCCAAACATAATGGAACATGAAAGTATATGAAGCTGCAGACAACACTGGGACACTTTCATGTCTCCAGTTGGGAAGAACAGGCAAAATCTCAGCCAGCACTCAGTGGTGTGCAAGGGAGTTTGTGAGCTGAATTGTTTGCCAAAAGAAATGTATGTGAATTAAGGCATTTCCTGTATATTCAACTAAAAATAGGAAACAAAATAAACAAGAATGCATATGTATACAATCATAGAGGAAAAAAAACTAAGGCTGAATATTTTGGCTATAATAATAAATGTAAATGGAATAGATTCTCTTAAGGAGAATCTCTACTTGGATAAAACAATCTAATTATGTGCCATTTCTAGGTCACACCTCTGAGATATATTTACTCAAAAGGTAAAAAGAAATGCACAGGCATATACATACTAAATAAATGCAAATAAAAAGAAAGGAAAGGTCATTATGTTAATATTGGTTTAAGTAAAATTCAACAGTAAAAAACCAAGTAGAGCAAAGAAGATCACATTATTTTGACAAATGGTACATTTCACAATAAAAATATATTGACTTGAGACTTTTTATGATAGGAAGCTATGCTCTACAATATAATGCAAAAATGGATATAAATATTTGGAGCAAGAGACAAAAACCCACCAAGGCCTGACATCTCTTTTTCATTCTTTGATTCCCAAAGAAACTCCTAAAGTCACAAACTTTTTCATAAGCCTGAAGTCAATTAGGCAGCAAAACCAGCCCTAAATTTCTAGGAAGCTCTTTATAGTCTCATCTTGGTATGGGTATTTGTGAATTTTACCAAAGATATGTCATTGGTTTTGATTATATGGCCCCCTCTCTAATCTGTCCAAGGGTTTTATGTAAAATACCCTATATTACCTTTCTAAAAACTAAAAAGTTCTGGGTTTTGAATTATAGCCTGCTCTAGTAGATTTGGATAAGTGTTTGTGGACCTGTAATAAAGAAATGTTTAACATACTTCTCTCAGTCTTTAACCTATGAAATAGGCAAAAACAGAACATGTAATATAACCATAATTATAATTAATGTATGTCTTCAAGAAATAGAGACAGACATGGGAGGAAGGAGAGACAGGGTGTGTGTGTGTGTGCGTGCGCGTGTGTGTGTGTGTGACTATTGTAACCTACAAATTGAGAGCACACATTCCCTGGCTTTTATATAACACTTTTATGTTTACATAAATCATGCTCTATGATAAAACTAAAAATTTATAACCCAACAATGTGGTTTCTAAAAACACTTCTAAATTAGGTCAAAGCAGAAGTAAAAACTGAAATCACAGACATCAAAATTTATGGGATGTGGTCAAGCTTGTATTTAGAGACAAATTAAATACTTTCATTATTAAAGAATGAAAAGGAGAACAAATAAGAACAAGAACAGAGATGTGGTTGCTGAGATGAGGATAATTTACACAATTATAGAGAAGCCTGCAGAAGACTCACAGCTCCACAGTAATGCATGCTTACTAGGTGCTTATTATGCTAAGCCTAAAATAAATAGAAACAGCTAATTATTAAATTAAGAAGGGATCGAAGACTTGCTAAGATAGTTATCCACAAGAGAAATTGAAAAGTTATTAAAGGCTCAGTCTTCAAAATGTGGAATTTCATCAAACCCTTGTATGTATCCTAGTCATCCTTGTACAGTTTAGACCACTTTTACTCTTGTGGCTTATACCTTGATGTACCCCCAAAGTCTCATGTACTCATAGGTGGGACTTTTTGGGGGTGGCTGGATCTAGGGTATGTGAACTGGGATTAAGGATATGTTATAACTAAATTGTTTAGCATAGATCTTGGTGTGGCGAATGGAAGGTCCAACCAGTAGGCTTGTAGCTCAACTGGAATGTAAAGGGAAAGATGGCAGATGGGTTGCTGCTACTTAGCTGCCTCCTGTCTGCCCTGCCATGGACTGTTTCTCCTCTGTGATGCCCCTCTACCATACTATCCTGCCCTGGAGCCAGCTAACTATGGACTGAAATCTCCATAAAATGCAATCCAAAATAAACCTTTCCTGGTTTAATTTATGAGTCTCAGGCATTTTGTTCTAGAAAAGAGGAAAGTTAACCAAGACACTTACCAATACCAAAGATGTCTCCATACTCACAGAAAAGAAAGCTATAAACATATCTAATTTGTAAGCCCAGACTCGCAAATTTATAAAACTCCAGAGAAAATAATTATAATCAAGTCAATCAGAACATCTTAAAGTACACGATGTAATCAGATTTTATTCAGAGAAAAGAAATAGAGATCAGTTTAAGGTAACCAACTAATAATTCCTCACACTAGTGGGTCAAAAGCAAGAAAAATATTGACTCATATCTAGATAATTTCCAAAGAGGCATTTGACAAAATTTAATATTTGTTTCCGACTTGAAAAGAAAAGGAAATTCATAGTAAGCCAGTGGTTTTCCTCCTCATCATTACTAATATGTCCATTTGAAACCATCAACCACCAATCATTCAGCAATGATTGAATAATATACACATCTTCACTAGAGTCAGGGGCAGGTTGGGACAACCCAATGTCACTGCTGCTCTCCAACATTGTCCCAAAAGCTCCCGCAGAGATATAGTTTTGGTAAGGAGCAAACAAAATAATTACAGGGTCCCTGTTCTTGTAAACCCACTTGTGATTTCTTTCTTGAGTAATGAGGTGTTCAAAAGTTTTTAAATCCACCTAGAATTTTTCATCTTGAGCAGCGTGGACAGAGTGACTCGACAGAGCTCTTGACACCAACGTGCTCAGAGACCAACAATGACCTGCAGCAGGGAGATGGTGCTTGGCAGAGTCAACCTATGGTGTCCAGCACAATCTGGCATCGGTTGGTGGCGGCGGCTAGTGGTGGCAGTGATTAGCCACCACTATCTTCCTGTTGGTTTTCTGGAGAACCCTAACTAAAACCGATTTTGTATCCAGAATGCTTCTGGAAGAACAGAATTTCGTGTTTTCTATAATGGTTTTGGGGTTTCTAGACTTGGCTCGCTAATCTGTTTAGGCTTTGAAACCTTGAGACCTCTATTTGCAACAGTAGAGAAAGCGCTGGTCTTCCTTGGGGTGGACGGTTTCCAGAGGCGTACAGCATGCCTGTGTTGGATATCCTGGATCCACTACTTCAAAGAGCCCAGGAGCTTGGTGACTGTGTATGTGATGTTTCCGATCATTTGTGGGAAACCAAGGAATACAGTGACGGTGGTTAGTTGTTCTCAACGTCATCGAGCACAGTGGTGACAAAAGGATGAACACAAGGGTTCAAACTTCTGGCTTCAGCAACGTGTACAGGACCCGTGAGATTCTGGCTGTGTCCAAAGGGAGAACTGAATGTCCCATAGCCCTGAGCTGAAATCACAGAAAACCCAAAGCAAGTCCCCACCATGTAGTGCCGTGAGGGTAGCGTGCCTGGTCTTGCAGGTGTCTGCTTGTAAACTGAGGGTATCAACTGGGGGAAAAAAGAATGGGATGTGCATTTGTATACGAGAAAGGCATGAGTTCTGGGAGACTGGGACAGTATGCCGTGGTTTGAATGTCTGTGTCCATCCTGAATTTATGTTGAAATGCAATCCCACATGCAGTAGTAGATAGGGGGTGGGGCTTCTAGGGAGTAATTAAATCATCCTGGGCTTTAGGAGACCTGTTGGCGTCTTCTGACCCTTGTACCATATAAGAATGCAGCAAGAGACTCTATCTGTGAAGTAGAGACAGGGCCCTCACCAGATACAGACTCTGTTGGCGCCTGGATCCGGGTCCTCCCAGTTTCGGAATTAAGAGAAATAAATTCCTATTATTCACAAATTAAGGTATTTCGTTATAGCCACCCAGCAGACAAAGTCAAACAAGGCACATACAGGAAGAAAACCATAAAAGAAGAAAGCTACAAGACAAACTACCCCAAGGACATAAAAGAAGATTCAAATGGCAGAAAGAACACTTTCTATTAATAGGTAGAATTCTTATGACTTTAAAGCTGTCAGTTTTCTCCCCAGATAATCTACCGATTTATCGCCATCCAAATAAAATGCTACTAGGGTATTTGGGAGGAAGCTGACAAGATTTTTTTGTTAGAAACTGGTATTTTATTCCCCGTCAATCTCATTTTCTCTTTGTTTCACTGTCTGCAGACCGTCTTAAAGTCGCCACCCACTCTGAGGCTTGAACACGGGGCTACAGACCAATCTCCCGTGGCCAGGTGGGCACAGGGTCTTCAGCTGTGCACTATTGCATGGGCACGGAGGGCAACTGCCCACCCTCAGACCAGGCTGTGACCTCAGGCTGGGAGCTCAGGAGCTGGCGGTGTCTCTGGATGTCTTTCTTGGTCCCAGTCTTTTCAGCAGGAGCCACCTGGCTCTTCCTGTCCAATGTCTTCAGGATCCCTGGGGAGTGTGGGTCAGGTGTGCCCTGCACAATTGTCACAGGAGATGGTGCCATGCATGTTCAGAATGTTCCAGGCCAGGGGCCACCACCACAGACTTCCTGAGTGGGCCCCCTCGTTGTCCCAGGGATGGCGATGTCCACAGAGTATGGAGCAGAATCCTTGTCACCCAGAGCCATGGTGGACAGGTTGGTTTAAGATGCTTCTGTGAGAGGCTGTGAGTGCTGGGGTCAGAGGACACAGCTCCCAGGAGGCTGCTTGGGTGTAGTCAGTGAGGGTCCCTGGAGTGATGTCGCTAGTGACAGGAGAGGCTCCAGGACGGCCCGAACATCAGCACAGCTCTCAGCCAGGCCTTCTGCAGGACAGCAAGAGCTCTGAACAGTGAGGGAATGTCTCTTTAAGTTAGGACAGAAATCGAGAATAGTGCCAATGAACCCCTCCCCAGGTATCTCAGAAAGGCTGACAAAGAATTTAAAAGTCAGGTGGGCAGGTGTGGTGGTGCACACCTGTAATCCTAGCATTCTGGGAGGCCAAGGCAGGAGGGTCACGAGGTCAACTTGACTCAAAATAAAAAGAGCTGACTTTGAAGAAAAAGAGACATTATAGTATCCATCGCTGATTTTCTATCATCATGCTGTGAAATCCAGTAATGCTTTATTCTTTGTTCAGAGTGGTTTTAGTCTGTTTTGTATTATTTAATTTCAACATACATGAAAGTATGGACAGCTGTTTTGAAGAGAACAAGAGGCATTATGGCAGCCATTGTTGATTTTCCTATTGTCTGGTTTTGAAGGCCTGCAATACCTTCATCACTGTGTTCTGGTCAGTTCTATACTATTTTGTTTTGTATGAATTCATTGTGTGTGAAGAATATAGGCAACTATTTAGAAGAAAATAAGAGACATTGTGGTAGCCACAGTAGATCTCCTGTTGTCTTGCTTTGAAATCTGTGTCACTTCCATTGTTTTCTTCTGATCTGCTTTGATCTGTTTTGTTCTGTTTTGTTTTACCCTCTTTGAAATAAAAACAAGAGCTGGGTGTGTAGAACAGTGGGGAAGGCCTTTAATACCTAGTAACATGCACGCACATGTACACACACCCACACATGCACATGCACACAGTCATCCAGAAGAATACGTGCTAAAGAAAAGTGAAGAAACTATTGTTGAAAAGCCCATCCGCTTATAAATTAATGACATGAAATAGAAAATTCAAACACATATTCAAATTATGCAGAACGCAATTTACACTTCTTATCCGAAGACAGTGTGTAGAGAAGAATAAACTTAGCCCCATACCCACACCTACACACATCTGCACTAAGATAAATTCCGGGTGATCAAATAATTCAATGAAAAAGCAAGGGGGAAGGGAACCAGACCACCGAAGTTGTATAGGAAAAGGTAGGTAGGGTAGGTGACCTTGGAATTGAGACAATCTTTTCTGCTTCATAGAGACATCAGAAGGTAAATGTAGTGAACTCTAATTAGTTAGAGTGAAATCACTGCTCAAAAAGTAGCGCATGAAAAGACAAACAAATTAGGAAGAATACGTGAAATGCAGCTCTCAAAGATTTATGTATTTCATGGCAGAGTTCATGCGAGAATGCACTTGTGTATGAAAGTACTGGTACATGTGAAGTTTATATTTACTGTGCTCTTTTTTCTTTCTTTCTAATGATCAGTACCTAGTAGAAAAACCAGCAACACCCAAAGTGAGAAATTGTCCATGTGCCCCTGAAAAAATTCGGGTGCATTAGAATCCAAGGGTCACGCATCAAAAACTCAGTGACACTCTCCATGAAGCACACTGGTAGGCACTGATAAAATCACACTCAGCGCTGTCCAGCGCTGCCCAGCGCTGCCCAGAGCTTGGACGGGATGAGGATGCACAGGTAGCTTGGGGAAGTCATACTGTGGCCAAGCAAGAAAGCAGAGTCTCGCATGGCCTCTGTGGGCAGAGTGGGTGTGTGGGAGGGGTTCACTGCTCTGTGCATGCCCAGGGAACTTCCATAGTCACTGGGAGTGATTTGGTGACCAGTGGCGACTGGTGGTCCTCTGAGAAGCCCTGTAGTGACTCGGGGCTGCCTGCCTCAAGATCCGGTTGGCCATGAACTTGGCTGGAAGGATACAGGGCCTGGTCCTACTGGTGCAGTGCTGGGAGGGCCAGGCAGGGGAGCTGGCTCCTTCTTGGGTTGTGCCCTGAGCCCTGCAGGCTGTCGGAGAAGCCGGCCTTGGTCTGGTGTTCTGTCTGGCCTGAGGGTCTGAGCTGCACTGAGCAGGGCTCTGGTGCTCGAGGACTGATGAGGTGAGAAACAAGTGGCATTAAGGTCCTCATGTCCCTGAGTGGGGGATAAGAGCACCTGGGCCACAAGCCACCGGCTGAAGCCTCCAGGTGGATCAGATGAGCCAGGTCAGGAGCATTTGGGCCCACAGAGTCTCCCCTCTGCTGGACGTGGTACAGGACAGCCAGGTGCAGAGGGAGCAGCGTCCACAGCAGGGAGGGCAAAGAAAGGTGACCTCTCTGTGGCTGTGAGTTGGTCTGAACCACGCTGGCACTGTGCGTGGACTTCGCAGTCCCGATCCCACATCCACGGGGGCCTCAGATGTAGCCTGGCTTGTGGTCTTCGCAGGGGTAACCACTTCGGATCTTGAGATGAGGTCATGTTGGTCTTTGGGTGAGCCCCGACTCCAAGGGCTGTGTCCTTGTGAGAGGAGGAGGAGGCAGGGGTACATGGGAAGGGTAGAGGACACATGGGGTCAGAAGAGGAGGCTGGGCTGACACAGCTATGAGCTGATCAGGAGCCACTGGGATCGGCAAAAAGACCCTCCCTGGGGTGCAGAGAGCACCAGCCCTGCGGACACCCGAAGTCGGATTCCTGGACAATCAGCACTGTCTAGCAGCAGGACCACCAGCACTGTGGGAGAATAGACGTCTCTCGTTTAACTCCCCCTCTATCCCTCCCTCTTTCTTTTTTTTTGTGGGATTGGGGATTGAACCCAAAGCCTTTGCACTGAGCTGCACCCCTCTTCTTCTTCTTTTTTTTTTTTTTTTTACTCTTTTGGACAGCTTTTGCCTAAGTGGCTAAATTGCCCAGGCTGGGCTCAAACTTGAGGTCCTCCCACCTCAGTGTCCCAGAGAGTCCTGGGATTGCAGGTGTGTGTCACCAGGCCCTGCTGAGCCGCTTAGCTTCTGATCCTTTGTTCCAGCAGCCTTGGGAACTGAATTCACTTGGTTTGTAATATTGTAGTCTGTCTTGGCTTGTGGTCTTATAACAGCTATAAGGTGTTTACACATAGTTGTGGGTTTAAAAATATTTAACTGACATGATTACAGGGATTTAAGCATTTTTTTTTCTTCTTCCTTGAATGGGATGGTCAGCACAGTTACATGTACAGCCTGATTGTGGAAAACAGGGCCGGCTGTGGAACCCAGAGGCCTGGGTTCAAGGCCTGGCTCTTCCACTTGTGGGCTGCGTGACCTCGGGCAAGCGACTCAGCCTCTCTGTGTCTGTTTCCTACCTTTGAAAGTGTGGTTAAAATGCATGTCACCTCACCTAAGAGATGGAAACAGGATAGGGGTGCCAGGGAGGGGATAAGGGGTCAGTGTCTAATGGGGACAGTCCAGGGGATGAGGGAATGCTGGAGGCAAACACCCCTGCGCTGGGCACCTAAGGGTGAAGAACATGGTGCCTTGTGTGTTATTTGCATTTTATCAAAATAAAAAAAATTGAGAAAAAGTGGTAAGTGCTCCACAAAGCTGCTGTGGAAGGCGTGAAACTAATTTGTATAAATATGCTTAAAACGAAGCCTCTCCTTTTATAGCAATGTGTGCAGTTATGTACTTTTTATGACCTTGGCTCAGATACTTTCCAGCAGCCCTCAGCCTAGATCCTTTCTCCTAACCCAGCCTGTAATTGTTGTGGACAGCGGCAAGAGTGTATGTGGGTGTCATATAGGGACTGCTGTGTCCCCTGCCAGCTGGGTGCCTCCACCTCTGCACGAGCTGGGAGGTAGTAGGTGCTCAGTTAGCAATGAGCACTTATGTTGTGAAAAACCTGTGTGGGCATGGTGGCATAAGCCTGTAATCCTAGCACTCAGGAGGCAGGAGGCTGAGGCAGGAGGATCAGACTTCATAGTAAGCTCAAGGTCAGCCCGAACTATATGGCCAGACCCTGTCATTCACAAACAAACAAATCAAAAGAAAACAAAAGAAAAAAAAACCAAAAGAAACTCTGAGGTGTACTGTATAGCTATGGCTTGATCCCACATGTAATTTAATCCCAGTTAATTATGAATAATCACAATGAACAATGCAGACACTAAATTAAGAAGGCAGGTCTCTTTTTGAATAATTAAAAACTTCTCTATCCATTTGTAGAAACAGACCCACCATGGTGTACAGAACTGGTGACAATAGTGTATTCTCCAGTTTTTCTTCTTTGTATTTCCTCTAGTCTATATTTCTAATTGTTCTAGGTGATCATATATTCATTTGGTTTTTCAAAATTAGGTACAAGTACAAACCAGTTGGCAGCAAACCAAGGAATTTTTGGCAAATAAGTGTTGAGACACATGGTGGCCACCTTTCTGGTTGCTCTGTATGTCACCAAGGTAGCCTTGTGAGCCCAGCCAGGTCTTGTCATCAGACTTTGTTGGCTGATGTCTTTCTAGCTTGCCATGGATCCTTATGTCATGGTCCCATGTGTTCCAGACACAGTAATTCAAGAACCTCGGTCAACAGAACATCGAAATTTTGCCTCTCCTGGTGATGGAGCTGATTCTACCTGGCCACTTGGCCCACTCTCTTTTTTAAAAAAATTTTATTTAAACAGGAAAAAAAAAAGCAGAACAGAAAAAAAGGGAAGAAACAATACAGACTTTCAAAGAAAAAGAAAAAAATAAACAGTAAGAAATCACTAGTTGATAAATTACATATTGTCTTCTAGATATAGTTGTTCAAGTTATAATATTAAAGCATGTAAGGTGGACATTCAGACAGTGAGGCTGCAAACAGTTCCATTCAATGATCCAACAAAAACCCAGCAACATGGTCATCAATCCTACATACTTAAACATACATGCAGTTATATCCTTTAGAGTGCTTTCTTTTCTTCCTTTTGCTTTTCAAGTCCATTATCTATTTAGTTATATCATGTTTCAGTTTGCTCAGTAGCTTACTGATCTGTTTTGTTGTTATTTACTTTTTATTTTTTACTTATTTTAATTTTTTATTATTTTGAAGGTAGCAAAATACAACAGAACAAGACGGGACAAAGCCAACTGAGAGAGTGCAGTGAAATTGGTACAGAAACCCTCCACAGGTTACTGGCATAACAGTAATAGGTACCAGAGTATATCCCGTTATCTTCACAACAGTTGTTCTTTTAATAAGGTATGGCCAAATCAAAGGAAATACAGGACATGCTAGAACTTATCAAAACAGAATATTGAATAGAGCAATATCATTAATCAGAACAAAGCAAAACAGTGACTTGGCTTTTCTTCCCAGTGACACAGAATTCACAGTGTCTGCAGTCACCAGACAGTAGAGGGTCACAGTGTTTACTCGAAGGTTTCAGTGGTCCAGGGCCACCCTCTCCCATTGGGAATGGATTTTCTGCCCATCGTCTTCTGCAAAGGAGCCTCACATCTGATTCTGGAATTTAAAGAAACGGAAATGCTGGCAGGTCCTCTCCACAGTGGCCGGCAACTCTCATAGTTTGTCATCTTCACAAGAGTTCTGCCCCTGGGTTCTCTACCAATACCAGAGAAAAATAAACCTTTGAAATATTCAGGACAGAAAGCATTTTATTATCAGATGGGGTTAGTTCACCATAGCCACCTGTCCAAAACACAGCAACCAAAAGCACTTTAACAACTTGAGTAAAGCGTGTGTAAACTGAGGTTTAATTCTTCATCCCCTCCTACGCCTCTTCTTCCCCTTTATTTTCTCTTTCCTCCTCCCCCTGCTTTTCCTCCTCCTCCTTCTCTTCTCTCTCTGTCTCTCTTTGTCTCTCTGTCTCTCTCCGTTTCTCTGTCTCTGTCTCTCTGTCTCTGTCTCCCTCTGTCTCTCTTTGTCTCTCTCTCTGTCTGTCTCTCTCTCTCTGTCTGTCTGTCTTTCTCTGTCTCTCTCTTTTTGAGACAGGGTCTTGGTAATTTATCTGTGCTAGCTCTGAATTTGTGATCCTCCTGCCTCAGCCTCCCCACTCGCCGGGGTTACAGTTTGGGTCACCATACCTGGCTAAGTCTTATTCTTTAAATGGCAAGGGAAAAAGTCGATGAAGTGTAATTAAATAAACAAATGTGATATTACAAAGGAGTATTTGGCTGCATCCCTATATCATTTGCCTCATGACAAATTTATATACAGGTTGGTCAAAACATCTCAGGCATTTGGGCAGCTGTAACAAATCACCACAATCTTGGTGGTTTAGAGCAATAAAAATGCTCTCCCTGGTGGTTCTGGAGACAGAAGTCCAAAGTCTGAGTGTTTGTAGGGCCCTTGCAGCCCCTTTCCAGGTCTGGGGCTGTTGGGTGTCCTTGGTGACCCTTTAAACATCACTCCCATGACTGCCTCTGTCTATCCAAGGTGCCTTCAGTCCGGTCCTCGTGTGCTCCTCCTACAAGGACACTGGTCACTGAATTTGAGTCTTTGCTCCAGGATGGCCTCATCTGAATTTACCTCATTCCCTCTACAAAGACACTACTCCCCCAAAAGTTCCCATTCTCAGGTACCGGGGCTGGAAAGTCCAGCATATCTTTTGGGGGGACATGAGCCAACCTATAACAGCATCCAAGCAAAGCATTACCTCGCTACCTACTTTTTCCATGTTTGCTTGTATTGTAGCAACAGAGGGCAAATTGCTATGGTAGCCACAGTCTTCCTGCAGAGTTGAGGGGAAGGACAATGCTAGAGGTCCCCAAAAGCCCAAGAGCCCAATGGCTCAGCAAGCTGTCCAAGGCTCACAGAGAGATTGGGAGAGAGATCAATGGCACCAAGTCAGGGAAGGACCCTCGAGGAGGCTGAGGGGGTTGGTAGTATCTCTGTGAGACCCAAGGTCTGGGTCACAGGTCATCACTACAGCATTGGTGAAAGTAGAAGCCTCGAGATGGGCTGGGTCTGAGTCTTCCGAGCCCAGCAGAGCTGGACTAAGAAGTGGCCAGAGGCTACTCTGTGGATGACACAGGACTGACCCTCTGGGGTCTTCTACAGACAGTGTCAACTTAAAATTGGGGATGAGAAAGGTGATCGGTGACTCTCTTTTAGGGCACCTCCTACCCTGGCAAACGGAGCGGGACCCCCATGTGAGCGTTATCAGAATCGTTGCTGGCACATCGTGGTCCTGGTCGCTGGAATGTCATTAGGGCATTCTTCAAACCACAAGATCTGATATGCCAAATGCTATGGAGGATACAAAAATTTGATGTCTTTCTTTTTTTCCCTTTTATTGATTTTCCTTTTAAAATTTAACACATTGATCTTTTTATTAGTACATGTTCACAATGCATATGACTCACTTGATTGTAGAGAGTTGGTCCTTGTGCACAACACGGCTCAATTCTTTGCATTCCCCTGCTCCTCACTTTCCTCCCCTCTGCAAGTTTATTCTCTGGGGTCTCCCGAGGCTGCTCACCCACCCCCTGAGACAGCCTGGTGGTCCAGACAGACAGGGTGGGACCCCATTTCCCCAAGAGAAGACCAAAAAAGACTGACTTTTCATGAGCCAGTGCATGGCGACACTGAGGGCTGAGGATGGTGTCCTGAAAACATCTACTCACAGAGTGGAACTCCCCGGTCCAGCAGCAGGGACCCACGTCTCGAACCACTCATCACATAGAGAGCTTTGATGCCGAAGTGTGACCTTTCTGCCAGTCTCACATTTTATGACACGATTTTACTGCAACTGCTCTGATCCTCCCAGAGCTGGTTCCCCTAGCTGGGCAGACACACCTGTCCCCCACTGCAGGAGCCTTTTGTATCCAGACACAGCAGCTGCCTCTGCATCCCTTCATCCATCCACAGCACTCAGCTCATGACCGCGTGGTCCAGAAAAGACCTGGCTGCACGGGTCAGATGCCAAGTGTGACAAGGCTGTGGTCCTGGGATGCATCCCCAGCTTATGTGAAATGCCCACTCCTTTTAAAAAATTTAAATGTATTTTTATTAATGCATGCTAATTTTACAAACTATCATGTTTTGATATGGTATTTTCATGCATGCATGTGAGGGTTTTTTTTGAAGGTAGTAAAATACAACAGAACAAGACAGAACAAAGCCAATTGAGACAGTACAGTGAATTTGGTACAGAACTTCACAGCAGGTTACCGGGATAACAGTAATAGGTATAATAGTATATCTCATTTTCTTCACAATAGTTGTTCTTTCAATCAGGTATAGCAAAATGGAAGGAAATACCGAACTTATAAAAACAGAATACTGAATAGAGCAATACCATTAATCAGAACAGAGCAAAACAGTGATAAAAATATTTGCCTTCAAAGAGATGGTAAAAGGGAATCCCCCTTATTTGCTATATTGCATATAGTCAACCTCCCAAAAGATGCTCAGATCTCTGGCTCCCACTTGCTAACGGGGGTGGGGATGGATGGATGTTTGATTCTTAGCCCGCGTGCTGGTAGGCTCACAGCCGCCCACCAGAGCAGTGAGCTGGCTGCTTGTTTTCCCAGCACCCCAAGTTCCAACATGGCGCCGATCTCAGGACAGGCCGATTGTGAGATGTTTTGGTCACGATCATCGTCTCCTGTTGCCCTCACCCTCTCTTCCTGTGGACACTGAGACTATTGCATCTCTTTATATATGAGTACATCTGACTGTATGTAATAGAGTCCAAAATAAATGCACCTTATAGAGTATAAAAGTTTATTTTTCTGTCCATAAAAGAAGTGTGAGGGTAAGTGGTCCCAGGTTTCTGTGGGAACTCAATAGGCCACAAGGACCTCACTCTCCCTCAGTCTTTTTGCCCCAGAATCCTAGTACAGTATTTCAATTTCCAGGGATACTCCACGGTCAAATGTAGCTGCTGAAGTTCACCATTACATCTGAGTCCCAGGAAGCAGAAGGAGGAAAAAGCAGCCCACCTATCTCCCAGCCTTTCAAGAGCATCCCCAGAGTCCACCCAGCACTTCTGCCTACCCGTCATTGGCCAGAACGACCATGCATCCATATGTGGCCAGAAGGAATCTGGGAAAATAAGCCTTTTAGCAGGGCAATTTATGGTTCCAAATAAAACCAGGTTTCTCTTACTCCAGAATTAGGAAAGAATGGATCCTTAGTAGGCAACTGGCATGTTGGTCTCAGTGTCTTCTTCAAACTATTTCTTTGTTTAAAAAAAAAAATTGAAATTCACCGAATAAGATGGTAAATAAGCACACTAAGAGCTGTTCCATACCATGTGGTACTAGGGGATTGTCCACTGAGATGGAGCCAGATCGCCCTGCACCAGTGGCTAAAACTCAGCACCGGGAGCCGGTGAGAATGCAGAACAAAAAGAATCCTCACTGCTGGGGAGTATTGACATGATGTGGCCACTGTGGGAAATGGTTTGCTAGCTTTGCTTTGCTTTTTTTCTTTCTCTTTCCCCTTTCCTTTCTTTTCTTCTCCATATTTCCTCCCTTTTCTCCTCCTTCTCTACCTTCCCCCTCTTTTCTTTTTAGTGGTACTGGGGATTGAACCCAGGGATTCTGCACTGAGCTGTATCCCCAGGCTTTTTTTAAAAAAAAATTTTTTTTTTTTTGAGACAGAGTTTCTGCAAATTACTAAGTTGCTCAGGCTTGGCTCAAACCTGCAATTCTGCCTCAACCTCTCTGAGTGCTTAAAATGTGAGCCATTGTGACCGGCAGTTTCCTGGTTTCTTATGAAACTAAGCATGTTTAGCTAGATGTGGCGGCTCATGTCTGTTATCCCAGCACTCCGTGAGGATGAGACAGAAAGACCCGAGTTGGACCTCAGCTTGGGTTAATGATTGACCTAGCGAACCCCTGTCTCAAAATGAGAAATAGACAGGGCTGGAGATGTACCCTTGTACAAAAATCCTGGGTTAGAACCCCTGAAACTGCAAACCAAACTAAACAAAACCAACCCCTCCCCAAAATCAAACATCCTCTTACACAGGATCCAGCAATCCTGCCCCTTGGTATTTGCCCAGAGGAGTTGGAATCTCAGCGCTCACACAAACCCCGGTGTCTGTAGAGGCTTCCTTAACAATTGCCAAGACTTGGAGGCAGCCAGGGTGCTCCTCCGTGGGACAATGGATAAAAGCCTGGTCTGGTCCATCCAGACAACAGGGTACAGTTAGTAATAAAAAGCAAAGCCACAGAAGGATGCAGAGGAGCCATAAATGCATGTCACAAAGTGAAGGAAACACCTGAAAAGGCAGCACACTGCATGGTTCCCGCTCCGTGGCGCTCTGGAAAAGGGGAACTGGGGAGACAGCGAAGAACCCAGTGGTGGCCAGGAGCTGGGGGAGGGAAAGCTGAGCAGACTGGAGCCCAGGGGATGCTTAGGGTAGTGACGCCATCCTGAATCCCACAGGATGTTGTGACAGTGGACACTTGTCATTGAACATTTGTCCAGACCCAGGGAATAGACAGCACTGTGAGTGACCCTCATGCAAACTGGGGACTTTCCTTAGCTCTGCGTCCTACCCATCTTTCATCACAAGGGCGCCACAGCCGCGCATGGGGCTAACGGTGGGGCGGGGAACGGGAATTGTCTACTTCCTGCTGGATTTTTCTGTGAACCGAAAATCGCACAAAAAATTAATTCTACTCTCTATGACACAAAATATGGAATAAGAAGCCGGCAATGGGAGTGGAACCTCAGAAGGGTGCTGCCTCACCCCGGGCAGGCTGTGCTTTGCTGGGAGCTGGGCGATCATGCTGGGTGCACAGCAATGTTGGACTACAAAGTCACATGCTTTGTTTTCTGGCATGGGCTATGAGCAGTGAGCCCATGCCTGTGCACGGAGCTCTCCAGCCAGCCCTCTAGCGGACTTCTCTTTTTGCTTTTATTTTTGTGGTATGCGGGGGTTGAACCCCGGAGCTTCACATTGAGCTACTTCCTTAGTCCTTTTTTTAATCTTTTATTTTGAGACAGAGTTGTGCTAAGTCCCTCAGTTGTCCAGGCTGGTCTCAAGCTTAGCGACCCTCCTGTCTCAAGCTCCTAGAGTGCTGGGATTAGAGACATGCACCACCATGTTTGGCTCTACCGGATTTCTTGGTAGAAAAAGTTTGGTGCTTGGGCTCCAGTTTGGTCTCATTCCAACAGGGCCACACTTTGGCCTTGGTGTCATTTCCTGGGGGTGCTACAGCTGTTCTCCTATGGGCAGAGACGGCCTCGGGCTCCTGCAGCCACACCTGGTGGACTGGGCCCTCCATGCTCTGTGGTGCCCCATTCCTCCTGTGGCTGGTGGCAAACCCCCAACAGAAGGCTGAGCTTATAGGACAGTGACTGAGGCCACTTGGGCAGCCACAGGCCTCACGTGGTTTGCACCATGAGGTGTTCCAGGCCAGCCCTGGCTCCGCGGTGAGCACACATCCTCTGTTCCTGGAGTGGGAAGTGGAGGGGTCCTTGGGTCCTGGGACATTTGCTGTCAGCCCAGCCTGAGGAAAGGTAAGAGGATCTAGGGTTACTGCAGCCACCTGCCCACTCCTCCTTTCCTGTGGGTGACTCGCCCAAGGTCACTGATCCAGGAGCAGCTGGCCCAGCTGGCCTTGTCCATGCTAGGATAAGGCCAGGTTCCCTGCACTCTTGTCCCGCCTTCCCCAGCACCAAGCATCGGCCTCTCCTGTGTGCAGTGCCCGGGGCTGCACTGCCTTCTCCTGGCCTGGGGGTAGTGGCCAGTGCGTTGTGCACTCAAATACCCCGGGGATTTGGGCAAAGGGGCTGTCCGCTAGGGAGAGTGGGCTCTAGGAGGTCTCACAGCTCTGCACTGTGGGAAGAGACAGAGACACATGGGGAGAGTCAGAGCCAGTGAGAGACTGTGACAGATTAACAGTGAGTGGGAACCCGTAAGATTTCAGGAAAAAAAGGTCATGGAATCCTTGAGAGCAGAGGAGCTCAGAGGGGAGGCATCAGGGTAGGTGAGGGAGGCTCTGAGTTCTTACTCTGGCCCCCGGCCTGCTATGGATCCGGATGGCCTTGGTGATGATGCATGAGGCTGTTGTCCTAGGGCCCAGCTGAGTGCAGATAGCACAGACAGCTGCCTGGATCACTGGTGACAAGCGTCAGGATGCCCATAGTGACAGGCGATGGATGGACCCTGAGCTGATGGCAGGTGGGGACAGTTGGGCAACTCTTTCACTTGCCCACTGCCTCTCAGCTTCTATACACACACATGGGGCCAGACCTGGGCGGGCTGAGCTGACAAATAGGAAACCAGGCTCAGAAGGACCAAACTGCGAGTCCATCCAGGAGTCACTGTCCTATGCCCCCTGAGGCCTGACCACCAGGCTGCCGTCTGCCTGTCTCTGGGCTGGGCTTGGGGACCCCGGGGACCAGACTTGCATCGCAGACGGAGGCACACAGCGTTGGAATCCCGGTTGTGAACAGCTGAGACTTTCCAGTGGATTTCCCCTGATCTTGTCTTTGAATTTCTGTGCTATTTTCCCTGTCCAGCAGAAGTGTAGTCTTCAGGCCTGGTTCCCAGCACCTGGTCCTGCCCAGAGACCTTCTCATTAGTCACCCTCTCCCAGGGCTTGCAGTGGGCTCTGTCTCAGGGCCCCTGGACACCCAGATCTGGTCAGGCAGTGGTGGCTCCTGAGCTCGCAGGAACACAAGGGCCATTTCCTCCTTCTCTCTGGTGCAAACACTGGTACTGTGGTTGGAACTCAGTGCTTTGCTGCCCAGGGGAGTAAAAGAGCTTGCTGTAACCTGATGAAGTCCGAGAAGCCAGGGCCAAGGGACAAGGGACTCACCCGGGGCACTGGAGCCTGTATGTATTGGATACTGCAGACTATTTTAACACCTAGCATCCTTAACTGCCCTTCTTGGAATCTAAGTAGCCTCCAGAAACAACACAGTGGCATCCAGAAGGTTCCATGAGGCCTCCTACCAAGGGTGCAGCAATCGAGTCACAACAGGTGATGTTGTCCTCCAACCTTGGTCCCTCAGTGAGGGCTACAAGGTGGTGAATGTTATACACTATTCCCCAAGCAGGGCTCAAGGGCCGACTGCATTACCAAGGTGGCTGAATCCTTCCCTGGCTTACTCGGGTCTGGGGCAAACATGCCAACTCTGAAGTCCTTTCTGGCCTCATGCTCTGCTCCCCACTTTCCACCCCACAGAGCACTAGCAAAGCAGAGCCCCAAAGGTGCAGGTTCTCTGCTGCTTTGTTTTGCGTTTTCCAGTTTGTTTATCTTGCATTCTGTCATTGTCCTCTGTCCCTGCAGCTGTGGCTGCCTAAGTCTGGGTGGATTTTGAGATGGCCCTGCCACCAGAGTGCTTGGAGTTTCCTGGCAGGACGCTGCCACCTTTTCCTGAGCTGTGTCCTGTTCCCTGTGCGTGCCCGGGAGGAGGAGCGTCTGGTCGGCACTGAGGTGGGCCAAGCTTGGACTCATGGTAGCTGGACCAGTCAGCGGGGGACCAGAGAGCTGGCAGGAGCCACCCTGCAGCTGGTGTCACTGCCAGGTTTATAGTTGCCAGGAGCTGTGTAGGAGGCTGCAGCAGATGCCATTGGTGCCCCCCAAGTCCCACCTAAGATGAGGCTCTCTCCTCCAATGCTGAGTCTGGGCTGCTAGTGGCTCCTGTCTGCTCCTTGTGCCAATGCTGTTGGAAGTCACCCTGCTCAGGATATATGTGACCCCTCCCCAGGGACAGCCCATAGCAGGGACTGGCTGGCAGGGTCCACCAGGCTGCCCAGCTTCAGAAAGAACAGCTGTGCAGTATAACCTGGAGAGACCCCGAGTCCTGGGCTGGAGCTGGGCTTTGGCTGAGGCCACAGCCTTGCTTGGCTTCTATCCTGCCCCACTCTGCCCCTCTGTCTCTGGCAGGAACACCTCACATTCTGGGTCCAATGTGCACAAGCACTGTGATCCCTGCTTAGGATCCGGGTCCAGAGAACTGGCCTCACCAGGCCATGGATCCTGGATCAGGCCCGACTATCTACCCATCTCTGTAACACCTGTGTGGGTACGGGAGCAGAGCCATGGGCGTGCATTTGGGTTGCAGACAGTGGAGTCAACCTAACATCTGGATAGGCCCCATGAGATGCCACCATTGCAGGAAGCAGCCAAAGGGTGGCATTTTAAAAGACTGCTTTCAAAGATTGGGCCCAAGCAAGGGTCCCCCCACAGGTGAACAGGTAAGTATGGGCTGGCCATGCAGGAACGCCGTCTAGCCATGTAAAAGGGCATGCAATGGACTGGTGCCCCAGCCTGGAAGGATCTAGAAAACAAGGCACTGGGTCAAGGAAGCCAGTCTTAGGTCACCAAGCACTGTGACTTCATCCATGCGAGATGTCCAGGGAAGGAAATCCAGGAGGACACAGCAGGCCAAGTGGTGGCCTGAGCAGGAGCAAGGAGCTGGAGACAGGATTAGCAGGAAATGGCCTGGAGGAGTCTTAGAGGGGTGGTGAAAATGTTCCCTGCTTTGATTGATTTATTTATTTATTTTTGGCGATGATTGCTTAGCTTGGCAAATTTACTAAACATTGGAATTTTGTGGTCTGCATACTCTACCCCGATAAAGTGATTTATCCTGGGCATGAGTTTTCAGATAAAACCACCAATATTCTTGTATTTTTAAAAATTTCCTTCAGTAAGAAACAGATAAAATCCTTGGCATCAAATATCTGGTTTGAAAAAAGCATTATGAGCCTTTGGAAATGAATCACGTGAAATAAAAGACTTTCGTTATTTGTAGATTCTTTGACTCAGACCCACAGGTAAAACGTAACATGACAGAGGAGTGGTTCTACACCAAGGATGACAGCCCTTTGGGACAGGGTTTGTTTAGAGATGGTCACACTCTGAATTTTAGGCCGTGTTCCCTGATGCAGTGTTCATCAGACCACCTGGATCAAGGGCCTGGTGAAGACTTATTTAAAAGTCAGATTCCTGGTCCCTGCTCAAAATAATGAGTAGGACCCGCTGATGGGGCCTGGGTAACCCGCTTGTTCCCTACTGGCAAGAGTTCTTAGGGCTTGGGACACCTGTGGAGGCTGCTCCAGCTATGGAGACAGGGCCATTCCGGGTGGCAGAGACCTTTTCAAGATAACTGTTCAAGATAAGCCCGGTGGTAGCTTCTGCAGAAGCTTTCTAGAGAGCAGTCCCTGGCTTGCTGAGGCATCACTGCAAAAGCACCTTCGTTACCGAAGAAGAGCTTTCCAGGTGAGGCTTGAGGACAGTAAAGGGAAATTCAGCTGTCCCTGTCCCCAACCTAGAACACATGGGCCTCGATGGCCAAACCCTGAAATCCCAGGAGCACTGCTTTGTAGATAATTTGCACCTTGCTGTCACTGCAGCACAGCTAGTTTGAAAATGTCACCCTACTGGTCCCCAATCATGGCGGTTCTGTGGGTTTTGACCAATGCAGAGTGGGGCCACTGTCCCCAAATCCCCTTGGCTCTATTTGTTCATCCTTCCCAACCCGCAACCCCTGGAAACCACTGATGTGCTGCTGCCTCTGTAGTTTGGCACTTTCCTGAATGTAAGATGCTTTGAATTGTGTATTTGCTCAATACATTGTGAATGTTTTTCTAAAAAATGTCCATCTACCTGGTCAATGCAATGAAGTCTCCGTTTTCTCTTCTGAATGAGACGTCCCAATGCATTTAAGTAGTTTTCATGGTATTTTCTGCTTTAAACCAGTGATCGCCAAGCTTTTTGGCAGCAGAGATAGGTTCACGGCAGACAGATGATTCCTCCACAGACCGTGGGGGCGGGGTGAGGACCCTTGCAGGGCTAGGTTGTCCTGAGGTGCACACAACCTAGCTCCCTCCCATCCACAGGTCACAGCAGGGTTTCGCTTCCCATGAGAACCCAGTGCTGCAGCTGATCTGCCAGGAAGTAGTGATGCAAGCTGTAAGGCCGATGCTTTGTTAGCTCCCCACCATTCACCCCTTGCTGTGTGACCCCGTTCCTAGGAGCGTACAGACCGGTTCACATCCCTGGCCCGAATCTGGCATGACAACCTTGCACATACACCTTTGGACGCTGCCTGCTGATATCATCAGGATACATTCCTACAAGAGGAAGTGTCAGGCTGGAGGAGGGCCTTGCAGGGTTGAAGCCCGGAGGAGATACGGTCTCTGTGTCTCCCAGACCCAGGCAATTCTGGAGGCCAGGAGTGTGAGGTCAAGGGGTTGCCTGTCTGGTCCTTCTGGAAGTTGGAGGGGATGATGCGCCCCAAACCTCTCTCCAGAAGCTCCTGGGGGGTCACCAGGAGCAGTGATCATAGGCTTGTGGCCTTGTCACTCCGATTTCTGCCCCCATTGCCACATGACCTTCCCCTTGGTGTCTCTCCTCTCTCTCTCTCTCATTAAACAACCTTTTTTTTCCTACCTGGAATTGAACTCAGGACCTTGCACTTACCAGGAAGGTGCTCGTGCCACTGAGCTATATCCCCGGCCCCTCTCTTCTCCTCTTATAAGGACGCTTGTCACTCTGTTAGGCCAGGATGCCTCATCTCAAAATTCCTTGGCATTTTTAACCCTCAAGCCATGGGCAGTGGTCTGGAAGTGGGCATGGGGTGTGACACCCCATTGCTTCTCTTTCCTGCTGTCCCAGAGCTGAGCCCCACGGTGATATGGAGACCTCTCAGCACCTGCCAGGCTCCAATTTCTTGTCCGCTGGTCAGCACACATCCCATTCTTTGGAGGAAACCTATGGTCAGACTCATGGACTCGGGGCTTGTTAACATCCAGGCTTCTCTTCACATCACAGATAAGAAAGTGTCTTGATCAGCATCTCGAACTCCCCTGGGATCAGCAGGGCCACTCCATAGACCCTGAAGAAGGACAGTAGCCCCTGTCTTGGGCTCTGATCTATAGGCAGTGGGTCCTGCAAATTGAAAGGCCTTCCTTTACCTTACCCTGACAGTAAGAGGCAAGGGGGAGCCATGAAAAGACAGCAGGACAAAGGGTGTCCCTGGCTATGGCCCCAATATTCCAAGGGGAGCTCCCGGGGCTTCCTTTATAGCAGTGGTAGCTCCAGCATCTTTGGGCTTTGGTGGAGGGTCCCAAAGAGGGCTCATTACCCCGACCCAGAGAGTACATATCAGAGTAATCTGATTGGGGAAGACAGAGCTCCAGATTTGGGGAAATGGGAGTCTAAGTAGAGAAAAAAAATCAAAATAGAGGTTGACACAGGATAAGCATCTGACCCAGAAATTCCGTCCCTACATGTGACCCCAGGGAGTTCCAAACAGCTGTTCCTACAAGGTTGGTAATCAAATGCTCATGGTAGCACCATCCACAGTGGCCAAGAGGTGCAGACCACTGGAGTGCCCATGGTGTAACTGCAAGGACCCCTGGGGTTTACCCCCATAAAGGAACCCTGCTCCCCCACGAGAATAGAAATGCAACTGCAATGCAGGCAGACTTTGGTGACATAAGAAGAGTGGGTTTAAAAACTGTTTCTTGTGCTCTGGCTGTGATAGAGTTCTCTCGCGTGGAATGGGCCTTGGTGTTTCTCTTCTGCAGACAAATGGGTCAGAGGAGAAGTCAGGGTCATAGGCAGATGTGGGACTGAGCTTGGCAGAGCCTCTAAGAAGGACCTGTATGATCGTGGCCTCTCACGATCATCCTGGACACCGAGGCTGTGCTCCCAACCCACGCATCGCTTTCCCACGAGTGAAGCAGACCTGGACTTGGCCACTGATGCCTCCACGGCCAGACGTGCTCATCTTCACTCACGGCCACTTCAAGGCCCCAGCTGCTTTGTTTACTGAGCGCCAGTGGTGTGCAAGGGGTGCCCCACGGGAGGGTGTGGGGTGGCACTGGGGACAGTGCAGACCTGGCATACCTTCCCCGGCCTACACTCCAGTTCACAGCATCTCTGTGCTCAGACCTGGAATGACAATCCATTGTCAGCACCTGGGATCCAGCCATCATCTGGGTCTTCATGAGCTCCAGGATGCTGTCTCCTGGACCCGCTTCCAGAAAGAGCTTTGAATAAGAGAAGTGGATGCTTCTTTAGCCTGCGCTCAGGAGCAGAGGGGGAGGAGCAGGCTGCTGTGGACTAGAGCCTCATTCTCAGGGCTCTGGGCCTGGTCAACCAAGCCAGTCTGACCAAACACTACCCTGGACTCCCAGAGAGAAATGAAGGTGGGGCTCTCCGGCCTACTCAACTCAGAACCTCTTCCTCCTTGGCGTTTCTTGGCCGTATCATGTCCGCGGGCTTCTTGGTCTCAGAACTCTTTCTGGATCTGGTATCTACAGTAAGACCAATTCCAAATGGCCATGTAGCTGCTATCTGGTCATCACCTGTGAGTGGCAAGGTACCAGTATAAGGGACTGTCTTAAGTATTTTGTAGGCTCAGAAAGATGTGAGAGATGCCCTCTCCCAGGCCCCTTTCCGTACAAGGACACCAAGGCCCAAAGAGGGGCAGGGATTTGACCAGAGCCTGTGCAGGGAGGGAGCCAGCCACGCCTTCCGGACTGACCTTGGGTGCCGGCCAGATGACCTGAGTGTGGGGAGGTATCATGGTCCTGAGACCGCCAGCATGCATGGTGATTGTAAGTTTTCTTGAGGTCACTGTTTTTAAAGGCTACAGGATGCACATGGCTCCCCTCTGGCAATGAGCTTCCTGGGTGGTGCTGTGGGGTGCTCATGGCCAGATGGTGGCCTGAGTAACGGGCCCCATCTCTTTCGTTCTGAGATAGGAGCAGGACGCAGAAGCTGAGGCACCAAGAGGGAATGGTCAGGGCAGGGGCAGGCATGAAGCGCACCTGTTTGGCTTGGTCATCTCCCAGTGCTGGCCCAGGTGGCTGCCCTCCCTCTGGCTTCCTGTGGGAGGGCAGGAGCAAGGCACAGCGCACAGAGCTGACAGACAGTCGGGACCCGGTTCTGCATACAGCTCCTCCGCTTACCTTCCTAGCACTTTGGGCTCGGTGCTAAGTCTAGAGATGACACCCATCCACCCCTGTTCCTGACTGCTGAAAAGTGCCGCTGGGACCCAGTGAGGGTCCCATATAGATGGCCAGCAAGGTTTGTGGCCATGTGCCTGTATAAGGGGCACGGCTCTGCTCTGGCCCTAGCAGGCCATCCACATCCGCGTGCTTGAATACAATCAGACCCCTGTTAAACCCCATTGCCATGTCTGTGAGTCGCCACAGCTCTGTGTGTCTCCACCAAGGACAGAATTTAACCACACGAGGGCTGCTCAGGCAGAGCGGGTGGTAGGGCAGTGTTCTGGGACCCCGGGCCAGCCCTGTGGGCCACCCCCTAAACTTCACCTCCCATTCCCGGGACCCCAGCCTCAGACAGGCACCATCCCACACCTGACGCCCACAAAGTGGGGCCTAGAGGTGGAGCGGAGCAGAGCCACTTAAACCTGGAAGCTGCAGAGCTGGAATAGAACCCTGCTCCAGACAGATCAGGACCTGGTGACACTCCCAGGAGCCGGGAAGGACCACAGACTGCCCAGGCTTCTAGACACGCACATGTGCCCAGTCTAGAAGCCCTCAGGTTCCCTGAATCCCACACTCTAAGTGCTGGAACTCTGGTCCTTCAGCCCCGCTCACACTATTTCGCCCATTGCTGATCTGATTATGTTTCCCAGCCGGATCTGAGGGGCTGATTCCTCAGTCCTGAAAAGCTGAGCGGTGCTTCCCATGACTTCAGCTGCCTGCAGTGTGGTGGGAGCGGCGGGCCCTGAGCCTCCAGCCCCCGAGGGCTTTCCCAGGCCGGCTGGTGGCCCAGAGGGCCCTTCCCAGGGAGCGCAGGTGGCCCTACCTTCCCGTGACCACCGTCTCCTGTGTTTCCACTTGGAGGACTTATGTCAGAATTAAAGGGATGTGACGAGAGTATCATAAGCCGGGGCTTCCTGAACCAAAACAAAATGCCGTTCCAATTGTGGAGTAGTCGCTTGGTACAGGTAGAGGACAGATGCAAGGAGAGATAGAGTGATCTCCTGGGGACCGGGCTGTGGGGACAGCTCCCCAGGGAGACCCCTGCCATTCAGGAATATTTTATGAGAACCAGTTCTTGTGTGGAGGCCCTGAGAAGGGCCAAGTTGGTTGGCAGGTGAGGGAGATGGAAAGGCATTTTAGATGATGGAACAGCAATGCAAGGGACTGAAGCGGTGTGGTCAACCATGTGCCGCAAACTTGCGAGATGAGGGAGGAAGAATGGGTGGGGACAGGCCAGACACAGAGCACCAGGCTTCCTCCACAGTGGCTGAACAGCTCCTGGCAGGGCTGCAAAGTGGGACCTTGGCCCGGTTTGCTCCTTCTTCACATTTTTCAAGAAAACTTAGGGACCTGAATATTTATGTGCAATCTCCAGACTTTTGTTTTGTTTTGTTTTTAATTCTTCCCCCACCCCCAGACTTTTCACTGTTAGCTAAGAACTAAAAACAAATCACAGGCCAACAAGGCAGGTCTTTAGGTAAAACTTCAGAGTTTGAGCAGCTCTGCCTCCTGCATCTCGTGTTTGTAAGAATTGTAATTAGAATACGTACAATTTTTTCCCACTTAACCCGTCATGAATATTTTCCATGTTTATGCAACCCTTTAAAAGCTGTTTATGGTGATTACATAATGTGTGGGACATGTGGTGATTTGCTTCGCATTTTGCCTCCTGTGAGGTGCCAAGGTGGCTGGGTGGAGTTTTGCACTCACCCCGACCAGGTTTATCTTTCATTTCCCTCAGCGAAGCCACGCAAAGTGTCAAGTGGCCCTTACCTGGTTCCCTTTCCTGACAGCCCTGGAGATCTTAGGGTATTAGCACAGAAAGGGATTTTGGGGACCATCTGCCCCTATCCTTTTAATTTTCAGTTGGACAAAGAAGAGTTAAAACATGTGTCTGGAACTGTGCTCAATCTACACGATTTGGGGGAGAATTCGTACTTGTATGGTGTTTAGTCTTTTATCCAAAAACATGGATATAATTTCATTAGATATATTCCTAGCTTACTTATGCGTAGGTAAATATCACCTTTGTTGTTGCTGTTGTCAATGACATTTTAAAAGATCTTGCATTTTCTAATTGCTAATGCTTTTGAGAAATGCAGGTGAGTTTTGTTTCTACTTACCTGAGTTAACTTTCTTTTTTTTTTTTTGGTACCGGGGATCAAACTCATGACTGTGTGCTTGGAAGGCAGCCGCTTATGCTGCTGAGCTAAATCCCCAGCCCCAATGAGCTAACTTTCTTAGTAATAATTTCTCACAGGTTCTTTTTCTGTGTTGAATTTACATCTGCAATTAGCAAGAGTTTTTTCTATACCTTTTCTTCCTTCTATTTTTTTTTCATATCTTTCTGGAAAGGTTACAATCTCCAGCTTGGCGTTCTAGAGAATTATCTGGTGTCTGGTCTGTGTGTGTGTGTGTGTGTGTGTGTGTGTGTGTTTGAGAGAGGGTCTCTTTGCAGTTCAGCCTGGCCTTCAACTCACTTTTTAGGCCAGGCTGGCCTCAAATTCGTAGTGATCCTTCTGCCTCAGCCTCCCAAGTACTGGGATTACAGGTGTGTGCCACCACACCTGGCTTTGGTGTCTGGTTTTAATAAGGACTCTCTCAACATCTCTCCAAGTTGTAGGTGCTTTTGGTAGCTATCTTTGATAGATTAAATATGCTCCCTTGTATTCCTAAACTAAGATTTCCTGTGGCTAAGGTTTTTGAACAATAATTGGGTATTGAATTTTAATGACTGATCTTTTTTACACTTATTAAGGTAACTATTTGACTGTTCTTCGTTAATCAGTTATGGTGGTGAGTTACATTACTAGATATTATTCTGCACCAGTCTTGTACTCCTGGGATAAACCCAACTTGAGTGTGACTTATTATTCCTTATTGAGGACTGCAGGTTTCTTTCTGAGTACTGCCTATGTGCCATTCCATAATCTGTAATATACAGACCTTTTTTTACCCATTCAGATCTATGCATTTTTAAATTCCCCAGTGGAATTCTTCCTTGACCCATGAAGCTTTCAGATGCATGCTTTTCAACTTGCATACGCATGGGTTTTCACATGATTTTTGCTACTAACTTCTAATTTTAATACATTGTGCTCTAGAACATGGGTCATGGGCCTTAAATGAGGTGAGGCAGGAGCTTTGTGACCAAAGGCAGAGCTGGCTTTTGTGAACACCCCCCCATGTGGCCAATGGCTGTGTTTTCCTGTGGTTAAGTGCTCTGCTCCATCAGAACCCACTGGGCCAAGGATTCACTTGTTCTTTGATTTTTTTTGTCATTTAACTTACTTTCTTTGATTTATTATAGAGAGACAAATACTAAAATTTCTTATTGTTATATTTATCAATTTCTACTTAAAACTGATTTTTTTTTGAACCAGCAGCCCCAGAACTCTGACCATGGAGGGACTCAAGGTGCAGCACAGAAAGGCAATTTGGAGAGAAGTCAAGATGGCCGACCAGTGAGCAACAAAATACAAAGCCTCCCATGAGAAACAACTCATATGCCGGAATAAAACACCCTGAAGAGACCCAGACAGAGGGAGATGGGTCCTTGACACAGGAAGAAATTAAAACGTAAAAAAGCTCATCAAATACATTGAGACTACAACTAGAACAGCTAAAAATTACAGGACACTGCATTTTCATGGCCACCTGCCAAGTTTGTGCCTGCCTGAATTTGTGCCAGCTTGAATCCTCGCCAGCTGGCAGAGCCACCCAAACTCGTTCCTACCACCACTCACAGGAAGCACAGCAGCACTGAAGTCGGGGGTTGGTGAGCCCAACGGAGAGCAGAGCCGGAGAAGGGACCTTCATTAATCCATGGTCAGTGCTGGGAATGAGACCCCCACCAAGGGAAGGGAGCAACCAAATGGGTGACATGTTGGAATCGGGCAGGAGGAGCCTGAACTGGGAGCGACAGTGACTTCAGTTGGTTGCTCCCTCCCCAGAGCAGATTCGTGGGATTTGCTTGGACTGGGCCTCGCCCCTGGCCGGGACCCAAAGAGTCATCCCAAATTGATTCCCTGTGCCTAGCACGCGTTGACCAGGTGAAGGCCCCTGAAGTTTGGCTGGCCTGGTGGGGAGGGGCAGGCAAACACAACCACTGCTTACACCTCAGTGACAAGAGCAGTCAGGAGAGGGTGGAGGTCCCTTGCCAGCTTGCTTCAGAGGAAATGTGGCCAACAGGGAAGGGGGCTGGGATCTGCACTGTAACCTGTGTGGAGGAAGCCAGGGCCATGACAGGAGAGAGAGGCAGGAGGAGGCCCCCAGCCCAGAACCCTGAGAGCCCTGATCCAGGAGAGGGAAAACAAGGGAGACTGAGGGCGGCAAACACGCAACATCAGACATGGCTTCAACGGACAGTAAGAGATATCTTCGGGGCCTTGTAGACAAGCTCAAAACTGAAATATTAAATCAGGTAAAGCAAGATATGAGTAGAGTTATAAAAGAAATGCTCTCAGGAAGCATCTCTCAGGAAGATACAGATGGAAGAAGGGATGAATACAAAAAAAGGAGAGAAACATTTGATAAAGAATATAAAGAAAATATAGAATACATAAAGCGGATTCAAAGAGACTACCAGGAAATTAAAATCTCCATTAAAAGCTGGCAAAATTCCTTAAAAGAAACTAAGGATAGACTATCAAAACTTGAAGACAAGTTTGCAATGTGTGATCATGAAAGAAAAGAAAGATCTCTTAAAAATAACAAAGAAATAGGCAGTAACAATACAAAAGCTAGAAGATGACAAGAGAATCTACAATTTAAGAATAATAAATGTGAACAAAGAAGCAGGAATACATACAGGTGAATTACAAAGGCTATTCATGGAAATAATTAAGGAAAACTTCCCAAGCATGGGAAAAGAAAATGACATTCAGTTATGTGAGGCATACCGAACTCCAGCCACCTACAACCAAAACAGAGCTACACCCAGACATAATAATCAAGACGTCAGAATTCAATATAAAAACAGAATATTTTTATAAAAGCTGTCAGAGAAAAGAAACAGATTACCTATAAAGGTAAGCCCATCAAGATCATGGCTGACTTCTCAACACATACCATCAAATCAAGAAGAGCTTGGAGCAAAGTATTCCAAGCCCTGAAAGAAAATAATCTCCAGCCCAGATTGATGAATCCTGCAAAACTGTCACTAGAAATTAATGGAGAAACAAGATGCTTCCATGACAAAGAGGAACTGGGGGAGTTTGTGACCACCAATCCAACTCTACAGAGAATAGTGAAGGACATTCTAGAGAGAGAGAGAAAAAAATACCAGGATTTTAGGAACAGTGGCAGAAAGGCCTCTATCAGTGGGGCAGGCAGTAGAATGAAGGAGAAAACTAGACAGGCAGAAAAATAGCATAGCAGAAATGAGGCAGAGAAGGATGGCTAGAATCTCTAACATTGATACACTATATTGTTAACAGTGCACCAGGATTTAAAACACACATTACTCACATTGCTCTGCTTAGATGTATTATATCCTGTTCCAGTCATTCTACCTGTAGTAGATTTGAGGGCACAGACAGTAATCCCGAAAATAACAGGATATAGTATGGGAATCATCCTTAATTTCCTATTAACTTAATCTAAAGCTCTATAAAATCTACACTGTTTTACCATGACTGATCATAATCGAATCTGGTCTGTTAGATCACTGTTTTGTATTGATAGATCTTATTCAAAGCTGTTATGATTGATAGTATCAAGTCTGAAAGTATAGGCAACTGCACTGAAGATGACAAGATTCACTAGAATATCCATTCTGGTTTGATTATTACCTGCCTTTGAAGTTTTATACTGTCTACAATGTTTTATCTTTACTAATATTGTTATGTACCGCTATATTCAATTATAAAGCTACATTCAATTATGCCTGATGATTTAGATAGTTCTATTGAAGATAATAAGAAACAACACAGTAATCATTGTAGATTACCTTGTACTGTGGTTTTATACAACTTTTTGGTTTCATGTTTTTATAGGAATTTGTTTTGTTTTGTCTTGCTATGTTTTGTTTTTCCCTCTAATACAGAAAGGATAGAAATACATGTAGCGACTCATGCATGTGTAGCTGTTTACACTCTCACTGTTTGAATATCTACTTTGTATGCTTTAATTTTGTAACTTGAACAACTATTTCTGAGAGGACAATATGTAATTTATCAACTAGTGATTTCTTATTGTTTATCATTTTTTTTGAAATTCTGTATTATTTCTACCCTTTACATGCTTTTGTTTCTCTTTAAATAAAAAATTTTTTTAAAAAAGTAAAAGGAGGAACAGAAAGTGCTCTAAAGGATATAACTGCATGTATGTTTAAGTGTGTTGGATTGATAACCATGTTGCTAAGTTGTTATTGGATCATTGAACTTCTTTATAGCCTCACTGTTTGAATGTCTACTTTGTATGCTTTAATTTTGTAACTTGAACAACTATGTCTAAGAAGACAGTATGTAATTTATCAACTAGTGATTTCTTACTGTTCATTTTTTTTTCTGGAATTCTGTATTGTTTCTACCCCTTTTTCTGTTTTGCTTTTTTCTTCTTTAAATAAAATTTAAAAAAAAAAAGGCAATTTGCCCACCTTCTCGGTAAGCACCCCTGGCATGAGGCAGGAGAAGAATCCCTCAGTGGCTCCCATGAGCCTACTGGTGAGCAGGCTAAGAATTAACCCACCACCACCCCACCCCCATTAACAAGTGATCCAGAGATCTAGACATCTCTTGAGGGGTTGACCATATGCAATGTAGTAAATAGGGGGGATTTCCTTCTATCATCTCTTTGAAGGCAAATACTGTTATCATTGTTTTGCTTTGTTCTGATTAATGATATTGCTCTATTCAATGTTCTGTTTTGATAAGTTCTAGAATGTCCTGTATTTCCTTTGATTTGGCTATACCTTATTGAAAGAACAACTGTTGTGAAGATAACGGGATATACTCTGGTACCTATTATTGTTATGCCAGTAACCTGTGGAGGGTTTCTGTACCAATTTCATTGCACTCTCTCAGTTGGCTTTGTCCTGTCTTGTTCTGTTGTATTTTACTACCTTCAAAATAATAAAAAATTAAAATAAATAAAAAATAAAAAGTAAATAACAACAAAACAGATCAGTAAGCTACTGAGCAAGCTGAAATGCAATATAACTAAACAGATAATGGACTTGAAAAGCAAAAGGAGGAAAAGAAAGCACTCTAAAGGATATAACTTCATGTATGTTTCAGTGTGTTGGATTGATAACCATGTTGCTAAGTTGTTATTGGATCATTGAACTTCTTTACAGCCTCACTATTTGAATGTCCACTTTGTGTGCTTTAATATTGTAACTTGAACAACTATATCTAGAAGACAATATGTAATTTATCAACTAGTGATTTCTTACTGTTTATTTTTTCTTTTTCTTTGAAAGTCTGTATTGTTTCTTCCCTTTTTTCTGTTTTGCTTTTTTTTTCTCTTTAAAGAAAATTTTTTAAAAAACTGATTTTTTTGTTTTATATTTTGAAGCATGGTTGCTGAGGGTGTGAAATGTTAGAATTATGGTACAGTTGTGTGAATTAAAGATTTATGACCAGTTTATGCACTGACTGGTGTTATGTCAATAATATCTCTTTCTTTGAAGAATATTATATATATGAGGTTAATATCACCTTTGGTCTGCACAGCCTGTATATATTTTTTGATTCTTCAGTTTATAGTCTTGTTGTGTCCTTACATATTAGGAATATCAGTGCCTATACCGTATGACATGTAACAGATATCAATGTGTGTAATATGTAAGTGTACTCCATATAACACACATATACCAGTCATCTAGTTTGATTGTAATCCATTCATATGCATTGTAATTATTGATATATTTGAGTCTGTACCATTTAACTACAGGCTTCTGATTTATTCTAATCATGTTTTCATTTTTTTCTTTTCTTTCTTTCTTTCTTTCTTTCTTTCTTTCTTTCCTTTTTTCTTTCTTTCTGTTTGTTATTGTCATTGTTGTCTTTTTGAGACAGGATCTTGCTTTGCAGTTCAGGCTGATCTTGAGGTCACTTTGCAGCCCAGGCTGGTCTCGAACTTGTAACAATCCTCCTGCTTCAGCCTCCCAAGTACTGGGATTACAGGCATGTGCCACCATGCCTGGCTTCTTCTTTTCTTGTATGTTTTTTGATTTACATTTTGTCCCTCTTTTTTGTTCCATTTCTTTGTCTCTCTACTTGTTTGGAAATTATACATTCTATAGATTTTTCTTTTACTTTTTTTATGGTCTCTTAGTGATATATTTCTTTTTTAAAATTTTTTTTTATTTTTAAAGTAGTAAAATACCACAGAACAAGATGGAACAAAGCCAATTGAGACAGTGTAGTAAAATAGAACAGAACTTCACAGGAGGTTACTGGGATAATAATAATAGGTACCATAGTATATCTTGTTTTCTTCACAATAGTTGTTCTTTCAATCAGGTACAGCAAAATCAAAGGAAATACAGGATGTTATAGAACTTATCAAAACACATTTGAATAGAGCAATATCATTAATCAGAACAAAGCAAAACAGTGATAAAAATATTTGCCTTCAAAGAGATGGTAGAAGGAAATTCCCCTTATTTGCTATATTGCATATAGTCAGCCTCGCAAGAGATGCTCAGATCTCTGGCTCCCACTTGCTAATGAGGGGTGTAATAGATGTTTGAATATCAGCCCGTGCACCAATAGGCTCACAGCCGCTTACCAGGGAGTTGAGCTGGCTGCTTGGTTTCCCAGCACCCTAAGTTCCAACATGGCACGAATCCCAGGAGATGCCGATGGTTCTTGCCCTGGGGCGGCTGCGGCTTGCCGGGCCACAGCCACTTAACCAGAGTGGCGAGCTTTTACTTTTTTACAAGCTATTTTCAAAGTACAATTAAATTAATGATTTTTAAACCCAATCAATATTTCTATCTTCTTCCCAAATAATGCAAATTTCTCTACTTGCTTTCATCTTAATCATGTCTTCCAATTTATGTACTATTTTAATGTAGTGTTTTAGTTTAATCCCATTTTCCCACTCAGAATTAGGTGATATTGTTTTATGTGGACAATATTTGCTTACATTTTTCCATATATGCATGAGAATATTTGCTCAGCATTTCTCACTGTATCTCAAGTCTTATTTCCAGATTTGTTTTTTTTCTGTTTGGGGTTTGAACTTCCGCAGAAAGACATCTTGGTTTTAAATTCTGCTTTTGATTGTCTGAAAATCTCTTCACTTAGTTCATATCCCTGTTTTTTTGTTTTTTGGGTGTTTTGTTTTGTTTTGTCTTTTTGAGACAGGGTCTCATTATGCACCTCAGGCTGGCCTTGAGCTCACTTTGTAGCCCAGGCTGGTCTTGAACTTGCAATGATCCTCCCGCTTCAGCGAGTGCTGGAATTACAGGTGTGCACCACCACGCCCAGCTAGTCCATGTCCTTATAAGACGGTTTCTCTGGGTACAGAGTTCCAGTTATATGCCCTTGACACAATGAAGACAAGAGAATGTTTCTGTTGCCCTTGTCAATTATGCTAGTGGCTTAAATAGCACAGAGTTTCTCCTCACAGATTTGGGGGTCAGGTATCTTTTGTGGGCTCAGTGCGGGTAAAATCAACATAGAGCAGAGTGTTTGGAGCAAGGCAGGGGCTGTTCCTCACCCCTCCCAGCTTCTGCCAGCTGCCGATGTCCCTGAGCTGTAGCCACAGCCCTTGAGCCCCTGCTCCTGCCATGGCGGATCTTCCTCTCCTTGCAGCCGTAGCTCCCTCTGCCTCATTCTGATCGGGACACTTCAGTTACACTGGGCTGAAAAAATCCAGGATATTCCACCCTTTTCAGTTTCTTTACCTTAATCACATTGGCAAAGTCCCTCTGTGATGTACAGTGACAGGTTCACAGTTTGCGGGGGAGACAAGCTGGGCATCCTTGTGGTTGTGATTCACGGAATAGTCCACTCCCTTCTGCCTGCGTCATTCCTGGTGGAAGACAGCAGTGAATACAGGCTGGGCAGCCCCTGTCCAAAGTGTGCAAAATGCTCCAGATCTTGGAATATTTGGACTTTACCAGTTGAGTATCTGAAAATCTGAAATCCAAAATACTTTGAAAGCTACGACTTTTTGAGTGTTTATATCATTTTCAAGAAAGTTCTGCATTTCAGAGTATTTCACATTTCAGAATTTCAGACTTAAGGTGCTCAACTTGTATAATTACTGTTCTTTCATAAATGGGCTGTCTTTGGTTTTTGATTCTTTTAAATTTGCTGTTCCTAAGTTTTACTGGGATGTATCAGGTATGAGTTTAGGCTTTCTCTTTAGTTGTCTTGTTTCTTACAAGCCGTTATCTCAGGTTATATCCTTGTCTCTGTTCCCTGTGTCATTGTCATTGGGCTCTGCATTTAGGATTTGCAGTGGCCATGAGACTGTCTCACTCTATCCTCGGTGACTTTCAAGCTCTCCTTCATCTTTTCACAGTCTTTTTCTTCTGGGCTGTATTCTGAACAATTTCTTCACTAACTTTTTTTCAGCAGTGTCTAATATGCTCTTCAATACAGCCATCCATGTTAACCTTCTTACTTTTAAAAGGATCATACAGCAACTGAGGCTTCTATGGGGAGGGATGTGCAGTTCTGTGAGTTTTGATGCGTGTACAGATTCACGTAAATACCATTAGGCTCCGGAATGGCTCTCTTCCCTCTCAGAGTCTCTATGTCGCTGTTTTTTTTTTATTATCTGTTCTCCATCCTAATTTTCTCATTTATAGAATGACCTAAGAATGAAACTAGGTAGTGCGTATGTAACCTTTTTTAGACTCCTTTTCCTCAGCACAGTTATCTTGGAGCGTTATCTAAATGCTAGAAATTTCTTCCTTTTTATTGCTGACTTCTGCCTTGACTAGACACACCAGCATTTTCTTATCCATTCACCTACAGATGGACACATTGGTTGTTTCCAGTTGTTAGTCACCTTTCTATCCCTGTGAAAAAATACCTGAGATCATCAATAATAAAGAAAAAGCCTTATTTTTGGCTTACGATTTCAGAGGTTTTAGTCCATGGTCTCTGGAAAGTATTGCTTTGGTTCTGTGGTGAAAGAGCACATTATGGCAGGGAGCTCAAGGTGGGAGGAAGCCTCTTTGCCTCATGGCAATCAGGAAGCAAAGAATAAGATAAGAAGGAGCTGGCTTTCCTGCCTGTCCTCCAAGAGCACCACCCAGTGACCTAACTTCCCTCAATTAGGCTCCTTCTCCCAAAGCTCCACCACCTCCCAAAAGCTCCAACCTGAGGTCCAAGCCTCTAACACATGGAGCCCTGGGGAAAAACTGCAGCTCCAAATGAGAACCCCAGTTTTTAGCAATGCTAAAGAGCCCTGCCACGAGCATTTGCATATAAATTTTATGTGCATATACATTTTCATTCCCTAGGGTAAATACTCAGAATGGGATCACTGGGGATTGTCATAGCTGCATGTTTACACTTTCAAGACACTCTATACTGTTTTTCAGAGTGGCTGTATTACTGTGCTTTCCTACATTTGAAAGTTTCAGTTGCTCTACACCTAATATTTTTATATTTGTTTTTCTTTTCTTAACTTTTATTTTATCAGTACATGTTTGCAGTACATAATGGCTGCACGCAGCATAGGAAGTTTACACAAGAATATCACACACCTTAATTCTGTTTTCATCTCCTGCTCCGTTTTAGCTTTTCTGATCATCCATGATAGTCTCTCGTCACACTTTTAAATTGCATTTCTTTAATGGCCAATCATGTTGTACAGTTAGCTACCTGTGAGCTTATCTCCTAGCCGCCTGTGAGCACTTTAAGGTATCTGCTGTGCAGTTCAAAATTGTTTCTTTTCTTATTACGAAGTTTTGAGAGTTCTTTGCATATTCTGGAACCAAGTTCTTCATTGAATATGTGATTTGCAAGATTTTCTCAGTCTGTGGCTCACTGTCTTGTTAGTTGACTAATTACTTAATATCTAGTTTTTAGCAGTACACGTTTGCAGTGCAGAATGATCACATTCATTGTGGGGAGTTGGCTCAGGCACATAGCATATCTTAATTCTTCTTTACCCTTTTCTCTCCCCTTCCCGATTTCCCCCCATCTCTTTGTCCTCATGCTTTGTGCAAAAGTTTTATCTCCCTGTTTCTTATTATCTATATTTTTTTTCCTAAAGTTGCAGGTGCCAAAATTCAGGAAACATTTATTTCACATAAGTACCTTAAGTACGTCCATTGCAACACACAATGTACCAAGTTAAGGAGATTCATATTGGACACAACTGCGTCTCTTCATTACCGAGCGTGCACATTGCTCAGCATTTCTGTCTGCACTCTGGTCATTCAGCAGTGTGTTTCGAGTTCATCTGTTTACAGTGCTCCCACTTGGGTATTTGCAGATGCTTAATTATAATTTATACAATCACTTATTCTCAGTATTATTGTCAATAATATTATTTACAGTTAATTATAGATTAATAGTATTAAAATTCAATACATCCATCATATGTTGCAATGGACATTCTAAATGTCTGGCTGATGATGCTAACCAGGGCTTGTGTTGGGAGCAGGGCTTACGTTACAAAGATCCTGAGAAATTGTGCTAGAGCTTATTTGGGGGGAAATAAGGTATATAGGCTTTTCAGATTGGCTGGCTTCCATCAGTGATATACATTGAAGGCACCTCCCTGTTTCATCATAGCTTGGTAAGTTAATTTCATTTAAACCCACAGTCATACTCCAAAGATAGGGTGGTTCACAGTTTGCCCATTCATATATTGCATGCTATCTGGTTTGCTTACAGGTTTTGGCAATTACATAAAGGCTGTTATAGACATCTGTATGCAGGTTTTTATGTGGACATAGATTTCCAATTCATTTGGGTAAATACCAAGAATGCAACTGCTAGAACGTATAGTGCGTGTAGTTTTGTAAGACACTGACAAACCGCCTTCCAAAGTGGCTGTGCCGTTTTGCATTCTGACCAGCAATGGCTGAGAATTACTGTTGCTCCACACTGGCAGTGCTGGGTGTTGTCAGTGTTCCTAACCGTGCATGTACTGATAGCTTGGGTTTTTAGTTTGTCATTCCTTAATGACACATAACGTGGCTTGTTAATCATTTCCCAGGATTCCTTGCTACTGTGCATTTTCTTTGGTCAAGTGTTTGTTCAGGCCTTTTATTTTTTAATCAGATTCATTGGTACATTTTAGATATACATAATGATCACATTCATCATGGAGAATTTGTACCTCTATATGTTGGAATTTGGGTTTTTCTTTCCCCATTCCCCTACAATCCCTTCCACCCCTTTCCCTCTCCTCATTTACAAAAGCTCTGTTTCCATGTTTTCCTTCTTTCCCTTTCTACTTTTCCCTTCTTTCCCCCACCTCTCTCCCTTGTTCCTCTTCCCATTTGAACATTTTCTTCCTATTTCACAATACGCATTGTACATATTGGTTCCTTTATACTTTTGTTTTCTCACACCACAGGAACAATGTGGTATTTATTTCACTTAAGAGTATGGACTTTAGGTGCATCCACTTTCTTAGAAATGTCTGGCGTGTATCCTTCTTTATGGCAGAGTTGCATTCATTGAATAAAAAAGTCACATCTTTATCTATTCAAGTGATGGGCACTTGAATTGTTTACAAGATTTGGATATTACAAACTGTGCTTCTATAATCATGGGTGTATATATACCACTGTGGAATGATGCTTTTAATTCTTTTTTTTTTTTTTTTTGGTGCCGGGGATTGAACTCATGACCTCGCATGTGCCAAGCAGGCACTTACGCCAGTGAGCTAAACCCTTGGCCCAATGCTTTTAATTCTTTTGGGAAGATACTTGGGGGAGAATGGCTGGGTCAAATAGAACCTCTAGTCCTAGTTTTTTGAGGAATCTCCACACTGATTTCCACTGTGGGTGCACAGTCTGCATTCCCACCAGCAGTGGAGAAGGGTCCCTTTTTCCTCACAGCCCCACCAGCATCTGTTATTGGTTGATTTCTTGACAATAGCTGTTCTTTCCTGAGTTACATGAAATCTCAGTGTTGTTTTATTTTGCAGCTCTTGAATGACCAGTGATGTTGAACATTTTTTTCACATATTTATTTGCTGTTTCTATTTCTTCATCTGAGAAGTGTGTATTCATCTCAGATGCTCATTTTTGGATCGGATCTTTAAATTGGGGAGGCTCTGATTTTTTGAGTTCTTTATATATTTTCGATAGTAATTCTCCTGCCATCTCTGTCCTCTTACCTTTCTATTGTCTATCTTTTATTTTGCTCTTTATTTTAGCATCATCATTCTCAGAGCAAATATTTTTACTTTTAATACACTTCAATGTATCATTTTTTTATTTTGTGGATTATGTTGATTTTGTAATAGACTGTCTGATGTTTTGGAGCCCATTGATTTTTGAGTATTGAACCAGCCTTGAATTCTGGAGAAACTCCACCAAGAGGTGGTGTGTTATCTTTTCTGTATATCACTGAACTTTATTTGCTAACAATTTATTGAGGACTTTTGTGTTCATGTTTAGTAGGCTATTTGTAGTTTTCCATTTTTGTACAGTCTTGTCTAGTTTTAGTATTGAGGCAATGATAACCTCATAACTTGTTGAAAAGTGGTCTCTTTCCCTGTGTTTGCAAGGGTAGATTGGGTAGAATTGCCATTATTTTGTCTTTCAGTATTTGGTAGAATTAGCCAGTGAAATTATCTGAGACTGAAGATCTATTTATTTGGGGGACATTTTTTAAACTAAGAATTAAATGTATTTAATAATAAAAGGCTACTCAAGTTATCCACTTCATCTTGAGTGAATTTTGGTAGTTTGTATCTCTCAAGGAATTCACTTAATCTAAGGTATAGAATTTATGAAAATAAGATTATTCATAGTATTCCTTTAAACAGCTTTGGATGTGTGAAAGGCCTTGTCTTTTCTTTGTCAGTAATGCTAAAGTGTCATTAAGCTTATTGATTATTTTTGAAACACCTACTTTTGATTTTATTGATCTTTCTCTTGTTTTTCTGTTTTCAACTTCACTGATTTCTATTCTTATCTTTATTTTCTTCCTTCTGCTTACTTGGGGTTTATACTGCTTTTCATTTCTTAGCTCTTGAAGGAAAAAAATTTTGATCGCTGTTTGAAACTTATGTTTTTTCTTACATAAGCATGTGACATTCTAAATTTCCCTGTAAGTTCTTCTCTAGCTGCATATCAAAAAGTTTGATATGCTGCATCTTAATTTTTGTACTTTTCAAAATGTATTCTAGGTTTTCTTGAGGTTTCCTCTTTGAGTCATTGATTATTTCAAACTGTGTTCTTTAATTTCTAAGTCCTTTGATATGTGTCTCTTACCTTTTTATTTTTAATTTGTAGTTTATGGCATTATTGGGCATACTTTATATGATTCAGATTCTTTCAGTCTTATTAAGGTTTGGTTTTGTGATCCAGGATATAGCTTATGTTAATGACTATTCCATGTTCGGTTAAAAATAACATGTTTTCTGCTTTGGGGGTAGAATACTCTAAACGCCTGTTACATCCATATGTTAATAATATTGTTCAGTTCTCTTTGAAACTTTTTATTAGTTCTATTGTTGAGAGATGAGTGTTTAAGTTACCAGCTACCATCTGGCTTTGTATATTTTTTAGTTTCATCAGTTTTTTGCTCTTAGTATTTTCAAGCTCTGCTTTTAGGTTATACACATTTGGGTTTTTGTATTCATAGTGAATTGATTTTTTAAAAATTGTGATGAGGTGTCACCTTTTCAATCCTAGACATTTTCTTTGCTCCCAAGTACACTTTTCTGAAATTAATATAGTTACTCAAAATCCAGTGAGTTTTTTAGTAATTATATGTTTTGTTTCTAGAAATTCTACATCTGTTTTTTTAAACCTGTTTTGTTACTATTCACACGTTTCCTCTTTCATATTTCAAACTTCACTTTTATTTCTTTAAACATATTAAGTATATTATTAATTTTTATGCTTGATCACTTTAATTTTGAAATTTGATTCTGCTGTCTGTTATTCCTACTGGCTTCTACTCTACGTCTTGTAATTTTTTATTGTGAGCTACTAATTTCCCTAGGAATTTATCTACAGGAGATGGGATTTGAAGTGAAGGCTCCACATGGGTGGAGATCATTTCTGCCTAACAGATAAAACTGAAATGCAGGAAGACTAAGTGATTTCACGTCGGTCCCCAACAGGACCTGGCAGGCTGAAGACCTGAACTGAGGGTTCCACCCCACGTCCATATTGTTCTCCTTGTTCACCGTGGTGAATTTCTTCACGTCTGCACGTGTCCTGCCTCTACTCCCACTCCGCTCCTCTTTTGGGTCCTTTTCGTTTGTCTGTGCTTTGGGGTGGTATGAATAACCTCTGAGCTGCAATCCCACCAGTGCCACTGAAAGCGGAGTGATGAACAGGGCCCTGATGGTTCAGAAGTGCCCTTGTATGCAGAGATTTAGATACTCCCTTCTTCCATTGTGCCTTCGCGTGTGGTTCCTTCTTTGCTGTTGGCGACTGAGGATGCGCTTGTACATCTGAGCCTCCTCAGGTGCCCTGCAGACAGTGGAACCTTTGGGAAGGGCGACTGTGCAAAGAGGTTTGAGCCTGTGCCTTGTTGGACTTCACCTCCTCCTTTCTCTCCTCTCTCTCTAGGGGTCCACAGACATCATGCTGCAGTGTGGAGAATTTGTATTCTGAAGACCACCTAGAAGCTCAGGGGAGCTTAATATCCCACAGGGCCAGTTTTTAAAAATGAGAATGACAGCTGGCCGGATAGCTTAGTTGGTCAGAGCTTTTCAGTGAGCAGTTTGTGGCACATAGTATATTCACAATATTCTGCCACCACCGCTCCCTTCCTATCCTAAAAAACGGGGAAAAAAGGAGACAGGTGGCCTGAGAGGGGGGCTGCTTAGAGATGCAGCTCGGACAACAGCATTTCCCCCAGTGTCCTGGTGCCTTGTTGCACACCTTTCTCCCTGCCTGCCCCCACCCCCCGCTCATACAGGACTAGTCTTGGGGCCACTCAGGCTCTGGATCTCAGAGCAGGGCTTCTCAAGCCATGCAGTGCAGAGGGAACCCCTAGCTAGGACAAGTGACAAGCACGGGATGATGATGTTCACAAGATTTGGTGCCTGAGGCCACCCCAGAATGATGCTGGGCACCCAGATTGTGCTAATGCCCTGGGAATGCTGAGCACAGCCTGGGTGACTCAGGAAGCAGACATTTATTCTCTCTCAATTCTGGCAACTGGAAACCCAGAGCCAAAGTCTTGGATGGGTGAGCTCCTTCTGGAAGCTCCAGGGGAGAAACTGTCACCTGCCTCTTTCAGCTTCAGTGGCTGCTGGCAGTCTTTGGCATTCCTCACCTTGTGGCCTCTTATCTTCTACAAGGGTGCCAGGCATCGTGTCTGGGGCTTCTCCAGTATGACCCGATCTTAATCTGATCACAGCTGCAAAGACTGTTCCCAAATAATGTCACATTTGTCAGCACCAGTGTCCAGACACGAACGTGTATTTCAGGGGACACAGTGCAATCTCCTGCAGGGTCCAAGGTCATGCTGCCAGCAAGAGCAGAGCCAGGGGTCAGCACCACAGCGGGTGCCCCTTTCATCGGGCCCACACCATCCCGGCATTGCAGGGCTGCTTCTGGCGTCACTGACTCAGACATGGACCAGAAACCTCCCAGATCAGAGGATTAACTGTGGGGTGGGGGTGGGGCATAGTAACCTCACCCAAGTGACCCGGGCTCACCTTGTACACCCTCAGGTACTCCGAGTCAGACTCCAAAACCCAGCTCAGAAATCTCCTTTCCTGCATCTCTGCTCCAGGTGGGGCTCCTCACGGTGACCAGTGACCACAGAGCAGTTCACCTGCACTTTTATTGCTCCCTGACCAGCTAGCAGCTCCACCATGACCTGGGACCCACATCCAAGCCAGCGTCCCCAGGCCCCCCACTGTCCTGGGCACCAGTCCCCTCTGTGCCTGCCCTGCTCCTCTTTCTTACCTCCAGTGACTCCTCCTGTAGTAACTGGCATGGGCCTGGCCCAGACTCAAACCAGGTCGCTTCCCTTTTCAGACCCAGTGGAGGCCTTGGAACTGCGGTTCAATCCTCACATCCTCAGCACTAAAGGGAAAAGCCTTACTCTGGCCTGGTAGTGGCAAGCCTCCTGCCTGTCCTCTGAGGGTTTGGGGGTCTAGAACACTCTTGACTCAGCTACTCCAGGCAGATCCCTGGACAGTCAGGCTGCATCCCAGGGCAACTGCCACCTCCTCCCTGATGCCTTCCTAGGCTGCGCCCTAGACAATGGTGGCCGCTGATGCTGGAGCTCGAAAGGAACTTTACCTCTCTTCATAAGTGTCTTTCTGCACCTGATGCTGCGTGTTCATTTAGTTACTTTTAAAACTCATCTTCTTCACTAGTAATACAAAAACAGGGACTTGAGCATGAACACGGGCTGAGACACTGCCTGCTTCTGGAATGTTCTTAAACTAGCTTGGATGTATCCTCACAAAACCCGCTACCAAAGCCTAGATCCCGAGCCTCAGAATGTGAGTGAGGTTTCCAAATGGGCTCACTGTGGGCTTAATATGATCCAGTAGTCTAAGGTCTGAATGTGTGTTCATAGACAATGACATTTGGTCACAGGGTGCAGAGAGAAGGCCTTATAGTTATGGAGGTGGACACCAGAGTGGTGTAGCCATAAGCCAAGGAACACTGGTGATTTCTGGCAAGGCTAGCGAAAGGTTCTTGCCCTAGTATAAGTTACCGTACATGATGGCGGAGGTCTGACACGGCGGAAGGCCAAAGCGGGAACGCTAACCTTGACAACCTCTTCCTCCTTCTTCCCCGTTAGCCCTGATCGCAACTTCCTTCTCCATTTGTATGCAGAGAGAATTCCAATCAACTCCTCCTATGTCATCAATGACCGCCCCATGTGCTGCTTCCGATTCGAGGTCATATAACCCTCTGCCCGCTCTGTACCCGGTGAGAGGAGAAAGCCAAACCCCCGTGGGTTGTGGGCTCCTCTCCGCATCCTCAATAAAGGCCACTTTCTCTTTCCTTCTGCTTCTCTATTTCACCAGAAAACTCTAACAGCTAGGTGCTGGATCCTTCCCTAGAGCCACCTTGATGTCAGCCTTCTGGCCTCCAGAACTGTGAGCGAGGACAGCTCTGACGTTTGAAGCCACCCAGGTGTGTGGTGTGCTATCATAGCAACTCCGGGGAGGCGCACACGCATTTCTTGGATAAAGAAGGATGAGGCGCAGAGGGGGGAGGAGCGGCACACAGCGCATTCAGCATCTCCTGCTGGTTTTCAGGGAGCCTCTGAGTGCGTCTCCCTCCCGTGCTTAAATCCACCGGGTGTTTTATTTGACCAGGCACACAGTAGGTGCGCAGCACAGGAATCTGGCCGTGCGATGCTGGTTTCTAAGGCTTGCCTAACAAAATGTGGCATAAATCTCTCTCAGAGAGCAGAGGGCTCGCTGGAAGGGAGCGTGGGAAGCGGTTGGGACATCCCAGGCTGCCTGCAGGCAGCGAGAAGGGTGAGGCCCCAGGGAGGGAGACTCCAGCAAAGACCCACAGACCCACAGCGCTGCTTGGAGCAGCATCGCCTTTGCTCCAGAAAGGACGGCAGCTTTCTCTCTCCCGATGCAGAAGCTGGCAGGGAATTTCCTGGAAGCCATTGGGATATTTTGGATTGTGCCCCCAGGGCCTTCTTGGAACTCAAGACAATGGGGAGCAGCCTTCTGCACACAATGATAGCTCTGTTGCTGCTGTTAATCAAAATCAAAAGCCTTGTAGTCTTGAGAGGGACTGAATTATCCAAAATATGTCTTCAAAATTTCCGCAGGATTCAGCCCCCTACTGAGCCTGTGGAAGGAAGGGCAGAAGCAGAGAATCAAGGGCCCCACCCTGTAAGCTGGGGGTGCCTGGAAACCCCGCCCCCAGGTGAACTTGATTCCTAGAGGCTCCAGGAGAGGAAAAACCTCTTTGAAAGGCAGTGGGCCTTGTGGTTGCCAGCACGTGGCCGCCAGTTGTTCCTCACCATGCTCTGCCCTTCCAAAGCGGACTGGCCACACCCAGGGCTAGAATTAGTCAGGCATCTTTTAGATGTTTTGAGTTCAGCACAACCCTGCATCTATTTGCCAAATTATTCTTTGTTTAATTATTAAAGCCGGGTGTATTCTAAAGGAGTTCTGATCCTGCGTGTGATGCATCGCTGGTGACCTCCCAAGAGTCTTCCCTCAGCCCCCTCCCCACTCACCCCCCTCGTAAACAGGAAGCTGACTTTCGCCTGGGTTGAGTGAACTTGAAGCAATGAGCACCCAGCTCACCCTGCAATTCCAAGCCCTGGAATTTCAAGAGGGCTCTTAAGGTGTCCAAACATCCTCTTTCCTGCTGTTGTGAGCAGTCGCCATGCAGGGTGACAGCTGGAAGGGAAATCCCAGAGCATCAGCAGACCAGGAAGGTTGCTCATGGGGGGCTCCGGAAGGTCACAGCGGCCTCCAGGGACAGGTGTCCAGGGCGATCTGGATTTGGGATCAGGGATCTGGGGTTGAGACCTGCACAAACACTGTGATCCCAGAGTTTTTCTGCTTGAGGCCTGAGCAGCTCCCCAGGGTCTGTTTCCACCTCCCCAGGGTCTGGAGGCTCAGCCTCCCTCCTCACTCTGAGGGGCACCAGGCATCGGGAGACGTGGCTCCTGGTGGACCCCATCTCGGGTTCCTTTGCCTCCTGGGCCTCCCTTTCCTCCTGTAACCTGAGGCTCCCTGAAGTGCAGTTGGATGTGATTGCTCTGTGAATCTAGAAGGAGGGTGCTCCGGCCATGTTGGGACCTGGCACACTGCCCTTCCTGCCGCTAGCTATGCGGTGCCATGACTCATCTGTCAGAAACTAAGGCACTGAAAAATGCTTTAAGGAGACTGGCAGTTCTCAGAAGGACCCTCCATGCTGAACAGGATGCCTTGTTCCTGTCTAACTGGGAGGATGTGAGAGGGTCAGAATAGGAGCAGATCCCCCGGGAACTTCATGGCTGCAGGAGCGACACAGTTTGACCTGGTAGGTGCTCCTCTGGCCACTTTGCCCCAGGGACCCAGGAAGCCCTTCTTGCCTTGTGAGTCCGGGCCAGGGTCTTCATTGTAGCCCTCAGTGAGTTTCCAAGACTCTGATCCTCTACTAAAGCTTGTGGAGCTGAGGCAGGCTGTCCTGGGTGTGTGGTGGCACTGGCGTGGTCAGCTCATTATGAATAGTGACAGTGTGGTGACAGTGTTGGGGTGTGTGGTGAGGGTGGAGAGGGGCCAATGGGGGGACAGAGACACCCCTCGTGTCTGTACAGCCCTGCAGCACAGCAGCGGCGTTTTTTCCTGCTTACGCGTTAAATGCATTGCCAGGAGTCCGAGGGGGCCTCCCTGAGGGCTGACCTATGAGACTGCATAAGGCCTCCTGCTCCCGAGGACTCTTCCTGTGGCGCTCTGCCCCCAGGAAATTCCCATAGAGCCACTGCCCAGAGAGATGACCATGGGTGGTGGGACCTTCCTGCCAGGCCAGTGCTGAGGAGAGTGTGGCTCCATCTCCCTCTGTGGCCCAGGCTGGAGCAGTGATAGCCCCTGGGCTCTCTCAAGGCCTTCATCCTTTCGAGGTGGGTTGAAAGAGGGGCGCCAGATCCTTGGAAAGGGGGAGGAAGATGCAAAAATGAGAAAAACCTGGCCTCCCACACTCAAAAAAGTCATCTCTTTCCTATGGACTCTTGGGTATTTTCTGCCTGACACTGGACTGGTGGCAGAGAGGCCAGGGAAGGGTTACACTGACTCTCAATTCCTCCTCTGAGGTTCCGGTCAGGTGACACTTAGTGGAGACTTCTTCCCTTCTGGGACAGGGAAGTCTGCCCAAGGAGGGAGGGGCCTCTAAGTGTGAGAGTGTGAGTGTGTGTGTGTGTGTGTGTGTGTGTGTGTGTGTGGTGCACTGAGCGGCTGGCCCAGGCTTCGAGAGTGAGCGTAAGATTTTGAATGGATGATGCATTCATGTGGTCAGTGGCACATGCCTGGTTTCCCAGCTACTCAAGGAGGTTGAGGCAAGAGGATTGTTTGAGCTCAGAGCCAGCCTGGGTGGCATAACAAGACCCCGTCTTTTAAGAGAAAGAAACCTAAAAGTAGAAGTGAAGCCACAGTCCTCACAACTCGCCCTCCCTCCCCGCATGCCCGTCCTTTAGCCGAGGATGCCGCGGATGCTGTGTCATTGTTGGGCACTTACACGCCACACTGTCTGACAGGTCCTTGAGCTTCGAGACCTCTGGGCCTGCAGCTGTTGCAAGGGTGGATTCTGGCGCTTGCGGGGTGGCATATTCTTGGGCAGCAGGTGCCTGAGGCCGAGGCTCCCCTCTCCTTCCCGTTGAGACTGTTCCAAGAGTCACCTCAGGGCCTCTGGCTTTGGGCGCCACCCTTCCCTGCAGGTGGCCTGTGAGTCAGGGGCAGTCTTCCCTGCTGCTATTCTGGTTGCTGGTGAAAGTGAAAGTTCCAGTTCCTGGGGCCACCGCAGGCTTGGAGCCACTGCGCCCTCACCCATGCCTCAGTCCCCAAGCCTCGCCCATGGACAGGAATTTTGGTGCCTTGGAATTTCCTGTTTGACGCTGTGTCCTAACCGATCTGCCTCCTCCACCCAAGCTCCCTTGCTGGGTTATTGTTTTCCCGCAGAGCCCAGCTGAGTGTTTTGCAGGGTTCTTTCCAAACCTCCATTCCTGCCCTTCCTCTCCCTAATGGCTCAGCAGATGTGTATTCATTTATTCCTCCCTTCCTCTCTCCTCCTCTCTGTCCCTCCCTCTTTCTTTCTTACCCTCCCTCCAACCCTGGCTTGCTCTCTCCCTCCTTCCTTGCTTTTCTCCTTCTCTCCCACTTCCTTTCCTTCCCAAGCTGCATGGAGTGGCCCCATTGATTGGGTGCTTGGGAGAAGCAGCGATGACTCAGTGATGACTGGAACTGGGGATATGGTCGGGTGCAGACCTGGTGTCACAGCTCACAGCCTTCCTGGAAGTCCTACCGCATGGTCCTGGTCCCGCTTGTTCCTGCTTTACAGCTGAAGATGCTGAGTGCTAGCAGGAGGGAGTTGCTGGTGGTGGCACAGCTGGTGGGGCCGGTGTGGACTCAGCATGGTTCTCTGACAGTGGCTAGGACATGAGTTGGGTCCTCCAGCCTCAGCAGAGCTCCTTTTCTGGCTGTGCCTTCCCCAAGCCTGGCACTTGAGAGCCACAAAGCCGAAGACCGGCACTGGTGTTGACCCCAAGCAAAGCCATGTTGAGGTTTGGACCATGAAGGCCAAGGAAGAAGAAAGTGACTTTGGAGGCGTTGGAGATGAAATCAGGGCCCTGGGCATGGAGTGTTTTCTCTCGAGGAGTAGAGGAGGAAAGATCAGGAAAGTAGCAGGCTGATACTCTCAAGGAATCAACTTGGGAAGAGTCCTGGGCGAGGATCAGCCTGACAGCTGAGCTCTCCCGCATTGGTTTTCATGGCTCCACTCAGAACATTCTGGAATCACACACTGACCAGCTCCTGGGTGCTGGGCCAGGGCCTTCTGCTTTAGAGCCTGGGCCAGGGGTCTCTGCACTCCCACCCCATCTCCACCTGTCTCTGCATTGCCACCTGGGGTTCAGTGACAGCACCCTCAGATCATTTTGATTTTGTTTTTAATGATTTATAACATTTAAAGGGGGAAAGTGTGACTTTTGGGCTGCAGTGGCTCTTATGAGTCCCCCAAAAACTCAGGTACTGAAGGGTTGAACCCCAACACAGCTTGTTCAGAGCTGGGCCGGGAAAGGTGACCTAATCCAGTAACTCCCCTGGACCCTGGCTGAATGCACTATCAGGAGGTGGCGCAGGGGAGGGAGGAGGTCTCTGGGAGACGTGACCCAGAAGGATACATCCCAGACCCTGTGTCCTTCCCTCTGCCCCTGCTTCTCAGCTGCCCTGAGGTGAGCAGCTTTCTGCCACCACCACGTTTTTGCCTTGGAGCCAGCTGACCATGGAGGGATCCCTCTGAAACCGTGAGCCAAAATAAACTTTTTCTCTTTTAAATTGTGCATGTTGGTATTTTGTCCCAGCAACAGAAATGTGACAGCAGGCATTTCTGATTTACGGACTGAGTCCTGTTCCTGCTACCAGGTCATTAAATGACTTGGTCACTAAGTGCGGGGTGTATGTATGTAGTACGTACATGAAGATGTTCAGAAGGAAGAAATGGTCAACGAAAACCCCAGCTTGATGACTGCTTTTATCTGCATAACTCTTATGTGCAGTACATACTGTATGACAGAACAGAAAGCTACAGTACTGTACAGTACAATCAGCAGAAATTCTAGCACTGTATAAACAAGGTGCACTGTACCAAAAAAAAAAAGATATTGAGACTCTCTGTGCAAAAGAAAAAAAAAGATGGGTTGATAAGTCTGAAGAGTGCCCCTGTCTCATAAGTCTAAAGGTTCGCTGAACAGGTAGGTTGTTAAAGGAGGAATGTCTGTAATACAGTGGCCTCGGGACCAGGGGACCACCTGCTCTCTTTGGGTGAGGGAGTATAAGGAAAAGCAAGTCACAATTATTCTCTCCCATGACCTTCCAACAACCCCCACCCTGGGGACAGTTGATGTACTTTTTGGTATTTTTTCTGCGTCTACATCTGTGTATATAACTGTATATATGCCTGTTAACTTAATTTAACTGGCATTACGGGAACCGGTATTACGGTCCCCTAAAAATGCTTTTGGCCAACATAGTTGTGCACAATGTTTTGTGATGCATTATTATTATTATTTTGGTACTGGGCATTGAACTCACAACCTTGTGCTTGCCAGGCAGGCACTTTTGCCGCTGAGCTAAATCCCCAGCCCCATTTTTCTTATTTTGAGACAGGATCTCACTATGTAGTTCAGGTTGACCTTGAACTCACTATGTACTCCAGGTGGACCTGGAAATTGCTGTAATCCTCCTGCCTCAGCCTCCCAAGTGCTGGGATTCCAGAGGGAGCATCACCTTGCCTAGCGATGATACATGCTGAAATGCATGCAGGAGTGAATGAATGAACACAGGAAGGCCGGGAGTGTAGGATGGGCGGGGACCCACTGATGTCACGCTCTAGGAAGTGCCCTAGGAAGAGCGAGGACACAGCAGACACGCCATCAGGAATCCTCCTCTCACTCACCCTGACCTCGCAGGGCTGGTGCTGAGTGTCCCTCCTGTCCTCGCCGCTGTGTAGGCTGAGGCTGGGAGAAGCCTGCTCTCAGAGATGACCCCTGACCAAGAGCGGGGAGGAAGCTCCAGCCAGAGGAAGGCCCTGGCCAGGCTCTGGGAGCCAGTGAGGGGCAGGAGGGCAGTGACAGAGATCTGTGTCTGTCCTTTGAAGGTGTCTTGGCTCAGGCTGCCACGACACTAGAAACTGGCCGCTCACAGCTTGGAGGCTGGGAGTCCAAAGCTGGGTGATGGCCGGTGACAGTTCCACGGAGGCCTGTCTTCCTGGTATGTAGGTGGCCAGCTCTTTCTCTGTGTCCTCATGTGGTGGGAAGGGGACAGAGAGTCTCTCTGTGACTCTCTCTTACATTCTAACCCGGAACACCTCCAAAGGGCCCTATCTCTGAATACCTTCGCACCAGCAGGTAGAACACCAGCGTGTAAATACCAGGGGCTGTGACTCAGTCTGTGGCAGAAGGGTTTGAATTGGAGGGGCGGGGGGCGCATTTAGCCTCCAAAGACTCCAATAGCTGTGGTGGACAGTGGTCTCCTTGCCTGCTAGGGGAGGGCTGGGAGGGTCCAGGAGGAAGGACCTAGGGACCCTGATGGCTGTGGGATGAGGGAAAGGCACAGTGGGAACCTGAGCTTGGACTGAGGAGGGGACTCTGGCAAGATCAGGGACAAGGGGCTTGGGGAGCTGGAACCCCGGAGGCTGGTACAGGGGTGCTGCAGAGTGAGAAGCAAGGTGGCAGGAGCCCCAGATGCCATGCAAGAGTGGTGAGGGACCACAGGGCATCACAAACAGATTCCCCAAACTCTGGGAACCGTCTCACATCTGATTCTCACAGCCGCTGTAGGCCGTGAGACAGAAATGCTGTTTACGACTTAGAAGTCTCTCTTCGATATTTTCACTTTTTATTTTCAAGTTACACATTCTTCCATAGCGCCGCGACAAGGGAGTCCCACAGAATCTGTGGCTGCGCCTCCCCTGGGTACATTTCAAGGGCACAGGGATTATTTCCCATTCTGTGCTGTTGTATCTTTTGCTCTTCTACTGTAGTAAAAGGTCGCCACCCTAACCATGATCAGGAGCACAGATCGGGGCCTTAAGCCCCCCTGTGCAGCTGACACCACATCCATCTCCAGAACTGCCTCACCTCCCCAGATGGAAGCTCTCCATAAACTAAACACAGGTTCCCCACCCCTCCCCGGCCCTGGCACCCACCTCCTGCTTCCTGCCTCTGTGGGTCTCACAAATCTAGGGACTTTGCATGAGTGGGACCATGCTTTGTGTGTCCTTTGTGACTGGCTTATTTGACTGAGCCTCATGTCCTCAAGGTACATTCCTGTTCTAGTCAGAGCCATCATTCAGAGAAACTAGCATCCCTCCAGGAAGCAGTTACAAAGGGAACTGGGGGCTGGAAGTCCTTGCCACTTCCCCACACCCAGGGCAGAAGCCCAGGGCTCTAGCAGGCAGTCAGGGACCCTGCTAGAGTAGACTCCTGACTCCTGATGGGACCCGGGGCCAGCCTGCAGAGGGCCACAATAGAGCCTGCAGCCGGCCAGTGCTCCCTGGGGGTAATCTGAGCAGCTCTGATAAAACTCCATAAAGCCAGGCTGGTGGCTGATAACAGAGTGGCACATCCCTCGTCAGGTCACTGACAACTTGTATCTCAACATCAGGGCCAGGGCGGTGGCCACAGGACTCACAGGAATGTGACTCAGTCCTAGAAATCTGCCCTGTGGGAGGCAGATTTGTTCTCCGGGGGCTTTCTGATCTTATTCTCTCTCATGCCTGACCAAATGGGGGTTCACAGGCAGGGAGGCTCAGGTGTGGCCCAGAGACAGAGATGAAATGGGTCCCCTCAGACACATACAGCTGGGAAGTATGTGGGGGTCATAGCCTTCCCTCCAAGGTTGGCCACCATCCTGTGTAGGTCATGTCTGGAGAGCTACAGTTGTCACCAGCAATGGCCCAATATGGGCACATTATTATCAATTAACATCCATGGCTTTCCCTAGGTCCTCACTTTGAGTTGCACAGTTTCACGACTTTTGCCAAATGTGTAGTATCCTGTGTCCACTGCCACAGTGACATTCAGAACCGCGTCCCTGTCCTACAGCCCCTCTGTGCTCCTCTCTCCTCCCAGACCCTGGCAACCACTGATGTCTTTCCTGTCTCTGTGGTTTCACCTTTTCCAGGATGTCACGGAGGTGAAGTCTGTCGCCTTGCAGACTGCCGGCTTCCCCTTAGCAGTACGCACCGCGGGCTCCTCTGCACCCCATCATAGAAGGCAGGCTGGTTTGTCCCTGTCACAGAATCGTATTCCCTTCCCTGTGGTTCCACTCACCCGCTGATGGGTGCTGGGGCGCTTCCGAGGAAGTAGGTTTTCGGCTCCTTTGGGGAAATAGCACGGAATGCAATGCATTACCTCACGGTGAGACTCTAGCTTTGTGAGAAAGTGTTTCTTTTCTAATGTGAAAAACAAAGAGTGGATTTAAATTAGGGGAAAGACTTACCTTTTCCATCCCAGGGGTGAATTACACTGTCAGCTGTCAGCAGCTTGGCCATCAGAGTTCCCAAAGAATTTCCCCCAAATGGGCGTGAACCAGGAAGGTGCTCAGTGACACCCAGCTCCTGGGACAGAAGGGTCTTACACCCTGTTCCACCAAGCCCTGCTTCCTGGGCACATTTTTCTCCCCCACCCTCTAGGGAGCCACCCAGCTGCATTGTGCTCAGGGACCTTTTCTTTTCTGGCTGGCCCACCCTCAGCCTCTCCTGCAGCTTTCCTACAATGACCTTAGGAATTTACTGGAGGCATTGGTCACATCCCCAGGCTTGGCCAGGGCTCCTCCCAGGCAGCTGAGATTAGGACTAAGCGCAGGTAGTTTACTGGGGAGGCGATTCCAGGAAGCCGGAGCCCAGCGAGGCAGGAGCGGGAAGCCCCCAGCGTGCTTTGATGGGGCCGACTGGTGGGAAGTGTGTCGGGTGCATTCCAGTGGGGTCCCCCGGGCTCCGGGGAGCTGACCAGACACATTTCCGATTTGTCCCTTGAAAGTGAGAAGGCTGGAAACCGGGGTCCTCACTCACTGGCTCCTCCTTTTGTTGGCTGAATGGGGGCAACTCCAGGGCCCTGTGCAAGGTGCACTGGGCCAGAGGAGCCCTGGCAGTGGCAGAGGATTCCTCATGTCTCACCGCTTCCAGGAAGTCCTGCCCGCCTCCTACCTCCCCACCGCTTGCTCTGACCTGGGGCCACTGAGTCTGCTACCCGATCTGGGGTGTCCCTCGCTCCTTGTGAATTTCGTTCCTAGATTTGCTGCCACTGTGTTACTCTTGTCCCAGTCATTTAATATCTCAGTCATTTAATACCCTGCCCACCCTGGAATACTTCCCTCTTCTCTTGCTGCCTGGCCTTTTCGACTCTACTTTCAAGCATCCCTTGTCACGTACTAGCACTCAAATCCTCAACCTCCGGTTCCTCCAGCCCCACGGTCCCCGCTCTGGCTTCTCACCTCTGCCCCAGTGTCCCTCGGTGCCACTGGGAGCCTCCTCTGTCTCTGCCTGCTGGACTTGGATGTGACCGAGGCTGGAGCAGCACAGCCGGCCTGACCGTCTCCCTGAATGTTTCCACCACCCCAACAAGGTCCCATGGCCAGGTGTCAGGATTGCCACCTCCTCTGCCTTCAGCAACCCTCCGGGTCATACTTTCTGGTTCAGTGTCCCTGTGTGCAGGACACAGCACCCTACAAGTGCTCACTGCAGTGCAGCACCCTGGTCTCAGCATCCTAGCTCTGTCCTGTGGTTCCCTTGGGTGTAAACACGCCTGCACCTCAAAAATACAAGTGAAATCTCCCTGCACCCCACTTCCCCTTCTGGCTGCTGCCCCATCTGTTCCCTTTGCAGGCAAACTGCAAAATTGTATCGGTGCCCTTGCCACTCTAAGCACCTGTGTCCTCTTTCCAGCCTGTAGCAAGCAACCTGTGCCCCTCCCTGCCCTAAGTGGCCTCCCTGAGAGCTGGTCCTCAGTCATCTCCCTCCTCCTGTGCCGTCTGCTTCCTCTGCCTGTTGGCCACTGTCTCAGGTTCCTCCTGAGACACACCATGTACAGAGCCTTCTGAGCCCCTGCCCTTGCTCCTGTGTTCTCCGTACCCACTGTCCAAGGAGGGCTCAGCCTTCTCTCTTTCTCCACCCTGGAGTCCAGATGCAAAGATCCTCTCACCTATCAGATGTCCCTGGGCAGCTGAGTGATGCTTCTCCTCATGCCAGTGTCCAGCACCTCAGTCCCCTCCTGACCACCTCATCTCCCACCTACCAAGCTGGGCTCGAAGCACTCCCTCTGCTGCCCCTGGCTCTGGGCTGGGGATAGCCTGGACTCCTCTTTTCTGTAGCCATTTCCACCCACGCAGGGCTCCTGTGAGCTCTGCCTTCACAAAGCCACAGTCTGGCCCTGTTATAGTTTGGATCAAAAACATCCTGCAAAAGGTTTGTGTGTGCAGAGGCCGGGCCTCTGGAATGTGATTGGACCAAGGGGCACCAAGCTCCGGAGTGAATTAACCCATTGGTGGTAAGTTCCTAGCCGCATCTGTTAGGAAGTGAGGCCTGATTGGAGGAAGTGAGTCCTTGCGGGGTAACCAGGATAGTGCTTGCCCCGGCCCCTTCCTCTCTGGCCCTTTCCCTCTCTCTGCATTCTGGCAGCTGTGAGGTGAACAGCTTTCTCCAATCTGCCATGTTCTTTCATGGAGCCAGCTGACCATGGATCCACACCTCTGAAACCGTGAGCCGGAACAAACTTTCCCTCCTTAACTTGTTTCTCGCAGGTGTTTTGTTACAGGGACTGGAAGCCGACGGACACAGCTCCTTATCCATGTTCCAGTGGTGCTGTACCCTCCAGCACCACCCGCCATCCCTCTGACAGCCCTCTCTGCTCTTGTTCCTAATCTCTTCTGCTCCAGCCACCTGCCCACTGTGCCAGCCACCCTGGTCTCCGCCAGGAGCCTGCACAGGACCGTTCCTTCTGCTTGGAAGCATCCCCTCAGGGAGCCCCAAGTGCATTCTCACTCTGCTCCCCATGCCAGCAGCAAGGCCGGTCCTGGCCACTCCCATCAAACACAGTCCCTGCCTGCAAAACCAGGACTTTCCTGCCTCTGGGGAACCCATTTCAATGCCAGTCAGTCTCTAGTACAGCAGAAATCTATTTCTTGTCCACATAAAGTCCAGATGGTTGATCCCAATCCATGAGTGGCTTGATTTCAGGAGGTGACTTGGATCCACCTTCCAACTGGTGACTGTGTCAACACCCAACCTCCTGGCATCCTGTGCACTGGCCAGTGTTTGGCAGAGGGGACACAGAGTTATTCATGAGTGGTCTCTGTATGCCAGACCTGGAGGACCTGTGTCCTGTACCCCTAGGCTAGGGACCCAGTGCCACGGTTTGGGTATGATCTGAGTGTCCTTGTGCGACAGTCTGGAGGGTGATGGTATTGGGAGATGCTGTGGACCTCTGAGAGGTGGGGTAGAGCGGGGAGGGGGAGCCTGATCATTACACTCATGTCCATGAAAGGAACTGTGGGGGCTGCAATGTCTCTCCCTCTCCCTTGCAGACATGAGTGTTCATTCCTACTGCTTGTCCCTCCATGACATGCCGCCTGCACAGGGGCCCAAGCTCATCAGGCCCCCAGGCTTGGACTGAACCACCAGAACCGTGAGCCAAAGCGCATCGCTTCGCTTCATAACACGTGGCCTTTGGCTGGTGTTTTGTCAGAGATGCAGAGAGCCAACTGATGCACTAGGACACAGCCATGGTTGAAGGGACACACAGTGTGTGACTATCTCCTCCACAGTGTCCCGCCTGCCTCAACTTCCTCTCAGCCACCTCCCCTCTGACTTACACTACATATTTTAAGAACATTTTTATTTTCTTAGTGTGTGCCTGCAGCACATAATAATGACATTCTGTGTATTGAGCTGCTATAGGTATATAACTCGTCTTAATTTCTTTGTCTGTTTTTCTTTTTTCTTTTTTATCGGTACTGGGGATCAAACTCACGACCGCACGCTTTCAAGCTTATGCCGCTGAGCTAAATCCTCAGCTTAATTTCTTTTTCATTCCCTGTCTTTCCTTCCCTTCCTTCTCCCTTGATCCCCTTCCTCTGTGAGAAAGATCTATCTCCCTATTCCCTATCATATCTATCCCTTATTTTGTTCTATATTTATATTTTGAGTTTCTCATAGAAGACAAACTATATCATATTCAAGGTGTGGGTCTGATACACTTCACTTACTATTATGGTGGCCAAGTGTATCCATTTCCCTACAAATAGCCCACTTATCTTTATGGCAGAGTAATTCTCTTCCCTGTAAATCATCACGTTTCTCTATCCATTCATCCGTGTGTAGGCAACAGAACGCTTCCAAGATTTACTTATGGGTTGCAGGAGATAAACATGAATACACATTCAGGAACTGTCTGCTCCATGACCCCATTCAGACCAGCAGGGCCCCAGTCTGTCATGTTCACTGCATTGTCCTTGTGCCCTGAGCAGCTTTGGTGACAAGCAGGTGCTGTGGCATCGTCTTTGGGTTGTCAAACGCTTGGAGGAGTCGCCTACTGCTGCCTCCTGACCACCATGCTCCCATCTTAGCATTGTCTTGGCGAGGGGGTCACCCCCACCTCTCTATTTACTTCACCTTTAACACAAAATATCTTTGAGCTGCTAGCCTGAGGATGCTTTGTGACAGTCACACTTGTAACCATCTTGTGGATGAGCCATTGTTTCTCCAAACAATGACTATTAACCCCCCGCCCATTAGTTTATCCATAGCACTGCAATCCACATATTAACAAATCGCATAGTTGTGCTCTATGGAATTATTTTCTTCAGGCACCTTTTTAGGAGTGGGATCAGAGTCGGATGGCGGGTGGGGACCTCTGCAGGTACCTGTCTGCTCCATCCAGTGGGCTGGACAAATGAGCCCCTGGTGGATGCTTATCTCTCCAGTGTCTACACAGCAACTCTTATCTGAAATTAAAATGTCCTCTGACTATAAAATTTAAGATTGGCAGAAGAAACTTAGAAAATACAGAAAATGATAAAGAAAGAAAAAAAAAGTTGCATGTGGAGATGCATGTCTATAATTTTAATGCTCTTGGAGGCTGAGGCAGGAGGATTGCAAGTTTGAATCCAGCTGAAGCAACTTAGCAACTCAAAGAGGACTTGTCTCTGAGGAAAAAGGGGTGAGGATGGGGATGTAGCTCAGAGGGAAGGTTCTAGGTTCAAATCCCAGTACCACACACACACACACACACACAGGACAGAAGTTTGGGACAGGAATATCTTGGGTCTTCAAAAATATCTGGCTCTTGACATCACAGTGCACATTGGGCGGCTTTCTTCTGGATCCAAAACACTCGGGCTCCTCTCCTTTGGTAGACGGGAGGACACAGAGGCCTCGCTGGCTCTGGCCCAGCCCTCAGCGCTGGGCTCTGCACTTCCAGTGCCTGTCTGAACTTTGCCTCCCTCCACGTGAGGTCCCAGCCTGGAGCACAGAGCTATGCACACAGTAGGGCTCCTGGTTGGAAGAGGAGATGCAACTCTTGCTTCCTTCCACTCAGTGCCACCGCTGTCTGTGCCAGCGCTGCTCTGGGGGACATGGCAGAGGACAAGGTGTCTGCTTGGGGCCCAGCGGGTTGGAGGGAGGTTCAGCAAGGAGATGCTGAGGCCGAGGAGCTGGGCAGCTGGACAACGGCAGGAGGAGTAGAGTGCCGGAGATGGGATGGGGGCCGCTCTGACGGAGCTAGGGGAGCCCTAATCCTCAAGGGCACACAGGCATAGACCTGAGCATGGTGGGGTGGAACCCATCTCAGGCAGTGAGAGCAGCAGGGGCAAACACCCTGGGGTGGGATCAGGCCAGCGTCCCCCAGGAAGCCCGGAGGCCCAAGGCTGGGAGGAGTGCTAAGAAGCTCTGTGCCCGGGATGCACAGCAGGTGCTATTTTAATGAAGGTGAGTTTCATCATATTTAACTGACCAGAGCTATCACACAGGTCTCAGAGACCCCATTTGCTGGACCAGTGACCAGACTTTGGGGAAGAACCTGGGGGTTCCAGGGAGGCACCGTGGCAGGGATGTGATGCCGCAGCCTGCATGGCTGCCCCAGCACTGTCCCAGCAGCTGGGACACTGAGGGAGGTGGTGGCCATAGCATGACACATTCTGGGATCCCTGGCTCCCGAGAGGACCCAAGAGGCACAATGGGGACAGGGTGGCCCTGACCGAGTGTGTGACAGAGAGCTGCCTGGAGGGAAGGTCCCACAGGACGTCTTGTGCTTCCTGGAACCCAGGAAATATTGGGGTGGCCCTTCCTGCAGTCCAGCCCTGGTGACTCCAACACCCCCTAAACGTCACCCACCCACATCCTATCAGGATGAGAATTCCCTACCTCAGGCTTTTGCCGTGACCTTGTTCCAGTCCCTTCTTGACCTTGGTCACTGTTGGGGTGATGCAAAGAGCCCGAGAGAGGGAGGGCGCTGAGCTTCGCCAGTGCCCAGTAGGTGCCAAGACGCAGGGATGGTGGGCACCCCCTCCCCACCCTCTCCAGTGCCTTAGCCGGACTGGCCCAGTCCTGGGGGGAAGGAGGAAGCCAGGCCCTGGTTATCTGTTTTTGTATTTACCCGGCCTCTCATCTATTTATTTTCAACTCTGACATCATCTCATTAAGGAGGCACCAAGGAGGGAAAAAAAGTGAAATCGATACAGGTCTTTTTAGAGTGGGGAGCGGGCTGCCTGCGGACTCGGGAGGAGGCTGCTTTCTGATCTGCTTCCAGTATGTGGGTGCCCTGGGGCTTCTGCGGAGCATTTTCTAAGATCCCTCTCCATCCCAGCCTAGCCACCTCCGTCCTCACCACATCAGGGGGCGGCTGCATGCTGCTTCAAAGTCCCAGCCACGCTCTGAAATTGGAAACATGCATGTTTTACAAAGTATCCATTTAGCAGCTAGCTCAGTTGGTCGGGCTGGGCAAGCCGGCTGGCCGGATCTCTGCCCAAGAATGTTGCAGAGAGGTCCAGGGCCTGAGTCCTGGATTTGACACTAACCAACTGGGTGACCTCGGATAAGTCCATGCCCCTTTCTGGCCCAGCTGCAGTTTGTGGGGAAATCATCTGAGCACGTGGAGTGACTGGCTCAGGTGTAGGGCAGACCCACAAGGGAGACGTTTCCACGACCCAGTCCTGAGACACTGTGGGCAGAGTGCTCATGGCACACTAGCATGACGAGCTCTTGAACTGACAGTGGAGCTGACAGCTAACCTGCTCGGGGGCTCTCCACCAATGATGGTCCCAAAGGGGAACCCAAATGGACTACTCAGCCTAGATCCTGATAGTCTGATGGCAGGAGCACCCCCCACCACCATCACAGCTTTGGGTCCTCCCCAGATCTGGAAGTAGACGCCAATAGGACCATCTTTCAGGATGGCCCAACCAGTAAGGCTCAAGACTTCTCTTCAGTTAAGACTTGTGTCTTGCTCCAGCCAGTGAGAAATCAGAGATACTCAGAGGACCACGAAGCCAGAGCCCTGATTAAACTGTGCCTGAAGTCCATCTGCCATCAAATCTTCCAGCTGAGTGAGCCACAATGAGTGGGTTTTTTTTTTGCCTCCTACAACAAAAAAGGTCTCATTGGTGGAGAGCCCCCGAGCACGTCTCCCTTGTGGGTTGAAAATGAAGAGACAATTCTCATGAAAGACTAAAAATGTACAGTGTACATATAAGTACAAATGCAAGTGAAGGGTTCTCGCAAGGAAGCAATTTGATATAATTCTCGTGTCACATGGCCACCTTCTTCTTTGGGGCTAAGGACAGTGGAAAGCTCTTAGAAGTTTCTATTATGCAAGCACACTATTATTAACTGCAGTCCCCTGCTGTAACCTATTTATCTTAGCTCACTGCAGCTAACTTTGTGTCCTTTGACCTCTGTCTCCCACCACACCCATTACAGATTTATTTGGGTGAAATTTCAGCACAGCATGGGTAGGAAATCCTGCAAGCAACCAGGGGTAGAAACAGGCTGTGTGGGAGGACAGGGGACCCTAAGGAAACAGCTCCCCACCCTGCAGCCACACCAGACACCAGGCCCAAGACCTGGGAAACCGATGGGGAATCTTAAAGTCGCGAGCTGGCCTGGCTGAAATGCTGCATTCTGTGGAAGAGAAGCTGAGGCCACATCCAAGAAAGAGACCTGCCACACGGTCACTTCGCTGGGTGGTGTGGTGGCTGAGAGGACAGTGGGGCAGGGCACCGGGTGGAGTTTCTTCCCCATGTACAGCAACTGTTTGTGGACAGTCCCCTCCGAGCTGTGGTAGGGCCTCAGTGCAGTGTCAAAAAACCAGAAAAGCAAACCCAGACACCATCTTTATTGTCGTGGAATTCACATCCTTATGGGGGAGAAAAAAAAGTGTAAAATTCTAACTTTGGTGAGTTCGGCAAAGGAGAATCACACAGGATTTCCAAAAGTGGGTGGGTAAGGAAGGGTCCCGGGTTTTGCTGAGCTCTGAAGGACCAATGGCTTGGAGGAGATATGCAAAGGCCCTGTGGTAGAGGGAAACTTGTGGTGACCAGAGCCAAGGAACCAGGGCCTGTGGAACAAATAGCTGTCAAAGCAAGGCTGGTATGCAACCCAGAGCATCATGGAGCCCAGGTTGGCACTGGACATAGTCACTCTGGCTGCAGAGAGGAGAATGGATTGGAGGCCCAAGGACAGAAGCTGGCCAGAGGGTTGTTGGGGGAAGGTTTGTGGACACTTGGACCAAGCAATGGCTGAGTGGGAGCAGTGGTGGGAAAATGTAGACGGGTGGAGGGACTGGGGGGTGGTGTGGGTGATTCTAAGCCGGACTCTCATGTGAGCAGAGTCAGGCAGCTCATTGATTAGGGCTCATCCTTCCTCGGCACCGTGTTTGGTTACTTGTGGCCATGGAGAGTCTTAGCTGGGTTGATGCCATGATCAGATCCACCTTCCAGAAAGACGGCCTGATGCCACCCATGCAGCCGAACTCTTCCACTGCCCGGAGGGTTTTTGACACTCTTGTCCCCTCTGGAAGCCAGGTTCCCTCTGCTGTGTCTCCGTAGCACTGGTCCCAGCTGTCCTCTGTGATAAGACTAAGAGCGGCCAGGAGGAGGACAGTGCAGGGAGGAGCGGACTGCCCCCTGGCCACCTGTTAGGGGAGCCCTTCAGCCCAGAGTCCCCAGAAGCTCAGATGAGCTGCTTCTGCCCACTAGGTTGAATCTGCCTTGCTGAGGCAGCTCTGGGCACTCAGAGTCAGGGTGACTGGAGACCCACAGAACTGTGGCTTTAGATGAGCTAGATCTCCAAGGGCATAGGCCAAGTTGTGGGGCCACTCACAGTGGCCCAGATTTCATGCAGAGAGGACTCAGTCAGAGTGGCATGAACTCTGTGTTGGATCCAGGTCATGCCTCATGCAGGAGCCGTGTGACTCAGTTTCCAGGCCCAGCCCCTCCACTGCTGGCTGTGGGCCCTCAGGCGAGCAGCACGACCGCTCTGGACTCTGGTTTGTCCCTCTCTTTTTGCACATCAGGTCTCTGGTCTGCCTTCCTACAGCTGACTCAGGATACACTGCTTTCTGGGGCTTTTGCAGCTCCCACTGGGTCCTCCACCATCGCCACCAGCTGTGACCATCTGCATCCCACTGGGCTGAGTGCGTTGCAGGGAAGGACCACACTGTGGGGACAATTGTCCCTTTCCCCTTTTCTGTTGTCCTTTTGGCAGCCTGGGACCTGAGCTCTCTTTACGCTGAGAGCTTCCTCAAGGCACAAGTCCTAGTGGGACTCGGGCCCAGGAGCTGATGAAGAGGAGAAGCCAGGACAGGGGAGAGGAAGCTGCCAGTTTTGCAGCCATGTCTGGATGGAACACCATGGACAGCACATGTGCAGGACCAGTGTCCACTCCACACCGCACGCTCAGGCCTCTGGTGGTTCCCGGATGTCTGAGCTTCTCTTGCGTTAACAAACAACTGGGGTTTGACCAAGTCTCCGTACAGGGCTGTCTGGGGCAGAAGAGGTGGAGAAGTAGGAGGCTGGAAAGCCAAGGCTGGTGGACAGGGTGCTGGTGCTGGGGGCACACCCCCACCCTCAGCTTCATGTGCCAGGGCAGGAGCCAACCAGAAGCAGCTATAGGTGAGGAAAACTTCTTGCAGCTGGGTGTCTCCAGAGGGTCTGCAGCATGGATGGGGGTGAGTCTTCCATTCCCAGGGTTAATCAAGCTGTGGTTCTGTCCCAGGCCTCAGTGTACTGTCGGGACTCCTCTCATTTCCTCTTTGGGACTGACTCAGTCCCCTCTGGATGGGAGGACAGAGAAGAAGGGAGGAAGAAGAGGAGGAGAGAAAGAGGAAGAAGCGGAGGAGGGGAACTCAGTTCCCAGAGCCTCCCTCTGCCCCCCTGCATTGCTGTGCACACAGGCAGCTGGGACAACTTTAATGCACCTGGCACCAGCAGGAAGCCTCTTGCCGTGCTGACCTTTGGGGTGGGGGGTGCCGTGGAGACCAGGTTAGCTTCCACCATGCGGCTAAGGAGCAGGAGAAGTGGGGCCAGCCTGTCCTGTCCTGGGCCCTCAGTGTCATTTGTGGGCGGGATGTTGATGGCAGCCCTGGCAGTGAGGACAGGAGCTGCCACTGAGGGTGGATACAGGAGCAGTGAATGGTCACTCAGAGCCTTGCAGGCTCCGGGGAGGAGGGAGCAGGGCCCATAGGGACAGTGGTGTGAGAGAGGGTGACTTCTGTGCTGAACTGGGAAGGTCGGCAGGTGCTGGGGGCTCTTGAGGGCTTTTCTGCTGCTCCAAAGGAGGGTCAGCGTCTTGCTTCAGGTGCTGATTCTGAGCATCCCGGAGTTCAAACTCAATCGGCAGGTGAAAGCCTCAGCCTTCCTCACTGTTCTGGCCCCTGAGCTTCACCTCCCAGCACAGACCCCGTCTATGGGCAGGACCTGTCACTGGCAGTGTCTGCACAGGCCGGGTAAAAAGCTCTGCTTGAGACCAAGTCACCCCGGGACCTCCGCCCACCCCTACCTTCCTGTCAGCTCCCAGACCTGTCTCTGCACTTCAGGATAATCTCGGGGATCTCCCAGGCTTGCTCACAAGGCGTCTGGAGGTCCAGGTGCTTCGGGGTTTCCAGGCAGATCAAAGATACCCCACTGCTGCTCATCCAGCCAAAGCCAACACCACAGCCACTGCACGAATGTACCCATCAGGTGCGAGCCATACCCCTCAAGGAAATGCTCCTCAGTGCACCCCTGTGCAGGTGGAGATCTGCAGGAAAAATGCTAGAGGACTTGCATGGGGGAAACAGCTGTGTGTGACAGGAGCCTTGGAAGTCACCTTTGTCTCCTTCTTTATGGTTCTTGGATGGATCTCAAACATGCTGGCTCCTGAGAGTTACCCAGGGATGAGGCACCAGGCCCCCATAATGCCACCCTGGCTGATGGTCACATCCGAGTGGTGGAACAAGCTGACTCCCGGACAGATTAGTGAGCTGGGGGGGTCTTACTCCTAGTCCCGGACTCCTGACTTCTGGCCCTTGGCCTCCATCTGTTTGTTATGAGTCCAGTTAACCAAGTCTTCAGATTCAGACACGGGGGGACAAACACTTTCACTTTGCCCCTTGTGAACCCAATGGGCAAGTTAGTTGCTAATTCTAAGCATCACTTTCCACTGGATGGGTTAAAATGACAGTTGGGAAAGTAGTGGCGTGGGATGACAATCATGTCTGCCTTCATGGGCTTCCGGTGGTGGCGGTGGGCTAGGAAGGGTCAGAGGGAAGCAAAGCTCCCTGTGGAGTCCGTTTGGCTACGGGAAGACATTGGGACTCCCAGTGTGACAACAGGCCCTAGGACACACACACACACACACACACACACCCCACATGGGAAGACACTGTCTTGTGTTTGCAAACACATGTGTCACTTTCCCGCATTTGGCAGTTAAAAATAACGCTGTGACAATTGAAAGCTGCCTCTGTCATTGATCTCACGAGGCGGTTGGCAAGAAGCAGACAGAAGACCTCAGGATCCTCCTCCCAGCCACATGTGACATAAATAAGCCCAACCTCAGGAGCTTGGCTTGGAATATGGAACAGCAGCACTATTTCCCAGGCGTTTTAGAAGGGAGTTGCTATGAAGCATCTAGAACGATGGGTATCGCCCACGCGGCGGCTTAAACATCTCCATGGCTCTCCGATCGGATGACTTTCCTATGCGAAAGAGAGATGAGGCATCCAGTGTCCTGTGTGCTAGGTCTCTTCATGGGAAGTCAGGACACCAAACAGAATCCAGGGCCATGGGTTCGAGCCCCTACTCTGCATTAGTTTGCTCCGGGACAAATGACCTTCCTGGTACCACCTTCCGTCCTGGGTCTCTGTTGGAGGGAAAAAGGCTCTGTCTCCTGTCCAGGGACCAGAGCTGAGTTATGGTCAGCTCCATCTCCACATGGATAGGTGTGCTGATTTTCCTTCCTTCCTTCCTTCCTTCCTTCCTTCCTTCCTTCCTTCCTTCCACCTCTCCTTTCCTCCCAGGGATTGAACCTAGAGCCTTTGTACTGAGCAACATCTCCAGCTCTGCATATCCTTGTTTAAAATTTTGAGACAGAGTCCTACTAAGTCTGTGAGTGCCCAGGCTGACCTTGAACTCACAATCCTTCTGCTTTAGCCTCCATCTGTGCTAATTTCTGAGGTTCCAGGGATGCCCCCTTTCTCACAAACTAACTTGGTCACAATCTCCAATGCAGCCTTGGTTCCTGATGACCCAGTGTGGCCATTTCCAGTAGGTGAACTACATCGTCAAATGTCATGGTCAGTTACAATCTGAATTTTGGGCAAACGATGAACCATTTTGATACCAATGTGTCCCACTATAAGCATCAAATATTGCATGAGACACACTTGCATTAAAAATTTATTTAAAATTCACTTGTAACTGGCCATCTTCTTTCTTTCTTCCATTTTGTCTTTTGTACTAAACTTTGTAAACCTAGAAGGGAGGCTCATATATAGAGAGTCTCTGGGTGGGTGGAAGAAATTGTCCTACCGCCAGATCTTGGTGGTCAACATGTGGATTTATGCATATGTGTAAAAAAAGCACTGAGAGCTGAGGCATGGCTCAGCAATAGAATGCTAGCTCAGCATGCACAGGGCCTTGGATTCAATGTCTAAGACTGAGGGGGAAAAATTCACCAAGCTTGGGCCAGAGATTTAGCTCAATGGCATAAACACCTGCCTGCAAACACTAGGTCATGAGTTCATATCCCCAGTACAGAAAAAAAAAATTCACCAAGCTTAAAATTTGTTTGCCAGGGTGTGGTGCTACATGCCTGTAATTCCAGCACTTGGGAGGCTGAAGCAGGAGGTTTGGCATGAGTTTGAGGCCAACCTGGACTACAAAGTAAGTTCAAGACCAGCCTGAACTGCGTTGTGAGACCCTGTCTCAAAAAAAAAAAAAAAAAAGATTTGTTCATATATTTAAGAGCTACTAGTTTCATTGCATGCAAATTATATCTCAATAAAAAGATGTGAAAAGAAGTATTTTCTCAGTCTGACAAAGGGCTTACAAAAAAAGAAGTAAAACTTCACAAACTATCTCCCAAACTAACATACTTAATGGTGAAGACTAGATGCTTTTCCCCGAAGGTCAGGAACTCAATAAGGGGCCGCCTTTACCATTTCTGTCTAACACAATCCCACAGGCTCAAACCAGGACAATTAGTCAAGAAAAAGTTAAAAAGTCATCAGTATTGGAAACAAAAAAGTAAAAGTATATATATTTGCAGATGATCTTACATGTAGAAATTCCTGAGATGATTACTTAAAAACTATTAGAATTATCAATGAGTTCAGCACGGTTGCAAGATATGAGATTAATATATCAAAGATCAATCTAACCATTTACAAGGGCAAGAAAAGTCTTTTCAAAAAATTAGTGCTGGAACAAATTGGATATTATGAGTAAAGAATGAATTTGAGAACCTACCTCATAATGCATATGTGAATTAGCTTACCACAAACCAAAGACGTACCTGAAAGTAACAAAACTAAAAATCTCAGAAGAAAGCATAGGTTTAAGTCTTCATGACCTTGGTTTCTTAGCTATGACATCAAAACATAAAGGTAATCAAAGAAAAAGGAGTAATTCTATTAGAGTTTTAAAAAACATGTACATAGCAAAGGAAACTATCAAGAAAGTGAGAAGACGGCTCAAAGAATGGGAGAAAATATTTGCAGATCTTATATTTGACAAAGACCTAGTACCCAGAATACATAAGGAACTCTTACGAGTCAATGGCAAAAAGACACATAATCCAATTAAAATAGACTTTCCTCCAAAGAAAACATCCAGTGACCAAAAAGCAATGAAGATGTTCAGTACTATCAGCCACTGGGGCATTGTAAATTCAAAACAGACTGACACAAATGCAGAGTCACTAATCGGAGGGCTAGAATGAATGACGCAGGCTGTGGGCAACAGCTGTGGGGTCTGAAAAAAATCAAAGCCTCGGTCCTGGCTGGTGGGAAATGTAGAATGGAGCAGCTGCTGTAGAAAGCAGTTGATGGCTCCTCAAGATAATAAACATCGGGCTGAGGATTTAGCTCAGTGGCATAAGCGCCTGCCTGGCAAGCACGAGGTCATGAGTTTGATCCCCAGTACCAAAAAAAAAAAAAAAAAAAAGTAAAGACATTAAACACCCAGTCATCATATAACCCAGCAACTCTGGTCCTGTGCACTTGCCCAAGAGAAGCAAAAGTGTACCTCCACGGGGAAACTTGTACCTCGATCTTCACAGCAGCGTAAGAGCCCTGACATATCAACAACCACGAACCAAGGATATCTAAACGGCCTGTGGACCAGTCACATGGTGGGATATTACTCAGTCATAAAGGGGATAAGCACTGCTCCATGCTGCAGTGAGCCTAAGTATGTGTGTGTGTGCCAGAGGTTGAACCCAGGGCCTGGTGCATGCTAGAGCATCGCTCTACCCCGGAGCCACACCCGGCCCTCTGTGAGAAGCGCAGAGACAGAAAGGAGATACTGTGTCACGTTTTCAGAGCCGGGTGGGGAGGCTGGTGTGGACTGGTTGCCCCTGGGTATGGGGCTTCTTTTGAGGGCTGATGAGAATGTTCTAAAGTTAGAGAGTGGTAATGATCACATGGCCCTGTGAAGACCCTCAAAGCCGCTGAGTTTTACTTTATAAAAAACGTCTGAGGAGATCCGGGCAAACGTCTAAGCACCGGGGATGAAACGAAACACCCTAATATGGACCCCAGAAGAGCCTCCCCGCCTCCTGCCTAACAAAGAGTGATGGGCCTCAAATGTCAACCTCGTGGCTATCAAGCACCCCCGACCCTGAGGATCCCCAGTTGGTGGGATGAGCACAGACCCTGGCAGACGGCGCCCGGCTCGGCAATGGTCAAGCCTGACACCAGTTGAAAACACCAGTTCAACATGGTCGTTTTAATCTCTGACTGAAAAGTGCTATGCGCTAGTTGGAGAGAATCTGGAAAATGCAGGAAATTACCAAGAGGAGGGTAAAAATCTCCTGGCATCCTGGGAGAGCCATGGTAAGCATTTGGGGGGGAAAGAAGTCACCTTATTCACCAAAGTCAAGGCGGGCAGAAGGCTAAAGAGAAGATGGAGCCGCAGGCACCAGGAGGAAGAACAGTAAGACGCATGATCCGGGTTGTCAACATCTGATCTTAACCCCAAATATTGTACAGCGACATTCATTTTATGTAGCAGTTGCTCCCCACACCATTTTGAAATGGAAGATTTTGGGGTTTTTTCCCAAGTAATTCATCTATTCTAATATTTTCTAAAGCGTCCATTCTCATAAAATAAATAGCTATCTTTTGATACTCAGGTTTCATTGAGGCACGGACTAATTCATGGAATCAGCCGAGGATACAGGTATAACAGTAAATGCAGAGGTGCTTGCAGCTGGATGACCCAGCTGTGTGCAGCTGGCAGACAGGTGGCAGCGGGTGGGATGGGGGCTGGAAAGGAGGTGCCAGTGGGAGTGGTCTGCAGGGCAGGGCATCTGTCAGATGTAGACCTGCTCCGCCCACTGCAGGTCAGCTGGGCGGGCAGGTAGGGGACCTGCTAGCTAGGCTCTTCCAGTCTTGATTTCTCTGCCTATGGATATAGGAGTCGCAAAATTGCGATCCTATTTTCTGTGCTGTTTCATAGCACACAGTCCCCCTAAGTGCCTATGTTCCTGATGTGGCGTTTTGTTGAAGGAGCATGGGGCTCTGTTTGTCTCTGGCCCTAGACCCTGGGGTTGCACCGAGAAAGGAAACCTGTGAATCAGGAAGAGGATGTCCAGGTGGGGTAGGGCAGGTGGACAGGCCCGCGGCCTTGCTGGGCTCTCCAAGGGCCGTTGCTGCGAGCATGGTGTTGTTGAATCTGCAGGCAGGCGATGGGGGGACGCTGACACCTCTCAGTAAGAGCCGTGTGGGTGGTAATGCCATCCTGGGCAGCAAAGCAGCACCCCTTCCTGGGTGACACCGCCCCAGGTTGGTGGGGGCAGGGGCCCGTCTGTGTCTGCAAGACCTCCCAGCTCTGCGGCTTTGGAAATTCTCTGACCGCTTGGGGCTTCTCACTGGCAAAACAAAACCTATCTCAAAAAGTCCCCAGGATTGGGTGTTTTCCACTTTCAGAGGGGATTTCAGAGTGCACAGGAACTGAGACGTCCTGTCCTGGCAGGACCGCGCAGGGAGTTGCTCCGCGTGCTGGTCTGCGGGGAGCCCCTGCGCCTTGGGCTTGGGGGTAACAGGAGTCATCCTATTTGTAAGAGAAAGGGCACAACCTGTGTGCGATGTGGATGGCTCCCACCCAACCCCAGCCCTGAACCCCGTCAGGACATCTACTCTGTCTGAGCACGTCTGTCCCTTCATTCCTCCCTCCGTCCACTGCCCGTCTATGCATCCATCTTCCCTTCCCTTCCCCTTCCTCCCTTCCTTCTTTCCTTCCTTCCATTTTCCTCCCTCCCTCTCCTTTTCTTTCTCCCAACCATCCTCCATCCATTTTTCATATATTCATTTTCTACTCATCTATATTTCTAATTTTCCTTAACTTCTTCCATTTGCGCAACCTCCTCCCTCACTCCCTCCTTCCCTTCTTCCCTCCATCCCTCCCTCCCTCATTCCCTCCTTCCCTGCCTCCCTCCCTCCTTCCCTCCTTCCCTCCTTCCCTCTCACTCTCCCTCTGTCCCTTCTTGCTTTCCATCCGGCAGATCCTCCTGACTCTCCCACTATTGCCAGGCTGGTCAGATCCCAGAGATACCAAGGGGCCAAACTTTGCCTTCAGTTTGTCCCCAGCCTCACTGGGCAAAGTCAGGGAATTGTGACTTATCCCTAAGGGTGATGCCTGCCCAGTTTCTTGGGAGCCCAGAGAGGGCACTTGGTCTAGGTCGTGAAGCGTGGGACCCCCCACGTCCTGCCTGCGCTTGGGAGGGAAGGGAGAGTTAGAGCTGGGGGTGCCCAGAGGGTGGGAAGCTTGCTCAGAACAGAGACAACCCATTGGCCTGTGGGTGGCAGGTGGGGAGGGTGCACGGGAGTGTGAGGGTTAGTGTTAGATCTGATCAGGGGCAGGGCCAGGTGGGCTGGACCCTGTGCAGGGCCCCATATATGCATGTGCAGGGGCTGAGGCATTGCCTGCAAGGACAGTGTGCCCACCTGCACCTGCTGTCCGGCAGGGGTGAGCTGGCGTGCAAACTGTTCATCCTCCCTGACCCCTTTTGGGTCTGGTGTAGGGTGCAGTGGGGAATGAGCAGCAGGCAGGACACTGGCTGGACGTGGCCAGACTGCCCTCCCCTGTGACCCGGCTGCAGGCAGTGCCAGCTCTCTAGGCGGAGGGCCCATGGATGCAGGGATAAGGCCTCCTGACCTGGGGACAACCAGTCCCCGTGCTGGCTGACATTCTGTGTGTCCTCAGGGAGACCCCTTCCCTCTCTGGGGAGCTGTCCTGGCTGAGTGGACATTGTGGCTGAAGGCAAAGGTTTCAAGTTGCAGGTTGACATTCTGACTGTGACCTCAGTGAATGATGTGCTCTCTGGTCCTTGGGTCCTTGTCCTGTAAAATGGTTCAGTGGCACTCCCATGTGCATGCACGTGGCAGTGATGGCCATGGCCAGGGCTTAGTAGGCTATGGTGGGTGTTTTTCAGGGCTTCCGGTGCTGGGCTGCAGTGCTCTCAGTAATTTAAGGCCTGCCTAGTGGGGGACACTGTGGGGTGAGGGGAGCTAGGCCAGCGGGAGGACCCAGGAGAAGCCTCAGGATCCAGGAATGGAGCAGAGGGGCCTAACTTTGAAGACTCAGGGGCCTCCAGTCGCCCCACACACCCTAGAGGCAGAGGATCTACCTCCACATATGAGTAGGAGTTTCCTGCCCACAAGGCCCTGCCACAAAGAAGTGACAGAGCAGGATGGCCCCACAGTGTACCCCTGTACCTCCTCTCCCTTGATCTTTACTAAGGAGCATTTCTAGGTCACCCCAAATGCAGGCTCCCCCACACTGATTGTGTCCAAGTCTCTTGAGGGGGACCAGTGGCTGACCCTGTGATGAAGGTGCTGACCACCTGTGGCATGTCCCATGGTGACTGGGTCATCACTATGCATTTTACATTTGCACTGTTAAGTTTATTTTAATTATTTATTTTTCTGGTACCAGGGATTGAACTCACGACCTCACACTTACCAGGCAGGTGCTTACACTGCTGAGCTAAATCTCTAGCCCTGCACTGTTAAATTTAGAACAGTTTTAGATTTCTGAAAAAGAAGTATGCATAGGACAGACTGCTTCCTTACCTCCCACCAGATTTCCCAACTGATCATCTAATGCTAACATGGAGCTCTGGGTGCAGGAATGAACTGATTATCAACACATCACTGTTACCCCAAACCCATCCTTTGTGCAGATTTCTGTGGCTATGGTCTAACCTGCTTTTGTCCCTGCATCCTATATGGTATCCTGTGGCTCTGTCACCTTGGGCTCCTCTTGGCTGTGACAGGGTCGCAGCTGTCCCTTGCTTTTGCTGGCAGTTTTGCGGAGCATGGTCAGGTACTATGCAGAGTGCACCTTGGCCGGGATCTGTCTGATGCTGATCACAAGATGAGACCAGCGCCATGGGCTTTTGGAAGGAAGGTCCAAGTGGCAAATTGCTCTGCTCACTCCGGGTTGTTGACGTCCTCGTTACTGAGATGCTGGCTTTGATCTCCAGCCTGAGGCACACGTGCATCCTGTTCTCTGGGCTCACAGAGGTGAAGTGACCCCAGGACATTGCCTGGCTGAAGACAGAGAGGATCTCATCCTCTTGCATTTACATCTAGATTAGCATTTGCACAGTGGACCCTCAGGATTGGAGTCCCAAGCCATGGCGTGGAGTTCCAGGCAGGCATCAGCTGTCTATAAACAGCCAAGGCAGTACCACTCCGATTGCCCCCGTAGGGCAGGACAGCTGCCTTATGCCTCCCTGCTGAGATAGGCCCCCCAGCCCGGCCCCTGGGAGGTGGTCATCATCATTCTTGGAGTGGCTGGGCTGCGGGTGCTGTTGGCACACTAAGCTCGGCTCTGGGGCTGTGCCAGGCGGGCCACATTCCGGAGCAGTTTTGCAGCCTGCAGCCAGGACAATAGCTGCCCTCTCCCTCCTCGGGGCTGGCCTCCGTGAGCAGAGCTCAGCTGACAGCCGGGGCTGCTCTCACTCCCGAAGAATTCCAAAAATGGAACAATGTGTGCGCGTCCTGGGACTCTCGGGCAGCTGCCCAGGGCATCCCCAGAAGGCTGTGGCCCTCTGCCTGGTCCTGTTTTGTAACTGAGCATTTGGTTGGCATTTGCATAGGAACCAGGGGTGGGGATGGGGGCAAAGTGGAAATGGAGGGCACCTAGTGTCTGCACCCCTCTGGCCACATGGTGCCTGCACTGAAGATGCCCCGGGACTGAAGTGAAGTGCACCATGCTGTCTACACCAGCTCTGACCACCATGAGACCTCAGTGGTCTACCTGCCCCCAATGAATAAATGAAGTCCTTTGGGAGACACAGTAAGGAAAGGGACCCCAATCAATGTCTGGCCCTGCTGCCTCCCGAACAGATCCGTACTCAGCCCAGGTGGAGCCACCCTGTCTGTCAGCACAGCCCTTCTGTGCCCCAACCTTAGCAAAAAGCTTGGAAAGCCAGCTGGACATGCCCCTAGTCATTGTTCTGGGCTACATGCCCCTAGTCATTGTTCTGGGCTATCTCCACTGTGGCTCTGTTATCTTGAGAGCCAGGTCATACTGTTGTGGAACTGCACCCTGCAGGGTGCTTAGCAGCTCCTCGACTTTACCCTGGGGTGTACTAACAACCCCTCTCCCTTGTGATCATACAGAACATGTCTAGGCATTGTTGATGTCCCTAGGGGAGCAGTCGCCCCCTGCTAGGAGCCATCAGCTTATCCTGTAGGGACTGAGGAAGTTAGAAACATGGTTGGCAGCTCTTTGGAACTCTGCCCACTGCAATGTAAGGTCTGTGTCCTCTGTGCTGGCATATGTGTGGACTCACGCTCACCTTGACCAGTGAAAAAACAGTGACAGTGACACCATGTGACTTCCAAAGCCGCCTCCTGAAAGGCTTGCTGTTGGGTCCTGAATTGTTCCCCAGGCAGCTGCTCTGGTTGATAGGGACCAGGCTGGTGTTCTGGTCCATATCCAACCAAGGCCCAGCCTGGGCACGGGCAGGACGAGAAGGCTTGAGACAAAAAGTCCTGCGCCCAGCTGAAGCCCACCATCATGGAATAGAGGTGTTCTGTCCGCTGTGCTGTAACTGCCCCATTCCCAAACCAAGGCATCTGAGAGGAAGAATGGGCAGCCTCTCTAGGAGCAGGGCCTGGCATGGACCTCACGGTAGGCCCAGGGTGGCCTGGGAGGGTCCCATGAGCCTGCATTAGCAGAGAGACCCAGAGACGGACTTGAATCATCTTCTGTCTTCTCTCTAGCATGTTCCGTCACTGGCCTGAAGCTGCGGGTGTCTGTGATGTGGCCAGCCCAGGTCTGTTCAGTGCCTCTGGCCACAGTTCCCTGATTTTCCCGAGGGCAGCCATGCTGCGCATGCCTACTGTCAGTGCCAGAGTCCAGTGGGGCTGGCTCTGCCCCTCCATCCAGAGAACAGCTGACTCGAGCCAGGGCGGCAAGAGCCAGTGTACAGGCCAAGACTTGGGTTTCAAATTCTTAGGAGGAACAGAAACTCCTGATTGTGTGGACCAGAAGGAAAGGGTCTGTCTCAGAACAACACGGAACGGGAAGGAAAGCGGAGCTGTGAGAGCAGAGGGAAGACACCAAGTTCTGGTGATGGGTGCCCGGAACCAGGTAAGCCTGAAGCCGCTGTACCTCCCTGAAGCCTCCTTAGCTAGAGCCTGTTAAACTCTGTCACTCAGAGCTGGAAGATTCTGGTAAAGCCCAGCTTCTCCACCCGGCAGCCGGCTGCTGTCTCCCCCAACCCTCTCATGGTCAGGCCAGAAGGTGCTGCAGGTAGCTGCACAGCTGCCCAGACTAGGATCAGCTGATTGCATATATGGTCAGAGCCGTGGGGGCCAGGGAGGGCCAGGTGTCCTGTCCTCCTCAAAGTGTGCTGTCACCCTTGCTGCTCCTGCCTGCTCTCTCAGGACTCCCGGACACCCAGCACTGCCTCATCCCTTCTTCCCAGCGCCCAGAGGTCTCAAGACAGGGGTCCTTCTGCCACTTTGCAGGTGCAAATGGTGAACATGGAGATGCAGAAGCTAGGACTCAGGCCTCCACCCTTCCTGCCTCAGTTTCCACAGTGGATGTGTGGGCCTGGGATCAGCACGGTTCCCTTCACCTCCTGGTTCTGGGTAAGATGCTGGTGGTGTCACCAGATCTGCAGAGAGCACCTTCGCAGGTGAGAAAGACACACAGAGCCCAGCTGGCCTTGCAGGGGACAAGAACACTTACAGGGAAGGTGTCCCTGAGCAGTCTCTGTGTGAATGTGTGTGCACACGTATGTACATGTGTGTGCACTAGGTCTAATGGGCATGGTGAAGGCAGCTTCCTCCACCCCCCAGGGTCCAGGGAAGGCCCTGGGTGGTCCCAGTTGTCACCTTCCTTCTACTGTCCCATCCTGACAAATGGCTTCCAGTAGCCCAGGACAGTGGATCCCCCTACATGGACACAGGAACACAGGAGAAGCTTTACAGAAATGGCTGGGACTTCCTCCAAGTCCCCGGAGCTTCCAGCCCCACTGGGGATGGGAATGCCAAGGACCCAGCTACTCTCTGAGTGGCTCTTTCCCAGAGGCAGTGGCCCCAGAGGACGTTGTGTCACGGTGGACAGTCACGTCCGTGAGCTGCATCTCACCTGGTTCTCAGTGATGCTCAGACCTGGGAAACTTCTGGCTGCTTTGCTCTGAATGGACCCCGATTGTTTAGGGTTACCACAGTTCCACAGGACCCTGGAGTCTAGGACTTTGGACTCTGTCAAAGCTTTTCCTCTGTCACTGCAGGTCAAAGGGCCCATTTCCACGTCACGGCTAGCTTTGTCTGACGGTCTCAGAAAACCCGTTGTTTGCCTTGAAAGACCAGGTTGCACCCAAAACCTTCCACAGATCAGGTGTCCCTGAGGCCTGTGGCCCACACCAAGCTCTGTAGAAAGTCTAACTCCCCCAGCCCCTCACTTCCTTGGCGTGGGTGGGTGGGGCCCACTATAGCAGAGAGGGACATCAGTGAATGCCGGATGGCGTCTCACAGGGAACAATTGGAGGATGACAATGGAAGGAAGGTGGAGGATCTTGTCCCAGTGCTTCCTGTTTTGATGCACTGGTGACCCAGATGTCACTGATAATGTCTCAGAGATGGCAGATGGGAGGTGGCCCTGGACCAGGGTGCTGGCTCCAGAGGGTTAAAGCCAAAGGACTTGGGGAGCGATTGAGAGTCACCTGCTCTCGGTTGGGTAGAGTGGGGGCTAGGCTGAAGGGTCCCCACCTCCTACCACTGGGAAGCTATCAAGGTGATGGCACACAGGTGACAACCACAGGGAGAGAGCTGAGCTCCGTACGGTGGGGCAGGAGCAGTTTCTCCTGGAGCAAACTGCAGCTGTGACCAGAGCCCTAGGTCACGGGGGTCTTCAGTCTACACCAGAGCAGAGGCTGCTGGGGGCATTGCTATCTGGTGTCCCTGGCCTCATAGGGGAGGCTGAGATGTCAAGAAATCCTCCTTGAGGGCCAGAGTCTCTGTCCCTCTGCCCCTTGACAGCTCGCCAGGGTCTTCTCCCTGCCCCAGGCCTCAAGCTGCCCAGGTACCTGGGCCTCCTGCCCCCCTTCTCTGCACCAATGCCCTTTGGCTTCCAGAGGGCTTTGGCCATCTTCAGCTTCACCCAAGCTTGGGGGACAACCCCGATGTCCTTCAGTAGGTGACCGGATGAAGAGGCTGTGGCCCACCTGGACAATGGGATGGCATTCAGAGTGGAAAAGAGCTGAGTTTCGAGCCAGGGGAAGATGTGGGAGAGCCGGAAATGTGCGTTGACAAGTGCAAGAAACCGGTTTGCAAATGCATGTGCTGCGTGTGTTCGCCTCTGTGACATTCTGGAAAAGAAAGGAACAGGGAGACAGAACAACTCCGTGATTCCAGGGACTTCAGGGGGGGGAGGGAGGGAGGGGCAGCGGCAGCAATGTGGAGGGGTGCTGTTTAGGGCTCCTGTGTTCTGTGTGATACAGTGATGATGACACAGGACACCACATAGTCATGGGATTTAATAAAAAGGTATTAATATTGTTCATCAAGTATGAAAAACACCTCTATAAATGCCAAGCCATTAATGCCACTGGGCACTGCGAGCATGTGTTTGGGAAGGCAGGTGTGGGAATGCTGTAGTTTTGGTTCAATTTTGCAGTGAACCTAAACCTGTTTTAAGAAGTAACGTGTTACTTAAAAAGACCGGATGGAAGCTGAGTGGGTGATGCCCCGTGTGGGGCCCACGATGGATCCCGTCTCAGGAAGGCCAGAGCGCCTGCGTCTCCTTTCGGTGCAGAGCCCGGGCGAAGGGGAAGGTTACGCGGGTTCCGGCTGTTTGCTGAAATCCCTTTTATCCTAAGGTTGCAGAAGTAGTGTGAGCACGAAGTCGGGACACGAGTGCACACCTGGCAGCTCTGATAGAGCCCTAGAACCAGAATGAGGAGACAAAGCATAAAGTCTGAAAAAGCGAGACAATTTTCCCTGTAAACGTGACCGTGAGGACGGTTTTTCCGGATTCACCATGTGAGGGGAGTGAGGGGTGCTTGGAGGAGACCTGGGCCAAGGCTGTGATGTCGCTGGGAGCCCTGGTGGCCCCCCCGCCACATTGCTTAGCTCCCGTCTGCATTCTCGGTCCACAGTGCGAGGGGAATGTCACAGGGTGGGCATGGTGGCCCACGCCTCCATCCCAATGAGTTGAAACACAAGTCCGCTCTCTGGGACTCTGCGGGCCAGACCTTCAGTCTTGCTGTGCTATGGGAAGGTGTAGCAGGCTGGCTCCAGAGGCCCCCAGGGAACCGCTTCTCTGTCGTTTCCAGCTTCCATGGCTGACAAGGACCGGCACCATCTCTCCATCCTCCCAGCCACCTCTGCTGCAGTCTCATGGGCCTTCTGCTGTTCTCTAATACACCTGCCTCGGGCCAGCCGCTCTGCCTGGGCGTCCATCTGCGGTGTCCACTGGACTGGACTCTCTCATGTTCCGGGCACTTCCCGTTCTGCTCCCTTCCTTCATCTCACTTTCCGCGGCCCTGGCGTTTAGTTGTATTCTTCTTAGCTGCTCTGTTCCCCCACTGGAGTAGTGCTGAGGGCTGGGTGCGGCCTATGTGCTGACCACCGTGTCACCGTGCCTCTCGAGGGTGCTCCAGAAAGACCTGCGGAGCGTGCGCCAGGGCGCGAGCTGAAGCAGGGCGGCCGGGAGAACAGAGCACCGAGCTGGCCTCATCTTGGGGGCCCTAGTGTGAGGGTCTGAGCTGGCTCTGGGATGAGTAGAGCGACCCCACCTAGCTCACCGGGAAGTCAGAACCCCTCTCTTCTCTCAACCCACAACTGCCCTGCATTGGTTCCTCTGTCGAACTTTTTACAGCAAACCGCTCACCACTCAGCTGGAGTTTATGGGGCTGGTCTGGGTTTGTGGGTGCTGGGATAGGATCCAGGCTTTGGAGTCTAAGTTCAAGGTGGAGAGACACAGGAAGGTGCAAGCCTGGCTGCACAATCCAGCCCCTGCTGTGTCCCCTGAGCTACCGTGTCACCTTCCCACCCTCCCCTGTCTGCTCAGGTGCCAGTGGGGTGGGTCCCCGGGAGCCCCCTTCAGGCTGCTAGATATCGGCTGTCCTGCCCAGCCAACAGCTCTCCCCTCCCCAGGATGAGGCCCCTCCCAGGCTCCTCATTTGTCTCTTTCCCCCCAACCCGGGGGCTCCTGGAGGTCAGGGCTGGGGTCTTCCATGTCTTCACATCCCAGGCAGCTGACGCACAGCAGGTGCTCAGAAAACTCCAGTAAAAAGCGATGGTGGGCTGGCTGCATAATGAGTTGGCAAAAGAATGAATTCCGGGCAGGGGAGCCTAGCTTGGGTTGGGGGGAGAAGCAGGGTTGAAAGGCAGGGGGAGGCCCCTCACCCCTCTCCAGGGAGGGCTGCAAAGTCTCCGGATAGCAGTAGAGAAGGGTAGGGGAGGCATTCCTGGCTGCCCTGGCTGAGCCCTAGCTGTGTCCTAAGACCTGGGCCTGGGGGGGGGTCCCCCTGCACCTGAGGAGGTGGCAGAGTTGGGCCTCCATAGCAGTGGTCACCCAAGCCTGAGATACCTGGGAGAGGTGTCCGGACTGTCTTCCAGCTGTGTTCTGCGTGCCCACGGGGCTGCCCTTCCAAGCTGGCCCTTACCTGTTTCCCGAAGCTCTCTATTAGTGTCGATTTCAATTTCCTTATGTTCCTAGATGAATTTTCAGCTGAGTGGAAACAAGGATTTATTAGCTATCTTTCTAGCTGCTGTTAAGTTAGGTACTAGGGAGCCATAGAATGTTTCATAGCAGAAGAGGAACTGGATGAAAGACTGTCTCTGTCAGTTGTGATACATCACTGGCTTTGGGGGTTCTTTGTCTTCGCTGTGCATCCCACGACCCATGTCTGGGCAGGCCTGGCTACCTCAGAAGGCTGTGCCAGGGAAACTGGGCAGAGGAGGCTGAGGACCAGGCAAAGATGCTTCTCTCCTCCCCAACACACACTCACTTGGGGTGGGAGTGGGGCAGCTTCATTCTGTCCCTGGGGCTGGGACAGAGTCCCTATTGGGCAGGGATGAGGGACTGGGTGTTGAGTAGACAGAAGGGCAGGCTTCCTTCTGACTTGCGGTAGGTGGAGCGTGACCTTGGGTGGAATTATCCCACACTGGCTGGAAGCAGAGTGGAGGACCCCTACCTCCACAGGCACTGGCAGGGCCACCCGGGATGATGCTCCCATCCCCAGGGCCACACTCCCTAAGGATCAGTGCCTAAGTACTCTTGGGTACCCCGGTCTGGCCTAGGGGTGCATGCTGGGTGCCGAGGATAGGCAGAAAGCCCGCCTGACACGGAAAAGACAGCCCTTCCCTCCAGACTGTAGAAACCCCAGGGACCTGATTTTGCCTTTTTGATTTTGCAAGTGAGATTCAACCCCTGGCCCTGGGGGCGGCCCTGTGAGGAGGCCTCTGAGCCCCTCAGAACACCCCAGCCTGCCCAGCAGGCACAAGGGCCTGGGGTGCTGCGGTTGGAGCACTTTCCCACTGCCCGAGGCTATTCTTAACAAGCCTCAGGCTCCAGGGCTAAAAATACCGCCCAGTGGCCTGTGGGAAAGTTACCCCGGCTATTTCCGCTGCTTGGTGTTCAGGGCCTGGGTCCCTGCACACCACCAGGGCAGAGAGGGTGTCACCAGGGTTCCTGTCCATGGCAGGGGTCCGCAGTGCCAGGCTGCAGTGATGATCGAGGTTGGGGAGGCTGGAAGATCTTGGGAGTCTCAAACTCCATTATTTTGGTTTCAGAATCAGTGGCTCCAAGAGGGGAAGAGAGGTCCCTGGGGTCACAGCATGGTCAGTGACAAAAGCCTGCATCATAGAGCTAGGCCCAGCTCTCGGGGCGGGCTGGGACACTGGGGGCTGTACTGAGGTTGAGGTTCTAAGTGGCTTCACATCCATCCTCCTCCTCCTCTTCCTCCTCCCTGCACTCCCAAGAGCTTTCCCCGCTGCTTCCCATGCTCTCCCCGGCTCAGCAGAGGGTGCAGGGCAGCCATGTCCCCACTGTTCAGACACCAAGACCAAGACCCAGCTCGCTCAGAACCCCAGCCTTGATCTCCACACCCCGCTGTAATTCAGGGATGCTGGCCGTGTCCAGGGACCTCACGTTGCCGTGTCCAGGGTCCCTAAGCCTCAAGGGGGACTTTGTCTTCCCAGATGGGAGGCTGGCACTCCTGAGGGTCTGGAGACTGGCTTGCCACGGGTTGGCCCCTGCATCTGCGCCTGTTGGCCGTATGTCCCCCGAGAAAGAGCCTGATGGGTGAGCACGGTGATCGTCTCGACAGCCTGCACAAGGTGCCATTGTGTGGGGCCGCCGGGTGGTTCATTAACTGCCTCTGCCTGCAGCCAGGGCCCAGGCGACGCCGTGGATGGCACCGTGGGTCTCTGGGGCCCTCTGCGGTGCTGGACAAAGCCTCCTTCTCTGTGCCCTCCTGTTGCCCCTGGAGAAGCGTGGGTATGGTGCCCACCTCAGGGGCTCCGAGAAGCCGCTAGCAGGGGTGAGGTGGGGGATGGTTTGAGGTGGCCCTGGCAGGCTCCCCATCACAGCCTGTGTGGCCCGAGGAGCCCAGACGAGGGGTTCATGACCAGCTTGGGTAGTTGACGAACTTGTCTGAGTCTCGGTTTGCACCCTTATATCTCCCAGCAGAGAGTGTGATCCAGGGCAGGGGGTGAGGGAGCGGTTGTGCCCAGGGAAGCCTTCTGTGGCCTGGGGACAGAGGTGTGGGGTGCACTGTGAGGCTGGTGGAGTCAACGAGAACAGTGGGACAGGAAGGAGCCTCTGCCACCAGGCTGCCAGGGCGGGACCAGCCAGGGAGAGGAAGGCAGAGCCAGGAGGAAGGAGGGACTGCCCTGCCTGAGTGGGGTGTCCTCCCCGGAAGGCCAAGGGGCTTGAGGCAAACCTCTCCGCACCGGTGCTTCAGCGCCCTCGGAGCAATGGTCTCTAAGGAAGCCTCCTTCCCGACCCACGTCAGGACTCAGGCAGACAAGGGGTACAGAGGCGCAGCTGCAAGATTCTCTCCGCAGGAGGGGCTGGGAACTTGCCAGCTTCTTAGGAGTGAGACCTATGACAAGGTCCCCTTTGCACCTGGATGACACCCTTCCCACTCCTCACAGACTGTACAGATCCCTTGGGGCCCCCTGGGAATCCCACACCCCATGAGATGTCAGGCACAGGAGGCCTTGTACAGTGACCAGGGGCGGAGGGACCCCAGATAGAGGGCCAAGGCCAATGCACGCAGTCACCAGGCGCCTTTCTGAAGAAGAGGCTGGGGCTGAGCCCAGCAGCCCAGTGCTGACCATGCCCTGCGTGGCATCTTTCACGGAGGGCAGAACGGGTGCAGAGTGGGTGCACAGCTCCACATGGGGACAGTTGCCTCAGCACTTTTCCGACACGCCTGGGGCCTGGGTCTGCTCTGGACCCCTCCTTCCCCCAGTCCTGGCTCCTGGGGCTCCTCGGTCCCTCCTTCCTCTCATCTTCTGCCCCCTCTCCCTCCCCCGTGCTCCTCTGCCAGCTCCAAGCACCGCACCCAAGCCTTGGGGACTCTCTGGCCTCCAGCATTCCTGCCCTGTTTTCATTTAAGGGACGCCCCCAAAATACCCAGCCTGTGGGAGGAGGCGGCTGCCTGGGAACGCACTTAAAAGCTTGGGCATGGCAGCCGCGGCAGCAGGGTCCCCAGGATGAAAGCTGGGCGGCACAGGGGTTGTGGCCAGGAAAAGGCTGGTACCCCCAATGTGGCTTTGGGCTTTTGGGATTAGCCTGGAGGAGGAGACAGGGCAGCCTGAGGCCAGGAGGCGACCTCAGGAATGTGGCGGCTGGATGCTGACATCCACACTGTCCTGCCTGCCTGGCTCGCCACTCTGGGACAGTGGCTGTAAGTTAGGAGCCCAAGGTACCGCCTGGCCCATCCCTGTGGCGTGTGGGGCTCTGTAGATGGGCTGGGTCCTCCCTGATGGTGACCTCCTGCTCTGGGAGTGGCCCTACCCTGTCCCCACAGGCTGTCCCCTCTTTCCGCACCTTGGTGTCTGGGAAGATGGCCTTCCTCCAGGAAGACTTCCCAGGCTGGCCAGGGTAGGGGCAGACACTCCTCTGGGCCCCTATTAGAGCCGCCAGGCTGAGTACCCCTCAGCTAGGAGTCCCCTCCGTGGAGGTGCCGCTCTCTGTGCCACCATGAGTTTCCAGGAGTGCGGGCCACTCTCCAGCAGCGCCTGAAGGAGACACATCAGGCCCCAAGTGCCGATCGATGCCCCGAGCTGTCCAGACACAGCTAAGCAGGGTGGCCCAGCTCCAGTGCTGCCCCAGGCACCCCTGCCGGTCAGTGTCTGCACCCTCACCAAAGTCACTGGGGATGCTGGTCTCAGGAGACCTCAGGTCCCAGCAGCAGGCCAAGGATACCCAGCGGTTACCATGGAAAATGTGTTCCCAGGAGGCCCAGGGCTGCATTACCCTGGGTGAAATTCTGTATCCCTCTGGGCCTCAGTTTCCTGATCTGTCACATGGGAAGACCAGGGATGTCCTGCCTGTGACTAAGGAGAGGAACCTGGAAGAGAAGGACCTCAGATGGCACCGCTTGGAGGCAGGCGGGCCGGGGTGGGGGGTCAGTGAGAGAGGCCTGTCAACCTTGATGCAGCTGAAGATGGAGACAGAAGGAGGGGGGCCCCCCTCCCAGCCCCCCAGGCTTGCCCAGGATATGTCATGTCCTGGATAAAATAGGAAGTCACAGATGATACTGTAAGTCAAGAGGAACGGTAAGAGATGTAGTACCACTCCAAATAACGTAAGATGTAGAGGGCATGTCTCAGTTGTCTTCCCATTCAGGTTACCCGTTTAGCCCATGCAAAAATCAGATGGATTATAGTCAGGAGGTTAGTATCATAGTAACTCAGTAAGCTCAACCCCTGTTAAACTCCAGATATAGTGAATTTACTAAAGCAGATCAATAGAACCTCTCACATGTGGTCTGGGCTATTTTCCCAGTGACTCACCAGTTCATTCTTCATTTTGTCTTGTAGACTCCTATTTCCAATTGGTACAATTTCATTTTGGCCTGAAGAACATTCTGGTAGTACAGATTTCTGAAGTTTTATTGGTCTGATTATATCTTTATTTCACTCTGTCTTTCATTCTTGTTTTTGAAGGTTATTGCCATTTGATGCACGATTTTAAGGAGACAAGTCCTTTAGCAGTCTAAGTCTCTCTCTTCACTTTATTCTGGGTACTGTTGTTTCTGAGGAGACATCAGCATCGTTTGTATCTTCTTCTCCAGGGTGCCAGCTGGGCTCTGCATCAGGCCTGCCGACTCCAGGGGGCAGAGAGGCCCATCACAGGAGCCTGCCCGCCCCCTGACCTCAGATATTTGTTCTGGTAGGCAGAGGGGTCAGAGGGGTCAGAGGTGCAGGCTGGGCTGCCGTTGCTGGCCCATCTGCCCCGAGGTGCCAGGACAGAGGTGCCTACAGGCCAGCCTTGTCCCCCCCATTCACCTGGGGAGCAGGCGCATCTCTGCATCAGGCATGGTGGCAGTAGACACCTCCTGAAGGCCCCACCTCATCGCCCGCACCAAAGTCACTGTTCCTGAGCTGGGGACTGAGAAAAGGGGTGGAGCCTCCCCTAGCTCTTCCGGCATTCGGCATAAATATCTGTGGTATCCCCTGTCCCGACTGCAGGACTATGCACCTGAGCCACCCTCCCTCTCCTCCTGCCATCTGTCCGTCTTGACAGAGCAGGTGGGGAGAACGGGAACCTGGAGGTTCTGGGCCAACTCCTGGCTCCACTGCATGCTGTGTGCCCTTGGGAGAGGCGCTTCACCCCTCTGACATTGTCATTGGTGAGCTGGACCCTGCATCACCAGCTTGGTTCTCAGACGGCCTGTCCATGCAGGACCCACTCTGTACCCCGGGCTGAGCCCAAGGACTTGGCCAGGACCTCTTTTCCCAAGGAGCTGCTGGTCAGCCACAGGGAATAAAAACCAGATGCAAATAATTGGAAATCACACACATTAAAAGATTCTCTGAATTCAGCTCAAGGAGTCTATGACGCCTTCTGAATTGTGGGTGGCTTTTTGGAAGAGACGGCCTGCAGGTGGCCCTGAGTACTGGGGTTGATTCAGCAAGAAAAGCCAAGAGTGGATTAGAGAGACCTTGGGGACAGAGAATCCCTTGGAGCCAGGCTTTGGGGCCTCTAGGCACCACTCCACTGAGTGTCAGCGTCACACAGGCCTGGCCAGCCTAGCAGCATCCAAAAGGTCCTCCTCATGTGTTACACACCAGTGGGCCTTTTCTATTTAGGTCTCCACTAAAGATCCTGAAACCTTTTCCAGGATGATGAGACCTTTGTGAAAATCCTTCTAGTACAGACCGTTAGGAGGCAGGGGAGTCATCAGAGGTCAGTGACAACTCAAGCTTCAGTGGGGACCATGAGACTGGTCATTCTAATATATTGCTGGGTCGGCTCACCCATCCATCCGTCCATCCATCCATCCATCCATCCATCCATCCATCCATCCATCCATCCATCACAAGCACATCCAGAGAGCAAAACCCTTCCAGCAGTGGACAGGAAGCAGATGCTGGGGCCTGGGAGAGCTCAGTCTCCACGGCAGTCAGCAGTCAGCTGTCAGCTCTCCCACCCATCCTGTCCGCGTCAGTGCTGGGCCGGGGCCCCATCCCGCCCCTCCTCTGGGCCTCTGGGTCCCATCACCAGCAGGGAGGCCTGGCCCGGAGGCTGAGCCCCGGCCTGCCTGGCGTCTGGCTGGTTGGGGCTGCATCGCTTGAAGACTCTGCTCTCTACCTGGTGGGTTTAGGGATAGGGAGTGGGTTCCCATCAGAGCCAGAGCAGGAGCGTCAGAGGCTTTCCATGCTCCCAGGATTCAGAGCAGAGGAAACAAAGGGTCCAAGAGGAGCCCTGCCACCTCGACCTACGAGCCCTTTCTAGCATACCAAGGGGATGACGACCGACTCCGCCGGAGCCCTGGGTGCCCGTGAGGACCGCATCCACATCCCAGGGGGGCTGGGCAACTCTCCAGGCCGCTGGAGACTCCTGGGAACACTCCCTGGGAAGCCGATGGGGTCCTGGGACACACTCAGGGTCAGGCCTGAGGAAGGGCCAGAGCCACGGTGGGAACCAGCTGCCGGTTCCTGCCAGGGCTTGCTGTGTGGCCCCCGCAAACTGTGTCACCCTCCACCCCTCGCCCGCTCCCCTCCCCTGCCAGCCCTGGGAGAGAGCAATGCTAAGGGCGACCTCTTAGTCCGGTGCCTGCTGTGGGCCATAGAGGTGGGCCATCCACAAGTGGGGTACCCAGGCTGCCAAACAAGAGCTGCCGCCCCCCAACCCCAGGCCCTGGCCTCAAGGGGGATGAGGAGTTCGTGGGGTGGTTATGAAGCACAGACGAGCTGGAGGGACAGTCAGGGAAGCATCAGCGATCCCCCGCCCAGAGCTGAGGCGGCCAAGCCTGCGGCTCTGACACTGGGGTAGAGGCAGAAGGGGACGGCAGGAGACTTGGGGGGTGGAGTCCTCCAGCCAAGGCCCCTGCAGGGGCTCCCCTGAAAAGATGGCTTCTAAGCAACCACAGACTAGGTAGCGGTGCATCTGTCAAGCCAGGTAGGAGGGTGGCCAGCTGGGGACCCCGCAGGTGTGGAGCAGGCTGGCCTGAGCCCCGAGGTGACTGACGGTGGCTCCCATGGAGGCCTGGAGGGAGAAGCCTGCTCCTCTGCCTCGCGTCTTCCTGTCCCCTCCAGCACCCCCACTTGCCTCCAGTGTGTGCGAGAGGACATTTTTCTGGGTAAGCAGATCACATATTTATTGCAAAGCGACCAGCAATGGGTATCCCCGTCCCCCCAGCCCCCAGGACAGCCACGGCTGCTGGCCTCAGGCAGTTCCTCTCTGCCTGGCTTTCTGCGGCTCTTTCCCACATTCTCTCCCGATTCTTTGTTAAAAAAAAAAATGATCCTATCACTGTGCTGTTCCATACACTTCCCGGTTTCACACGCAGCACGTTTTAAAAGTCATTTTTCCTTTCTTGGAGGGGTCTGGTACCGGGGAACCCAGGGCTTTTGCACTGAGCTACACACACTCAGATCTATTTTCACTTGAAAAAAAATTTTGAGACAGGGTCTTGTTAAGTGGCTAATATGTCCAGGCTGAACCTTAAGGCTTTGATCCTCTGGTCTCAGCCTCCCAGAATGCTGGAGTTACAGGCGTGTGCCTCCGCAAGCAGCTTTTGGTTTTTTGGAATGTAAAGAGTTTTCTACCCAACCCAAAGCCAGAGAGCAAGACAGAAGTCAGGGGTGGGCAGGAGGTGGCTGCTGAGGCACCCAGAAGCCCTGGGATCAGCTCAGGTAGGACCAGGGAGTGGCACCTGGGAGGCCTGGGCTTCAGTCACCCCTTGGGTGTGAAAGAAACCAGCAGGAGGGACCCAAGCCAGAAAGGGGGCTATCCCTTCCCCCAGGTGCACAGTCCTGCAGGTAGCTGTCACTGTTCACAGAGCTTCAGCTACCTGGTCAGCCATCCACAGCGGTGTCCCTCCTGCCACCCTCTCATGACACCCCCCCCTTTGGCCCAGGGAACTTGTTGACTCTGCCATCACCCTCTGCCTGGAGCAAGCACCCCAAGAAAGGACTGCACCGGAGAGCAGGGCCTTCCTGGTCCAGCACAAGCTAACTGCCACCTGTCATTTCTCACTTGCTCCTCAGAAGGCACGTGGTTTGCCCTCAGAAGTCCCCACTTTGGTCACTGCTCTGACCATTTGCTGAACTGGAGGTTGAACCCAGGGCTTTCACTCTGTATTATATCTCCAGCCCATTTTTTATTTTTATCTTTTGTCTTGAGACAGTGTCTCCCTAAGTGGCTAGGTACCTCAGGCTGGGCTTGAACTTTTGATCCTCCTGCCTCAGTCTCCCAGAGTGCTGGGATTTTCTGTGACCATTTTGGAACAAAGGTCTCACATTTGCGTTTAGTACGGTATTCCACAAATGGTGGAGCTGCCCGCTGTCTCCCTTGGAGTTCTGGGTGGCCTCAGAGGTCAGTCCTCCAGCTGTCCCTGGCTGGGTGTGATGTTACCCCGTGGGGTCCTGGGGAGGCCAGCACCAGTGTTTGTGACCCTTGATCCGGACGAGGTGGGTGGGGGCCATGGGCACACAGGTGTGGGTGAGGTCAAGGTCGGTGCTGTGGTTTGGCTGTGTCCCCTGGAGATTCCCATGCTGGCCACTCGATCTCCCAGTGGCTTTGTTGGGAGGTAGGACCTTAAGTGGTAAGGCCTAATGGGAAACAATTAGGTCATTTGAGGTGTGCCTGGGAAAGCGATGTGGACCCCATTTCCTCTGGCTTCCTGTTTTGTTGTCCCCAACATTCACTCTGGCTTTTGCCATTCTCCCTGGAGCGAGACAGCTAAGGGGACCCTTAACAGGCCAGCACTGTGCTGTTTAGACACACAGGCTCCCAAACTATATGCTACATAAACCTCTCTTCTTTATAAATTAGCTTGCCTCGGGTATTTAGAGAGTCACACAGAACAGCCTAAAACAGCCAGCGTGCCCCTCTCCTGGTTTGGGGTCTTGGTGTGGCCCTACAGCTTTGGAGGATGGACATCCAATTGTGACCTCTTGGGAGGACCCAGGACTCTCTGGGTTTCCTCTTTCCCAAGACAGAAATACCACAATGCCGGGAAGGTGGGGGTGTCAAAAATCCTGCATTCAAGGTTGTGACGTGTGATCTAGAGTAAATCGTTGAACTTAATCCTAAAAGACACGGAGCTTTGGTAGCGCTCAGGTGAAGTGGACGAAAGATGCGGTGTGAACCGTAAAGCACGGTGGCTACACAAACAAGGAAGAGTTCAAGACAGGAAAGGCCTGGGCCAGCAAGCAAGGAGTGCGACCTGATGGCAGGGGTGGTGCTAAGCTGACGGGAAAGGCCTCACATTTGTCTAACCCATGACGGCCCACACAGTCACGTGTTCATGGGACACACCCGTGATGCGAGCCAAAGCCTCGCAGAAACCAGAAAGGGCTCATGGGCCACCTAGACCGGCCCTTATGTGCTTCTGAGCCCTCCAGTGCCTCAGTTTCCCCCTGTGAATTTCTGCTCTGTCCACATCCTGGAGGGTGCAGGTGGTTGGGGAGGGGGGCACCAAAAATCTACAGTGCTTTGCAAAGAGCCAAGAACAAAACCTTCCATGTGAACCACAGATTCTCTCTTGGCTCCCACAGTCACTCAGCGGGTAGAAGGTTCTCATTTTCTAGAATGCTTTTCAGGTGAGCCCTGGGTGTCCTGGGGCCCAGCCTTCTCCAGTATCTTCTGTGCCTCAAGCTGGGGAGGGGCCTGGCCTCCTTTGCCTCAGCCCCACAGCCTCGCCTAGTGGGACCCCAGGACACCCTGACATGCTGATGGCTGTGAGGGGCTTCCCCAGCAGCGTTCCTGGTGGCCTAATTTGAGGGAACAATGGGCCCCATCCATGTTAGTGACCCTCAAGTGACCCCTTTTGGTGCCTTTGTCTGCGGCACACAGGCTGTAATCAGCAAGGCTCCCCGGGCTCTGGCCTAATTTGCAGGGACAGGTCTTATCGTCACTAGAGATCCCAATGACCCAACCTGACAGGCCTGCCACTGCCTGGACGCAGCGTCCACGTCGGAGATAGGCTTCATCCCGGTGGCGACCCTGGTGGGCTGGGGAAGGCGGAGGGGAGGAGCCATCCATGGCTTGGGGGAGCTCAGGGTGAACATGGGGCCCTACCAGGGACCAGGAGGAGCGGGGTAGTGGTTAGCTTGGGCCGGAAGTGATATAGAGGCCACTTCCCTGGACACATTTTCAGCCACCCACCTGCAAGCGTCTGTTGGCTCTGAGTACCAGCGGCTGGGTGAGAATTCTGGCACAGCCTGGCCTCCCATGAGGGGCCCAGCAGAAGCCATGGGACTGGCTCGGGGCCCTCTCTCTGCCAGCCGGGGCCAAGCCACTCCCTCCTCCCCAGGGAAGGTGACAGTGGAAGCATTCGGCTGGCCCTATGAAATCCCTGTGGCATGTATTTGCAGGAATGACCAGTGGTATCCTAACAGAATTTCTGGGCACTGGTGCCAAGTGCCTAGTCAGTAGCAGGACCAAGGTCTCTACATGCTGAGGTCACAGGGCTGGAAAGACACACCAGGGAGCAGCTCCTGAGACCTGCAGAGTCGGTCCTTGCTCCAGGTGTTCACCAAGCTCTCCAGGCCTCCCTGCCCGTGCCCGCTGGTTTAGTTGGATTGTCCCTGAAGCAGAGCCTGAGGCAAGGATTTGACCCTATGGGTTTGCTGTGGACTGGATGTGTATGACCCTGTCCCCAACCTCAAGGTCATGCCATTGGAGGTGGGAGCTCTGGGAGTTGGTTAGGTCTTGGTGATGGGGCCCGAGGTTGGGATTAGTGCCCTTGAAAGGATAGACCCCCAGAACTGGTTCTCTCTGTCCTCTTCTGTGTGAGGACATCAGGAAAAGTTCACTTTCGGAGAACAGGGAAGGGGCCTCACAGCCCACTGAATGTACTGCCCCTCGATCTTGGATATCCAAACCACAGGTTTGTGAGAAACGGGTTTGCTGCTGAAGCTGCCCAGCAGTTTTCTGTCTCAGCAGCCTGAACAAAGGAGAGTGCTGGGCTTGGGAAGGAATAAGAAGAGGAGGGTAGGGAAGGGACTTCCTTGGAACTGGGCCCAGCCAGCCATGGGGCAACTTCTTCAGGAGTTGGCAGAGTATTGTACAAGGGGACTCCGAGCCTCCACTCTGTCACTGCTGCCCACATCCCATGGATCAGAGCCCAGCAAGGGCAGGAAGATGGGACAAGTCCCATGGCCAAGGACATGGACATGGAGGTGAGGGATAGTGAGGGATGCGTGACCTCCCACTGCAGGCCTCAGGCTCCTCAGTCACAGGCTTTCTGGCTCTTGGGCAGCTCCAGCCCTGCTTCCCTGAGTGTCCAGCCAGCCAAATCCTGTCATCCCTCTGCCCTGAAGTCCTCTCATCCAGAGGCTTCTCTGGACCCACAGCCCTGCAGAGGTCCTTGTATGACCCAGCAGAGCGCCTCACTGTCTGCTGTGCGAGCTGGTGTGGGCAGGAGAGGGTGAGGGGACAGGTGCTGGAGCTGCACTTTGGAGTGGGGACAGAGCCAGCCTGGAGAGAAGTGAGGAGAGCCCTTTGCTTCCTGGCATGCAGACGTCATCAACTGCTGATCAAGGCCCTGGTCCCTGGGAACCCTGGAGAGTGACTGAAATGTGAGAAGTGTGAGAATCCTTGGGGAACAGATATTGCAAGATGGTGGGGTGTGGGGTTATCTGGTTGAACACCTATTTCCCTTAAGGCAGCAAGTAGGAGTCATGGCGGATGGCCAGACTCACCCCCATGTCTACTACCTCCCCACTCAGTGGGCACCCCAGCAACCCGCGGTAGAGGGAGAGTTACTGAGAGCAGAGGCAGTGTCTCCAGAGTGGTCACTCAGGGTCAGCCCCTCAGAAGGGTCTGTGTTTGGCTCCAGACCATGCTGTCCCTGTTGGGAATCCATCTCTCTGTGCACGGGGTCTCACTTTTCACAATGCTCTGGACCCCGAAGTTTACAAAGCTGGTCTTACTCCTGAGCGCAGTGTCAGCTGGGATCCACCTGCTAGTGGCTCAGCCCTATCCCACCCACCCCTGCCTTTACTCCCCGCAAGGAACCGGCCGAAAACAGCCCGTGTCCTTCTCCATGAAGTACCGGCAGCAGGAAGGGATGATGGCTCCTTAAAAGCACCCTGCAGCCCGCCTCTGTGGGAGCTCTGCCTCTCGATTGCAGCTGACTGGGCAGGGGTCTGGTTGCCCCAGGACCATGGTGGGCTTGGGCCCTGTCTGCTTCCTCCTAGTTCCTGAGAGTTGCCAGTTCCCCAAAGCCAGACTCCCTTGTGCCCCACCCACCCTGCCCCATCGGAGAGACCAGCAGCCACCAGCCCTGCCTGGCCCAGTCCTCCCTGGCCCCACGAGCCAGGCAGTATGGTTGCTGTCACCTGCTGCCTTTCATCCCCAGCGAAGGGACCTGAGAAAGTGAAGGGTGGTTGTGGGGGGCTCGATCCTGACTGTGGGGAGGGGACCAAGCCCCTGAAAAGTGCAGAAGCTGCATTACTCAGGCAGATGCGTTGCTACACATTGGTGGTGAAGACGGTGAGGTAGGCCTCACTCAGGACATGGCACTGGCCTTGCGCGGGGCTGAAGGTTTTTGAGACAAATGTAGTAGGTGACAGTGGAGTGCTCTGTGGCCATGGAGGCATGGCGGGGGGCACACTGGGCCTCCAGCATCATCTGGATGAGGGGAGATTGAGGACCTCTTTCTTCACTCTGTCAGGAACAACAGTGTCCTGGTCTAGTGCGGCTTCCCATGATAAACCCCCAGAAGCCCATGGTCCCCCTCCTCACTGGGAGTTCAGCAGGGTGACTCAGAGCGGGAGCAAAGCATGAGACCCTGGCTGCCAAGGCCTGCTCTGGGTCTAACTGAAGTTTGGGGACACCCAGCCTCGGGCCTACTTGATGCCTGCTGAGGCTTCCCAGACCCCATCCATGGGAGGGTTATCTGATCTCCATCCCCAAAAGCAGGGCCTCTTGGGCCAATAAGAACACCAGGGCCCGCTCAGCCCAGAGATGACAGGGGGCTCCTCAGAGCCCACCCTGTGACTTGGGGTCAGGAAAATGCCAAGTGCCCATGTAGTGCTTCCAAGCATGGTTTACAAAGCAAAAAAAATGAAGCTCAAAGAGAGGCAGAAGCCTGCTGAGGGTCACACAGTGGTTTGGTGGTGGCATAAGTCAGGGCAGGGACCCAGCCTTTCAGACCCGAACCTGCTTCCCACGGCTAGTGAGACCGGACTTCGTAACGGGCCATCTGCTCCAGAAGTGGGACTGCCCCTGCTTCCACTGGCTGAGGGGCTTCTCACCTGCCTGCCTTCCAGGGGCCTGTTTCATGCTGCAAAGCTGCCACCTGCCCCTCCTTGGAGACACACTGATAGGGAGAGGCAGGGACAGACCTGGGGCTCCTGACCCTTGGCCGATAGCGGGGCCTCCCTAAAAAGGCCAAGACTGTGAAGGGCAGAGGTTTGGGTTTTTAGGAAGGTCACCAGGCACAAGCAACACATGGGATTGTCCCTCCCCTTGGGGCCACAGCAGCACAAAACCCACCAGCATTCACGTAAAGGCGTGAGAGACCTGCCATGACCATTCCGGGACAGGTCACATCAGGTCAGGTCAGGTATGTGGGTGCCAAATAAGAGCCTAGGAGATCCTGGGGTTCAGACCCGCTTGGAGTACAGAGTTGGGTAAAGGTGGGGCTGTGACCTGGAACCTGGGCTCCGCACTCCACCCTGTCACCCAGCTCTGCTGCCATCTCCCAAGCCCCAGTGAGACATCGCTCTAGCTGCCTCAGCGCCGGCCCCCAGACAGCCACAGGTCCCCTCCCTGAGCTCATCCCCCAAAAGGAACCCAATGCATACTCCTGTCCCCAAGAATGCTGCCAAGGAAGGCAGCCCGGAGGATCACTGCATCTATAACACTTCATGGGAAATTCCTCTTCTTTTTCAGAAGTAGCCGTAGTCCAGCATCTCCCAGGTGCTTGTGCATTTTATCCTGAGCTCCCTGTAAATCAAATGGAAGGGCGTGTTTTCTCTTTTTGCATTGGCTGCCAGGGAACTCAGAGTTATTTGCCATGACAATCAACAGTAAGCATAGAAGATATTATGGCAGGCAGTTGGACTTCCACTTCATCTTATGTTTCTTTCCCATGTTTTCTTCATGAACTAAAAATCATATTGCCTTTTGTGTATGCTTGCAAGCCACTTCGAATCCTCTTTTTGTGGTAAAGTAGGGACCCAGCGTGCCAAATAAAAGACACAGTCTCCTTTCCTTCTAGCTGCTCTAGGCAGAGTTGCTGGCTCTCACCTCTTTGGAGGCTGTGCAGGCTCTGGCCTCACCCACTGCTTGGTGACTTCGCTACCCTTCTCTGCCCATGCTCCGTGAGCCTGGCTCCTTGGTATCGGTCTCAGCACACTGAGGACTCCACCCACACAGCTCGGTTCCCAAGTCTCCCTTTTCAGGCGCCTCACGGGTACGTCTCACAGCCAGCCATAAACTCCCAGCATCACCGGGAGGATTCTGGGGCCTTCGCTCCACATACCGCTCCCTCCACCTGACAGTGGGCCCCAGAGGGCAGCGCTCACTGCTGTTTCCCTGCATGTGCCAGGGCAGGGTGCCCAGAACAGGGCCCAGCCTATGGGTACTGGGCACTGGCTATGTGGGCTCCTGGGGCTGCTCCAGGGTCTCTGGAAGGCTGCAGTCCAAAGTTCGGCTCTGTCCAGGTGGGATCCATGGGTCCCTAGACAACCCTGGACATCACAGGAGCTGAGGTGCCCCAGAAGATGGCAAGGGACTCACATCAGTGCCTCCAGGGTCACCCTTAGGGCATATTCAGCACAGGTCATAAGTAAGCCCGGCTCCCACCTGGCATCCACTGCTTAGGCAGCGTGACTCTGAGCGGCTCCTTTACCGACTCTGTGCCTCACTTTTCTCATCAACAAAATGGGTGAGAATAGTCCTGAGGGGAGGGATAGAGGCTTAGGCTGCTCAGAGAACTGCAATCAGCAGACCTTAGGTTCTGTTATGGGGCGACTCCTGGGGGAAGAAGCCCCTCAGCTTCTTAGAGGCCGCTGGGGGCAGCTGTGCCAGGCCCAGGGATAGCCGAGGACTAAGAGATGGACTCAGGTAGCCGGGCGTGGCCTTGGCGGACTTGCCTTTGGGGAGGCGAGGCTGAGGCCAGAGAGGGTGGGGAGGCCACAGGTGTGCGAGGCTTTGAAGGTGAGGGGTTTGCTGGGGATTTCTGACTCCACCCTTCCAGGCTTCCCCTCCTCACCCAATAGCCAGGCCTGCAGCATGGAGGACCTGGGATCCCAGCCTGGACTCCCAGGAGCTGGAGTGGACCTGTGTCCCCACCCAGCTGGGGACGCTTGGCCCCGGCCCCATGGTTTGAGCTGCCTGCCGGGAGGCTGGCTCCAGAGGCTGTTGCTGTGGAAACCCAGGCTGTTCTTTGCGGTTTCTCTGTCGAATGTCCCAGCCTCACAGGCCAGGATGGTGGCTGGGGAGGGGTGGGGGTGGTGGAGCAGCCCCAAAGAGGGAGTCCCCTTCCAGGGCCCTCACCCTGCCTGGGCCTCTCCTCGGGGAAATGGTCCAAAGACACCGAGGTGCTGGGAGAGGAGGAAGGGTGTGTTTGGAAAAAATGTGCTGAGGCCATCAGGTTTGCATCCAAAAGAGCTTCTGTGGGGGCGCCTGGGACCAATGTGCTCCTTACCAGGGGCTGAGGAGGATCCTCATACCACCCGCCTGGCTGCTGCCTATGCCCATGAAGCCCCATGGAGCCCTCGGCCCACATGCAGGCTGCAGGGCCATGGATGCCCTCATCCGTCCTCATCAGCCCAGTGCTTCCCAGATTGCCCATGTGAGCGGCAGCTACTGGTGTTACTCAGAGCCTCAGTTGGCTCATCTGCAAAATGGGGACAGCAGCATCCCTTGCCCACCCTGGGGTCAGACCAGAGAGGCTGGATTAAGAGGTTCTGAAAAGCAAGACACTGATTTTTCTGAGAGTCTGGGGGGGCTGGGAATGGGGGTAGAAGTTTGAAGATAAGGGAATTGTGCAGCATTCCCAGAATCCAGAATTGCAGCTGCTTTAACGGTAAGAAGGGAACTTGAACCAGGCTGATGGCAGACATGGGCACCTGCTCCACAGCTTGGTAAGCAGGGGCCACAAAGGGTAGAGCTACAGGGACAAGCAGACTGGAGGGGGCCCCGTGCAACTGGTTGGGAAGACTCTCTGGATCCTGACCAACCAGAGTGGCCATGGGGGAGCTGCAGGCCAGCTCCTGGCAGGAAGCCACGGTCTCCACATCAGACCCATCCACACCAATTGAGCACTGCTTGATGGTGGCTGGCACGGGTGGCCAAGGGCTTAGGAGCGGTGACATCTTTTTGGAAAAGTTTCCAGCAGGAGGAAGGGAGGGAAGCTTTTAAATGGCACAAAAGTAATTCTGCACATTCTGGCCAAGGAGAACAAGTCACACAAGAGGCGCCACTCCCCGCTCGGGCACACGGACGTCTCTAATTGATCACAGTGCCATTTCCTGCAGTCTAGACTCTCCCTCCCAGATGCACCTCAGCCCAGCCGGGCCCGCTGACACCCACGAGCTATGTCAGCTCAGGAGACAAACTCTTGTGCCCTCCCTGTGCCAGGTCAGGGGTGAGATGCCCCCAGGTAGCAACATCTACAGAGGGTACCTAGCCTGTGGCAGGTGCAGGGCAGTGCCCACTCTGAATGGCAGCAGTCTCCCTGTCCAGGTCCCCACGCCCTGGCCTTTCCTGGGGCTGCATGTCTCTCTGCTGTCCCACCTGGCATGACTTGCCATGAACCAGCATACAGCAGCTGTTCTTAAAGTCTATAGTACCTGTGAATCATCAGGGAACCCTAGGAATTTTGACTCAACAGGTTTGGGGCTAACCCTAGAGGTTAGCTCTAACCAGCTCCCCAGGTTTGGCCAGTGGTGCTGGCTGGAGGACCACAGCAGGAGTGGCCAGCGCGCAGACCACGCTGAAATCACAAAACAGGCAACAAGAATAGAAGGGGAGGAACGTAAGGGAATGGAACCCTGGAGCCAAGGCTCGAAGTTTGACTGGATGGGAACTGTATTAGCAAGTGTTCCTATCATCAGGGCAAAACTCCTGACACCTACAGCTTGAAGGAGGAGAGGTTTAATGTGGCTTATGGTTTGTGAGATTCGGGTTCAGTCCATGGCTAGCAGACTCCAAGGCAGAAGCAGCAGGGTGGGAGGGCCTGGAGGAGGAGCACTGCTCACCTAGTGGCAACCAGGAGGCAGAGAAGGGAACAGAGAAGGGACTGGAGTATATAGACAGAATCCAAGGCTGTGCCTTCTTGACCCAGTCAGGTAACTCACCAAAGAGCAGACTCAACCAAGGCGGTAGGTATTTCTTAATCTAATGAAGCTGAAAAATCAGGACTAACAGTCATATGAGCAGCCAGGAGAAGCTTTCCCATCCCCTGCTAAGAATGCAGTGTCTGTGTAGCTCCACAAAAGGTGGCCCAGGATGCCCCCTTGTACAAAGTATGAGGCCAAAGCAAGTTGTCTGCCTGTACCCCAATGCAGGGCTGGGTGCGCAGAGGAGGCCTCCGTAGCACCCAGTCAGAATGCATGAGTACACTGAATGCCCAGGCCTAACTGGCCCAGGGCCATTCTGAAATGCAGTGGGCATGCGATGCCCGAGCCCTACTGGGGGCTCAGTCCCGCTGTCGGGAATGAGTCACAGAAGTTTTTGGCTCTGTTCTCTGAGCTCTTGGTTCCACCCTCTGAGTCAGCCTTCCTTTTCAAAAATATATAGCCTATGTTGGCTGACGAGTCATTGTCACAGCCTGGCTCCAGCCCATGGGAGTTTGGAGTTCAAAGGCCTCTTTCTACTCTGTGCTGTTGGTCTCTGTTAGTCCAAGCTGATACAAGTCTTCAGAAACTTTGTGGGCTTTGTGTGCATCAGGGTAAAATCGGCTCTGGCAGATGGGAACCCCACCCACAGCTTTCCAAGGTAAGTTCTCTGCCTTGAGCTTCCTGGAGAGTGCCGTGGGAAGTCACTCTTAAGGTTGGGAAAGGGACACAGGTCTGCATCTAAGGTCCCCAGAAGAGCCCGGTTTGCTGGGCCGCACAGTACCGCACCACCTCAGCTCTTCCTGGGATCTCAGCAAGGCTCTTTCTGTTTTGATTTGGTTTGTTTTTTACTCTGCTTTTGCTTCAGCTGGGAATACTGGAGGTGCTAGAAGTGAGGGGCAGCTTAATTTTCACACTCAGAAAGATCTGACTCCTTTTTCTCCAACAGTTGTTTCTCTGACTCATCTCTCTTCACCCACTTGTACCCAGGCAGCAGGAAGCTTGCCAGCTCCTCGCCACTGTCTGGACAGTGGCCTTGCAGGACCATGGCCAGACTCTACTGTCTTTGACGGTCCCATTGATAATGACTATGGATGTTGGATAAAAGTTAGAAGCACCGCCACAGTGGCAGGTGTGGGACAGGTGGCTATGATGCAGCAGAATCCCCACCATCTTTCTAGTTGGAGGAAGCAGAGATGTGAGTCCAGGCAGCCATGGGCCTGAAATGAAGGAAAAACCAAGGAGGTGAAAGATAGGATTTCCTAATTTCACACATGCCCATGGCCCATTGCACACAGCTCAGGTTACCCAGAACCTCACATACACACACACACACACACACACACACACACACACACACACAGGGCAGACTCAGAACAGCCTAGCAGAGGCCTAAAGAATTAAACTGAGATCCAAGCATTAGGCACAGCAGTGAAGGCGGAGCTGCTAATTCTGCCAGTGTGAGTCTAACCAGGTGAATACTAGATTAAAAAAAAATAAAATCCAATCAAGCAAGCATTGTTCAGTGGAATAAAAGAAAACCAGAGTTCACACAGTATAATAGTAACTGTGTCTAGGATATAACTTAAATTGCTTGGCATAGGAAGAATCGAGAAAATGTGACCCATTAACAACCAACTCATTTTCACCCCAGTGACTCACAGGCTGGAATCCTCAGGCAAGAACTTTAAAAGAACTGTTGTAATTAGGCTTAAAGAGGTGAAGGAAGATATACCAGGATGAATAAAAAAACCACAAATCTACGTGGATGAGAAATATAAAAATGACCGGAAGGAAATATTTTAATTGTAATATAATATACTAAAACAATTTCAAATATTCCAAAATAGGGTAGAAGGAGAAAAAAGAAAAATAAAAACAGAGAGGACAAATAATAAACAAATAACAGCACAAGAAACCTAAATCTAACCAAATCAATGATTACACTAAATATTAGTAGTATAAATATTTTAAATAGAAAGAAGGGACCATCTGCATAAAATGTAAAACTCAACTATGTATCTATAAGAGAGATGCATTTTAAATATAAAATAAATATGGAGAAAGTCGACCATACTAGCAGTAAACATACAAATGCTAGAGTGGCTGTATTAATGTCAGATAAATTAGACCTCAAAATGAAGTGAGATAAAAAGGATCATTTTGTAGTAACAAAATGGATATTTTACTGAGAATTCACTGCAATTTTAAATATGTATGTACCTGACAGAAAAACATAACACATGAACAAAGACTTAAAGATAATACCACAAACATAATAAACTATCAAATTCCACCTCCCCCAGCAACTGATAGAATAACTAGGTAAAAAAGTAAACATATAGAAGATTTGGAAAATATTATTAATCATCCTTGCCTGTACATCGGTCTTTGTAGAAATTGTTTTTTGGAATTATGACAGAATAAGCATTCTTTTTAAGAATACATGGTATGCTCACCAAGACAGATACTACATTGGTCTATAAGATAAGTTTCCATAAGAGTATTAGAATACTGCATAATAACAAGAATATACCAAAATGTGGGAGGTATTCAAAGCAGTGCTAAAGGCAAACTTACAACTTTAAGTACTTCTATTCAAAAAGAAGAAAAGTCTGAAATGAATGACCACCATTGATAGAGCAGCAGGAAGAAAATAAGCCCCAGGAAAGAAAGAGGAAAAAAATAATAAAGAGAAAGGCATAAACCAATGAAACACAAAGTGGGAAGATAGCACAGAACACTGACAAAGTGAAAAGCTGGTTCTTTGAAAAGACAAACAACAATCAATCAAAAACTGACCAAGGTAATTGATAAAAAAAGAGAAAGAACACAAATCACAAATGTCAAGAATGAAAAGAACCATCCTTCTGACTTTTACAGACTTACAAGAGACAAGAACATGATCAACAATTGATACCAAAAAATTTTTTTCCCCCTTTGGTGCTAGGGATTGAACTCATGACCTCTAGCTTGCAAGGCAGGCGCTTATGTCACTGAGCTAAATCCCCGGCCTGATACCAAAATCTTGGCCTCTATGATGGAATTTAAAACTTTCTCAATGCTGTATATCTAAATTACAGCAATAAACTTAATAAAAAAGAAATATACAATTAAAAAACTTTCTCAAAATATAAGTTAACAAAACTGACACAAGAGGAAACAGAATCTGAAGAATCCTACATCTACTTGGAAAATCAAAATCATTATTAAAAACCTATATTAGGTTTGAATGGCTACTATTAACAAGTTAGCATTAATTCTGTGGTTAAAAAAAACACAGAGATTTATTCTTTGGTGCTTTCAGCAATCAGAAGTCTAAAATCCAGGCATCCCCAGGGCTTCAGAGAGGATTGTTCCTTTCCTTTTCCAGCCATCAGAGATCACCTGGTCCTGGGGACTCTTTCCAGCATCACCTGAATCTCCTGCTTCTGACATTATATCTCCCACTGCTACTGACCTTGACCCTCAAGGTCCTTTTGATGACATTGTGCTCACCAGACTAAGGCAGGATTATCCCCAAATTACAAGCTCTTCAGCTTCTTTATACCTGCACAGCCTCTCTGTCTCCTAAGGTCACAGAGTCACAGGCGTAGAGTTGAGAACACCAACATTTTGGGGGATCATTAATTTGTCTGTCACAGTAACAATACTTTTAAAATGCTTATTGATTCTGCAGGTCAGGAACCTGACAGAGTTCAGTGGCTTATCTTCCTCCACAGTATCTGGGAATGAGTTGGGAGGCCAGAGGCAGGTGTTGAAATCAGCTGAAACGCATGTATTGTCATGTCTGGTGGGTGACATAGGTGCTGCTGGGGCTATCAGCTGGAACACCTACACCCAGCCTCCTGTGTGGCCTGGACTTCCTTATAATATGGCAGCTAGGTACCAAAGGAGGAGGCTCTAACAGAAAACACAAGGAGGAAACTGGGTAACTATTTGAAGTTAGGCAGCATCTCGTCTGAGATACTCTATTGATCATGGTGGTCACAAAGTCCTCTCCAGTTTCAGGGGAGGCAAAAAGAGACAGCGCCTTTTAATGGGGAGTGGCAGAGTACACAGGACCAAGGACAGAGCTGTGGCCATCTATGGAGAATGTGATCTCCCAGAAGGGCTAAACAATTGAGACCAAGGACTGTTGCCCTTTTATGAGTGTTCCAGGGATTGTGGTCAGTGGGGTTCATGCAGCAAGATGGACATGGCAGGCAGTCCTGCCATCAGCTTCATAGCTGGACCTGAGAATGACCCTGTACTCAGCCCAGGAACTCTCCTAAATCATTTCAGTGACTAGCCATGGGTTGACACAGACCAGTGAGATGCATGAGAAAGGTCCTTTGAGTTTTCTGAAGAGAGGTATTTCCTTGCTCTTAAAAGAGTGCACTAGAAGGAGACATTCCCGAAACCCCAATGTCCTGTCCCTTCCTTCTGGCACTGCCAAGTGCAGATGTGGACATTGTCTTGTGTAGATGGGAAGCACAGTGAGCTACAGGTCTCTTGGCCCAGACTGAGACTGAAGGTGGAGCAGGGCAGAGCCAGAAGCTGGCACGATACCCCAGATTGCACTGATGCTGATGCCCGTCTAGTCCTAGACTGCAGGTGACAGCAGCCAGCACATTTCCTGATTGTTTAAGCTAGCACTCGGCAGGCTTTATGGTATTCAGAGCTGCAGAAATTCTTCCTGACATCATTTTTCATGGTTTCCCAGCTCAGAATATCAAGTCTCAGAGAGGGAAGCATCATGCTTCCAAATGTCCAAGTGCATGAGGAAGACCTGGAGATCTCTCTAGAATGCAGATTCCAAGTACGTATGTGTGCATGTATCTGTGTCTGTGTGGTGGTGGTGGCGATGGTAGTGGGGTCCTGCATGCCTAACACATCCCTGTCATGTGGATGCTGCCAGCCTTGAGTAGCAAGAGGGTACAGATTGAGCCCAAAGCCACACAGCTGTGAGTGACAGAGCTGTGCAAAGGTCTGCCTGATTTCAAGCCCATTTTCCCTCCACCACACCTTGGAATGGCCAGAAGCCAACCTGCTTTTTTTCTGTCACATGTTGAAATGGGTGATTGCAGGATGTAATGCTGTACCCCAGTGCATTGGGAGTGTGACCCAGGACACCTGTTTCCCGGTATCAGAGCTAGCCTGATATGTGACATGTCCAACCTATGTGAGACCATTTGCCCTTGACATTCCTAACACCTCGTTTTGGCTTGTATTCCCATCCAAACCCCCTGCAAAGGCTGGCTATGCTTGTCTGCAGATTGTTAAACAGGGGAAGAGTTCCCAAGATTCCCATCTCAGAAAAACCATGGGGGGAAAGTGTTTTATAAGAATGCAGACTTCTGGCTCCATGCAGTAGGGATAGGGCCAAGGAACTTGCATTTTGTATGAGCATCTTGGGATTTTTTAGGAGCAGACAAGTTTGGGGAATTCGTGACTGTGAGGATGTAGAAACATCATTTTTCTTTGCCTGGGTTACACGATTTTGTGTTATGGTCAATATCTCACAATCACTAACCCTTAGGATAAGCACGAGTGTTGGGTGGTACAGTACAGGAAACTGAGGCAGAGAAAGATTCCTCTGATCCTCGCCCATCCTGGGCTAGAGTTGGAACTTGGGTGGCATCTGGCCTGACTTGGCTTCACTGTGAGTCTCCAGAGAAAGAGCAGTAGAGGGCCAGGGTCCCGAGCTCCTGGCCTGGTCATCAGGATAAATATTTCATCGGTGTAACAAGAGCCTAGATCGGCGTGGAGAGCCAGTGTTGATTACGGCCCAGGCTTCTGCATAAACAGATGAAGCCCCTGCACCCCTGCTTGTCTCTCAAGCCCACTGTCTCCAGGGAGAGGTGGTGGGTTTGAGGGACTCTCTCCTGCCTAGAACCAGGGGCCATCCATCCTAGGAAATGTAGGACTTGGGACAAGATACCGGATGTGGGGCTCTCAGTGACAGCTTCCTTTCTTCCCTGGGAACGGCCGAGGTGGTTTGTGTGTGTGTGTCTGCCCTGGACACCAACCAGCCCATGTGATCTGCCCAGATTGGCTCTCTCTCCTGAGGTATGTCTGGCTCCTCACGCTGGATACCGGCTTCCTCTCCAATGCTCTCTCTGGACAAGAGCCCAAGGAACGCCTGCCTAACTGGTCAAAAGGTGACATTCACCTGAGAGCCACCCATGGCCACCCCAGTTATTGTCACTGTCCCTTGGACTTTTCCTTTAGCGGTCCTTTCCCTACTTTATGCTCCTTGTGTTGTGCTTGAAGATGAGACCAAATGTGGAAGATGCGTCCTCCAGAGGAGAGTCTGGGTGGGGGACACCTCCTGTTCCTGAATTAGCCAAGATCCAAATCTGGGCTTGGCATGGCTTCCACACAGAGCTGCTCAAAGTGGGGCCCAGGCCAGCCACCTGAGCATCACCTGAGAACGCACAGACACGCAGCCCCAAACCTGCTGTGCCAGGATCTCCTTGCGAACGGCATCCTGTGGACTCAGGTTGGAGGGGGCACCACCTGCCCACTGAGGCTGTTTCCCTGCATAGTGCTGATGGCTGTCCCCACAAGGGGCTATGGCATAGGAAGCCCCTGTTCACTAAGCAGCGCTGAGCTCCTGCAGCCAGAGTGGCTGAAGTTTTTCTGCTCTTCCGGTGAACATCTGCTCCAGGATCCTGCATTGCAATGGCAGTAGGCACCTTTTAAGAAAGGACCCCAGGCAGCACAAATTTGCATGTTAAATAACATCCCAGTAGCAAAGGTGACTCGCCTTTTGTGTGGCAGATTAGCAGGTGCTTTAAATTGGGGTCAGAGACTTTTGTCCACCAGAGATTGAGTTGTCTAAGGGCTGTGTGTGTGCACATATGTGTATGTGTCAGTTTGTGTTTGTGTGTATGCACAGTGTATTTGCAGAAATGTGCATACTTTGTGTGTGAACACTGAGCATGCCTGTGTATGTATAGAAGTGTGTGCATATGTATGCATGCACATGTATTGTCTCCATGTTCACATGTATGTGAGCACACATGTGGGCACATACAACACACACTAATGTGGCTTTTGAACGGTTGTTGGGAAAGTCAGGCAGGAGCCTAAAATCCCACCCACCTGGTCATGAGACTTGGGAAGGAGCATTCATGCTTCGGGCAGATGCCTGGATAAGATGATCCCCAGGGTCCCATGAAACTTGTGATTCTGTGATCTGGATGACAGACTCACCCAGGACAGACACATACCTGGGCAGGACCTTGTGCTGTCTCCTGGATCATGCTGCCATACCTAGTATGAGGTGAAACACCAGGCTGAGGTCACTGTGAATGTGTTTTCAGATGACAGTAACATTTCTTCAGTGGGCTTTGGGAAAGCAGGTGACCCTTCAGGGTATGGCGGGCTCATGCAGCAAGCGGGAGGCTTTTGAGAAAGACTGAGGTCCCGGAGGAAGTGGTTCTGAGAGCAGGCAGGCCCCTGCGGTGAGGGCCACGTTAGGGTGCCTGTGCCCTGCAGATTTCACACCTGCAGCTTCTACTGGTTCTTAACATCTGTCTCTCACTTCACGCACAGGTACACACACACGCACATGCTGATTTGTTCTGTTTCCCTGGAAAACTTGACTAATGTGTCTCCTGGTGCTCTCTGACCTCACTGGAAGGGCAAAGTCACTTCTAGGGCTGGCTCTTAGCCCCCTGGGTGCCAGGGCGGAAGACTCAGGGTGCTCCAGCCAGAGGATGGGCACAAACTTGGCCCAAGGTTAAGCCAAGAGGCTGTCCTTGCTAAGTGCTGTGAGTGAGGGAACAGAGGGGAAGGCTAATGATCTCATGGGACATAAGGAGATTTGTCTCTTGGGTACCCCATCAGTCAGGGAGCAGGACCCATCTCCAAAGCTTTGTGACTTTAAGATGGCCTCATCTTGGTTTATCTGCAGGAAAATCAACATGTGCCTTTGGCTCCTCACAGATGGCCATGTCATACAGGACTACACGTGGATGCAGGAAGAAGGAAGCCACACATGGCAGCATAATGGGTGGCCTGTCTATCAAGGGCTGGTATGGCAGCTCCACTGTGCCACCACTGGGCTAGGTTCTGCCTCTTACCATCCTTGGCCTGTGACTTCTGTCCTCATGGTTGCAAGATGTCTGCTGTGCTTTGGGCATCGTTTCAGCTTTCCTTGCAGAAAGAGAAATGTGGAAGGAATGAAGAGGAATACTAGATGAAAAATATGAACCCTTCCCCAGGAGCCCCAGCATATTCCTTCATAGCTTTATGTACAGTTAGCCTCATGACCACCCCAACTGCCAAGAAAGATAGGAAATAGAATGTTTCAGCAGGTCATGATGTCAGGCTGAACAACATCTGCATTCTGTCAGTAGACAGAGGATCTTTGAATAGGCAATTAGTAATTTCTGCTTTAGTTTCTCACATAGATTTTATTATGTGATCAGGAAACAGTGTCACTGGCTATTGTGTTGGTCAGCTTTCTATTACTGTAACAAAATACATGAGACAACTAACTTATAAAGAGAAAAGGTGTATTTTGCCAGAGATGATCAACTTATAAAGAGAAAAAGCTGTAGTTTTGGAATCTGCAGTCCATGATTGATTGGTCCTATTGCTTTGGGACTTGTGGTGAAGCAAAGCTTCTCATCTCATCTCCAGGAAGAGGCCAGGGTGTTACAATCCTATTCAGGAAATCCTACTAATGACCTAAAGTCCTCCCCCTATGCCCCTCCTCTTAAATTGTCTCCTAATAGTGCTTTTCTGAGATAAATCTTTTGGTACAGGGACATTTGGGAGACATTTAAGATCTAAATGAGAGCAACCATGACACAGAAAATGTCTTTAAAATGCTCTTTTACCTGGTCCCCTTTTCCCCAAAGTTGCCTGCCAGATCATGATGACCTCCCCTGACACTTCAGCCTCCATATCTGGCCTCAGCCCCATCCTTTTCCCTCTTGCTTTTCCTTCCTGCCCAGGGATTGTCTTTCTGCATGTGAAGACTCTGGACCCTGGCTGAGAGGTCCCCTGGCTCTGCCTCTGCTGGCCACGTGAAGCCCTTACTGCCCTTGCTGCGTTGTCTGCTCAGCAGCCATCACGAGAGGAGACAAAACACTGAACGTGAGGGTCTGGCCTTTGGACAGCATCATCCATGTGGCGTCTGCTGTCACTGGGGCCAGCACTAGGCTTGTGGACGGGCTGCCTGGGCCTCTGAGGAGAAGAGCTGCAGGGCTGGACACCGGGTTTGGGAGGCTGGTCCACAGCTGGGGAGGAGGTGGGGCAGAGGACAGCGTACGGACCTGTTTCTGGGGCAAAGCCGCTCACTGTGTCTTGGGATGGTATGACCGTAACGGTGTCTAGGAAGCAGCTTCGTGAACTGCTATGAGGTGCAGCAGCCAACAGGGTCCAGAGTTTTCTACAGGATTTGTTCCCCACTTTCTTCCCCAAAGGGGGTGGATACAAAGCCCCCCATGAAATGACATGGTTGAAACCATCCTGGTGCTTCCTGGAATCCTCCATCTTCCTTCCCTCTGTCCCTCCTCTGTCCTTCCCTCCTCCACTCCTTTCTTCCTTCCTCCCATCCTCCTTTTCTCCCTCCTTAGCTTCTTTCCATCCACTCATCTCTCTGCTCCCCATCTGGTCACCTGCCACCCATCCATCAGTTCATTTCCTTTCACCACCCATCCACGTATCGACTCTTGCTCTTCCCCGCCCTCCCTTTCTTCCTTCTGTCCATCCATTGCCATCCACTTACCCATTCTCCGTTTCTATTATCCATGTACCAACCTGTCCACCCATGCATCTGTCTTACTGCCCATTCACTTCGCCTTCCTTCATCTCTTCCTTCCTCTCTTTCTTCCTGCCTTCATTCTTCCCTTCCTTTCTTTCCCCCATCCTTCCCTCACTTGGTTTCTGATGGCCCAGTCCCCAGCTGGGATATGAGCACTAGTGCTCTAGCTTCATCCACCCAGCCTGGGATCAGGGACACAATCACCCTGGTCCACAGTGAAAGTGGCTCTGAAACATCCTCACCCGTCACAAGCTGGGCTCTGGTCTGGACAATGGTCCTTCGGTGAGATGGGCCTGCGTGCTCCAGCGGACATCAACAGCCTCTCCCAGAGTAGGTGTCCCACTGCTTCCAGGAGCCAGGCCATGTGGCCACGTTCAGAGGCTGATGGGGTGCTTCCAGGGACACTTTCTCCACAAACAACATACAGTGGCACTAGTTCCATTGCCAGAATCTAACTCATTTCCAGTCAAAGCATCCAGCTCCAAACAAGGCTCATCCCATCCGCTCCATCACAGAAAGACCCAGGCTCCAGGCTCTGGCCGATCTTGCAGGAAATCGCTTATTGTGGCCAAACTACCCAGGAGGCCTGTGCGCTGTCACAGGATGCAACTGGCCTGGAGACAGGGCACACAGATCAATGGGGGCACTAGGGAGCCTCCAGCCCACAGGCAAGGCCCAGAGACTCCTTTCCAGAAGGTAGTGACAACCGGGCACTGTTTCTGACTGCAGCTTCCATCTCATCTGCTGGGCCACTGTAATTCTGCCTATTCTCAAAGGAAGTCCCCCTTGTCACCTTACCTGTCCCCAGCTCACCTGGACACTCCCGGGATTAATTTGCCCTGAGGGGCTTCAGCTTGTGGCCTGCCAGAGAAGTAGCTACAGCCCAGGTGCAGAAGGAAGGCTGTCTGTCCCTGTCCTCACCTGCCCATCCGCCTGCAGTAGGGCTAAGTGCTGTCCACCCTGAATCTTGAAGCAAAAGAAAATAAATAAATAAGACAAAAAGGGATCCTATCAGATGCCAAAAATGAAGATAACACAGGAGGAAGTTTATTCTGATGAGGAAATCCCTAAATGTTTTTGAAACTATGCTTGGAATGGCTAATTAGCACTGGGGGTGCTCCGGAGGAAGAGCTCTCTGGCAGCAGGGTGACCTCCCACCAGGTTTCCCTTGCACTTAGCCCTTATCTGCAGGAAACGGCTCAAGCTTCTGAATCCTGACAGCAGGCCCATGACTCACACCAGGCAGCCGGACAAGCCTCCTTGGTGGGAATGCAGAGGCAGCTCAGGGGACAGCCTCATTCATTCGCCGGGTGGTGGCTATGGGGTCCCTGCAGCAGTGGAATGTCAGTTTCCACCTCAGTGTTCTTGGGGTGCACATCTTTGACTCCCAACATGCTCACTGGCCCTTTTGTGACTTGGCCCATAAAGATGTGCTTGATTTGCTTAGTGAGGGGGACAAGATTGAGAGTATTCCAGGGCCAGATGTCACCCAAAGCCACGTGATACTTAGCCATGGCCTGGCCATCCGTGTGTGGCCGGTTGGCGTTTCCAGATGTCTGTCTGCCTTGGAAACTAACATTTTCCTGCAGGACCCATGGCCCAGCGCCCCCAGCACAGGAAGAAAGGGCTATTTTCAGAGGCAAGCTTACAGAGGTAGGGCCGGGATGACCCCAGCCCCTCCTGCCAGCCAGCTCCTGTAGAAGAGTTGTCGGAATCACTTGATTTGCTGGCAGGCGGGGCTGGGAATGAAGACTCCATCAACCTCAGTCTTCATTGCTGGAGAACTGACCGCACCATCAGTCACCTTGGGGCTGGCCCCATACCTCTTGCCCTGCTGCCTGTGGAAGACTGCAAGCATCACTGCACGAGAAGCCTTCTGCTGCTGGGTTGGGTGCATCATGTGACAGGTCCCATGTCTCCCCAAAGCCACAAGCCCGGAATGGACAGTCCATTTCTCAATGTACATAATGACACTCACAGCTCAGGGAGCAGCCTAGGCCCTTTGGAGCCTGCAGGAAGCTAAAGAGGGTAGCCTGGCCATTTCTCTCTGGGTGGTGCTCCCTGGGTCCCTGTGGCCTGGGCAAATATGCCATCTAGTGCCTCCTGGAGCCCACGAGGCCCAGCTGAGATCTTGGAAGGTAGAGCTGGCTGGGGGATCTACACTCCGGGTCCCACCTGGGTGCAACACCAGCCAGCTGAATAAAGTCTCACGTTTTGATGCAATTTTTTCCCAAACAAGATGCAGGGTCTGTGGGTTCTTTGCTCAGCTCCGCTCATTCTGCTTCCTCCAAAAGACTCAGAAGTCAGAGGCAAAAAAGATGGGGTGAGGTAGGGCCGAAAGCTGCAGGGTTGGGGGAAGATGAGGAGGGGATTTTCACTTCCCCATCTCCCAGCTCCTAATTTTAGAAGGTCCACTTCCCACTGGAAGAGATTCTCCTTTTTTTGGCAGGCGATCGTCTGCAGAATTCCTGGTTTTTGTGCTGTTCCCACACCCTGCCTCCTGCATCCAAATTTCTCCTGTGATAGATAAATCTCTTCAGGCTTAACAGGGGATCTTTCTTGATCATTTTCTTCTGTTTTAAAGTTATTTTTTTCCATGCAGAATGATTTCCACAGGGCCCAACTCACCACGGAGGCATCTGTACATCTGTGAAACTGGAGGCTCCTCGGCTGGAGGTGCAGGCAGGGAAGCAGCTCCTGACCCCCGCTGGGCTCCTTCTGCTTCCCAACTGTTGCTGTGGCCTAGGTGGCTGATGGGCTGCAAGGAGATGCTGTGCTGATGACACGGCCCTCGCTCATCTTACGGGGCTGCCTTCGGTTTCCGCGAGCAGCCATGGGTGCCTCTAAGGCCAATGCTCAGTGCAATGGTTCTGGTGTGTACTTGTTATTTTCTCCTTTGAAACTGGAACAGAGGTAGCTTGTGGTTATCTGGCTTCAGGGACACAAAGTCCTTCACTTGGCGAATGTGTGTGGCATACCTACTATGTGCATGACATCTGCCCGGGCACAGGGGATGATACAGAAAACAAAATCCTGCCCTGAGGGGTCTAATATCCTAGAGAGCAGAGACCTAGCCTAATAGTCAAAATAAAACTCCAAGTCGTTTGGAAGGAGACATAAGCTTCAGGGACAATTACATACAGTGGATGCATAAAAAGCTGAGCAAGGCTGGGGCTAGGGCAGGGGCTAGGGGTTTAGAATACTGTTGAGGTAAGGCTCTGGGAGTGGAAAGAAGCCTGAAGCAGGGATGCACAGACACGTAGGGGGGTGGCATAAAACTTGCAAAAGCCCTGTGGCAGCAAGATGTCTGAGCAGTGCCAAGGCAGACAGGCCAGTCTGCGGGTGGGTTCAGTCCCATTGGAACCCCTCCCTTCCCTCCCATTGGTGGTCTGAGTGGGTCTGGACAGCAGCTGGGCCAGCTGCTCCATTGGTCATGTTCTGTTCAATGTTAACCAAATTTCTCTCTTCTCCTCCCCTACCTGGGGGTCTCATGGTTCCTCAGCCTGGACTCAGTTTCTGAAAGCTAGCACCACCTACCACCCCATCCCAGAATGACAGCTGAGGCATGAATTCATAGGAAACCCTCCCTGTGCTGGGTCCTCACGTGACCCACCCTGGTTCTGGAAGACCTTGCCCTGCTCTGCGGATAAACAGCACATGTAAACTCATGATTCCAAGCTGGGAGAAGTGGAGTCAAAATGGTGGTGCTGCTCTGAGCGTGGAAGGGCCTGGGACAATGTCTGCTCATACCTGCTCTCACAGGTGGTGATGCACAGGTGTTTCAGGGGGCTTCCCAGGGCCCCAAGCAGGGGTCCAGACACCAAGTCTTCTAGCTTGTGAGGTCAGGACCTCAAGGCTGTTTACAAATAGGTCCAGCTCACTGCTTTCTGGGCAAATAGAAGGACTGCCTTTCTCACCCGCACTGAAGTCAGGTGTGGCCACACGTTCACAGCGTGAACAGAAGGGATCTGGGTTACTATGGCAGAAGTTTCAAGAATCAGACAGAAGTCTGGTTCTCCGTGCTGATAGAAGCATGTGTAGACATGAATTCTCCATCAACATGAGTCTTGGGAGCATGCTTGGAGTGGATTCCCAGCCCTCCTTAGATATGTGGCATAAGTCAAAAGTCTGTGTTATCTTAAGCCACAGGTCAGCAAATTCCAGCCTGTGCCCTGAACTTGGCTCATCACACCTTTTTTTTTTTTTTTTTCCTGTCTGTTCGAGTCAGGGTCTCACTATGCATTCCAGGCTGGCCTTGAGCTCATTTTGTAACCCCCAGGTTGATCTTGAACTTGCAACTATCCTCCTGCCTCAGCCTCCCAAGTGCTGGGATTACAGAGGTGCGCCACCACACCCAGTCATCATCACTTGTTTTTATAAATAAAGTTTTATCAGAATACAGCCTATGCATATCTGTATGAATGGAGATGTTTAGAGTTGCTTGTGTGGTGCTACAGTGACAATACAGAAGTTACAACGCAAACTGAATGGCTAGCAAAGCCTAAAGTATTTATTATCCAGCCCTTTACAGAAACAATTTCCAGCTCTGCTTTAAGCCATTGGGATCTGGGGGACTGTTTGTTACTGCAGCACAACCTGACCCATGCTGATCAATACACTTTCAATTATGCCCACAACTTCAGAATGCCATGGCATGTGCTACCTTATTTTAAACACACTATAACTGTGTGGCATGGGAAGTTTTTCTAACTGTGTCTACTAGCTACTCCTTAATAGTCCCCATTCTGCATGAGAGGAAAGGAAGCTCCAGGGAGGTATGTGGCCAGTTTGGAAGTTACTTAGGGCTTCTCTATGCCACTGACCCACGTTACAACGGGTCCCTGAGTATCTTTAAATTTTCTCTCCATTGCTGAAGCCAGAATGCAGAGCCAGATTGGGAAACTCATGAGCCTTTCTACCCACAACACCTTCAGTTTAAGAAAATAGACAAAAAGAGGCCCATTTGGCCCGAAGCAGAAGTGAGACATGGTAGGTTCTAACTCCCTCAATCTGCCGGCTCTGCTTCCTGCTTCCTTTATTTGTGTTCAGCGGGCCTCACCTCCCAACCTCGTGTGGCCCAGGGGAGCACTGGCCTTGGGCTCTGGCAGTGGTTTCCTTGCCCTGCCAGGTGCACCTATAGGAGGGACCTCATACAAGAGGCCCAGGAGCGGGGGCACCCTTCTCTGCCCACCCTAAACACAGAGGCTGCTGTGGGGGAGGTGCTGGCTGCTTGGAAAGGCAGAGAGGGACCCACCCTCAGCCTTCCCTGCAGCCCGCGTCCTTGGCACCTCTCTGCTGATTCCATACCTCACATTCCCCAGTCCGGTTCGGACAAGCCCAAGAGCCTGAGTCTTCACAGCCTGGGAAGGCAGCCGAAAGTTGGAACAGCTGCGGAGCTGCCCGCCCACTCTCCAGAGCCACATGCTTCCCTTTTGATCAGCCTCTCGGGCTTACGTAACACACTTGGAAGTCAAGAAGCCGGGCCTCCTTATCGAGGGCCCCCAAGGGATTGGTGAAACTCTTGCTATGAAGAAATCTTTCCATTGAGAAAAATTCCCCTGGCACTCACAGGCAGTGGCTCGTTTGTGGCACTGCAGGGGTTGCCTGACCGTGGCTTGGGAAGGGGGTCCCCGGGGCTCTCGAGCCCATTACTCCCTGTTGGCTCTGTGTCGTGCTCCTGGTGCCCGGAAGTGGAATGTGACCCTCTCTTTTGTCCTCTGTGTCCTGCTGACATCACCAACAACCAAAGTTGGTGACTAAGTTCTCACCACGTGCCAGGCCCCGTGCTGGGCACCTCACCCCGTGCTCACGTGACCACAGCTGTGTTTTCTAGAAGAGGGCCCTGGGGCTCAGAGAGCAGGCAGGCTGCCAAGCTAACTGGCAGGTACTCATCCACACCAGAGGCCTGCCGGGATACCAGGACATGGGTCCACTTTTCAGAGAGCGGGCATGTGGGATTCTGGGTACTCCTTGGTCTGGTGTCATCTGGGGTCTCAGAAATTGGAAGATTTGGGGGCCACGACTTGGGGACACAGGCTGGCAAACGCCATTTGTGAAGATCCTGGCTGAGGCTCATAGATGACCCACACAAATGCGTCTTTCACGGGGTCTCTGGAAACCAGAGCCTTGTAAATCCAAGAAGATGAAATTGTGTGAGTTTGGGCCACAGCTATAGGCTCCGACTCGGCAGGCAGCCGAGGGGCCCCAGCCTCAGAGGGAACTCAATGAATTTGTTAGGGAACTGAAAACAGATGATTTCAATCAGCAGGAGGAAAAAAATGACTTCATGGTCACTGTGACTGAAGGAGGCCGCGTTTGGCTGCCAGGCCCTGTCCGGGAGGCCTTCCAGAAAGCCTGGCCTGTTCCTCAGCCGCCGGCCGGGGTCTTCCCTACGAGGGGCTGCACCCGGTGTGGCCAGGACTGAAGGCCGGTGGCCCTAGAGCAGCCGCGAGGCCCGGAGATAACCCGGCGAGCCCCACCCCCGCGGGTTCTCCCGGCGCTTTCATGAATGGCCCGACTTCCCAGGCTGCGGATTGGCTGAGCCCCGGGCGGCGAGGTCCAATCAGTGGCCCGGGCCTTCCTGTCTCCGCGTGGGGCCTGCGCCCCTAAGCCATGAATGGCGCAGTCTAGCAGCCTGCGGTGGCGGCCGCCGCCAGCCGGCCCCACCCCCAAGGAAGGAGGCGGAGGGGAAGGGGATTGGTGTTTTTTTTTTTTTTTTTTTTGATTCCTCAGGCTGTTCAGGGTTCTGGTGCAATTGTGTCATTCCGAGGCTTGGCTGCAGCTCCCGACAATAGCCTGGAGCTTCCCTGTTGCCCTCAGGGTTGACATTCAAGGTCTTGTGACAGGGGAAAGACTTGCTGGTTAGAAATGCATTTCTTTGCCTTTGTCTCAGACTGACCTGGAGTTCCAGGGAGCCGGCTGCACCCTCCAGTGTGAGCAGGCAGTGCTGCTGGGCACAGAGGCAGGACTAGTGTGTGTGTGGGGGCCTGGATGTGTGTGCGTGCTGGGAATTTCTTCTGCAAACCAGGGAGCTCCATCACCCCCCACCCTTGGTCACTGACTTTCTCCCATTTTCATGCCCCAAGTGCATGTGAACCTTGGGGCCCTGGTGGGGAGCCCAGGCATTGGGCCCCATTTCCTGTTAAGTAGGAAAACATGCTCTGTTTGCTGATGTTATAAAGCAGGCATGTGTTTACAAATGCTGCTTGTGAGTGTGCCTGCTTCCGGCCTCCCCTCCCAAAACAGAATGATGTGTGCAGCTCACAGAGAAGGCCTGCTCTTCATGGGGGACCCCTGGCTCTGGAAAACTGAACTTGAGGGAATCCACAATCCAAAAGATGTACAGAAAGTTCTCTTGCAAAGTGAGTGGAGGCCAGGATGGAGGAGGCCTTGAATGCCAACTGCAGGAGGTGCTTCAGCACCCTGGGGAGTCACAGGAGGTTGGGGAGATGGAGAATGGCATCTTGGAGCTGTCCTTCCCCCACCCGCAAAACATGTGCCCTGTAGGGATTTCTCCGCCAATGCGTCCACCCTGTGTGTGGCTGGGGCTGACTCTTTGCAGAACTTCCGCTTAAGGACTATGCATGCTGCTTCCTGTGACCCCTGGCTGCTCTTCTTAAAAGGCTCCTGAGGTGTTGCTTCATTTGAAAGATGAGTAAACGGAGGTTCAGAGTCATCAGCCAAGGGTCTCAGAGTTTTAGAGGCTAAGTCCCAGCCACACTGCAACAGTCACAAAACTCGGATGGGTCGCTGAGCTCTAGACTGACTCTGAGGTGTTGCTGCAGGGACCAGCAAGGAATGTCTCTGCTCTCAAATTCCAGACCATGGGAGGCCAGGAGTGTGGCCTCCATGGTATCCTCAAGGGCCACCCTTGGAGAAAGGAAGAAAACAGGCAATCTGTGTGCCAGTGTTTTCATAGAAATAATTGACGATGTTTTGAATGTATCCCTTAGAGTTCATATGTTGGAAACTTGGTCCCCAATATAATATATTGGGAAGTGGGGGTCTTTGAGAGGTGATCGGTCTCTAGGACTCTGTCCATATGAAGAAACAAATCAGTCCACTCATGGGACATGGCTTTGTTATAAAAGTGAGCTCTTGCTGGCATATGTTTTCTGCCCACCATGTGATGCCCTCCATGCAACACATGGCTTCACCCAGGGCCCAGCAGAGCCTGGCACTGTTCTGAGACTTCCCAGCCCCTAGAACCATGAGCCAAACAAACTGCTTTCCTTTATAAACTTCCCAGCCTCGGGCATTCTATACGAGTAACAGAAAACTGACTAAAACATAGTTTCTACCTCTCAGATCTGAAACTACACACTTGGAGAAGGGATGGAAGAGAAGTCAGGGCTGGGCCGTTCCCTAGCCTGACTGTGGCTAAGTCTGGCCAGATGGTGCTCCAGCCCTAGGATGTGAATCATCCTCTGTGGTGCTTAAAGGCCATCGTCTGCATGAGACAGCTCTATAGAGCAGGTGTTGTGTGCAATGGCCATGTCGTGCCTCTGAGACCTTGTAGATGAGGGCCACCCTTGAGACTAGATGGCCTGGGTACCCAATATCTTGTTGCCATGTTAGTCCTGGGGCCATGTGGGCTTCTGTGAAAAAGAGAAATCAGTACCTCTGGTTTATGTACCTATTTAGGGATCCCTTGTTACAACTTTCTTGCCTGAATCCTGATCTGCGAGTCAGGGCTGAGCCTCAGTTTCCTGCTTCCACTGTGTCTAGGAGAGGTCGGCTGTACTGCCTCTCCGAGCCCAGGGAGAGTTGAGCCCATGGCTGGAATCTGTAAGGGATGTGACACCCCACAACGGATGAACTCCTTTAACCTATTTACGGTGCTACCATTGCCTTGAAGTAGAGCCCAGGAGAGGACACTGAGGTCACAGCTGATGGGGAGCAGGGGTGTTCCTGTCCTGCTACTACGGTACATGTCTCCACCAACATTTACTCTCCCATAGCTCAGGACACAGAGCCCAAGATCAAGGTGTGAGCAAATGGGCTCCTTATGCGGCTGTGAGGGAGAATCACCCACGTTTCCCACACATGTGGCTGCCAGGGGTCCCTGGCGATCTGTAGCCTGTAGACACATCACTCCAAGCTCTGCCTTCAATGTCAGGTGGCCTTCATGAGTCTTTTTAGGGATAGCAAGAGGTGGGGGGGGCAGTGAGCCCTGGGCCAGGGTCACTATCTAAGATGCATCCAGATTCATTGGCTCCTTTCCCAGCCACCATGCAAGTTTTGTGTAACAGACCCTTGCCCCAATCTCTCTCTGCTTCTCACAGGGACATTTGTGGTTAGATTTAGGGCCCACCTTAGTCCAGGATGACTCCACACTGAGACCCTCAACTCAATTATGTATGCAAAGATCCCTTTTGCAAATAAGTCTATGAGAGTTAATGGGATCAAGATGGAGTGGCTTGTGTCAAGCCCTAACCAAAAAGAAAAACAAGAAATAATAATAAGACCAGGAGTGTATGAAGGAAGGATTCTCATACAAGTGTGGTAATCACAAGAACTCTCACAGAAGACCCTGCCAGAACCCACAACTTGTGCGAAGAACATGTCTTCAAGGACATGTGACCTCAACAGTTCACCCATGAACTACTGGTCCTTAAACAGCCTCTGTATTAATTTTTGGGGCCCACGATTATTGTATCAGAATAGTTTGGACAATCTCCACTTTTTGGTTCTAAAATATTTCTGTCCCTTGTCCTAAGCTCTTGAATGCACACGAGTTCACCAGGGCATGCAATACCACTCCAGAGGGAACTCACTGACCTTTGGGGAGGACCAGGTGCAGAGATGGGTGGGAGATTCCTGTAGACTCTGCAGATGTGATTTAGACAGGCAGCAGCATCCAACCCCTGCAGAGCTAGACAAGGGGCAGAGTGCACCCCAGAACACCTGGAAGGCTTCCCGGAAGAGGGGCACTGACTTGGGTCTCGAGGGGAACCTTTGCTGGGAGGAAGGAGGAGCTGGGGGGACCTAGGGTGCAAAGGCCCACGTGGTGTGGGTGTCCTGGGGCGTAGGATGGGGAGATGGGAAGCCTGGAGGACCTTGAGGATGGAAGGCTGAACACCTCCAGGTGGGGCCCCCGTCCAAATGTGGGTCTGAGGCTCAGTCCATGGGCACCAATAGTCCATCTTGAGGTAGTGGTCAGCCCAGTATGTGCAGGATGAAGGTGGAGGAGCCAGGCGCTGAGGGACCCTGACTGCAATGAGCTGCTTTGGTGGGGCTGAGGAAGAATCACCAGGAGTGTGTCCCTCTGCGACCCAATGCTGAGCTTGGGTCCTTAGACAACACTGCTGCCTACACCGGAAGCTGGAGCCCCTCTGCACCCCATTCAGCTCCCCAGCTCACCTTGGGGTCTCACAGGTGGGTCAGGCTGCAGTCTGGCCTAGCTGAAGAGAGGGGCCCAGGTCCAGGCAGCAAGGAGGGGGCGGTGCTTGGCCTCCAGCTTTCAAAGCAGGTATTGCCTCCTGCCACCTCCAGGGTCACTCTGGTGGAAACCTGGTCCCCATTGTCACCAGCTTCTGGATCTTTCAGTTTCTATTCCTCTCCTTAGATCCATTGGGAAGCTAAGCTGGCCCTTAGCATGGGGCCTGGCAATTTGGGGAAAGAGGGTAGAAGCACCCACAGTTTTCCAAGGGGATTTGGGAACTGTTCACTAAAAAACCGACACATCAGAGGCTGGGCTCGCTGGGGACACTCCAAGCTGTTCCCCAAACTGAAACAGAATATCTGGAGGGACAGTCTCTGTCCACATCTCTCTGTGTATCTCTCTCTGACTCTGCCCGCTGTGTCTCTGTCTCTGAATCAGAGTCTACCTCTCTCTGTCTCTGCCTGTGTCTCTGCATCTCTATCATCCTGCCTCTGGTCCCTCTCCTTCCGCTCTCCTCCCAGGGCTGGGTTTCTGCCCCAGCTTGGTGGAGTAGGAACCCTGCAAATTCACCCTTTCCAGGCCCCTAATCTGGAGTTTTCTCCCTCTGCTTCCTGGGAACAGGGCAGAGCTGAGGGACTGGAGGGAAGGCCAGGAGGGCCAGGCAGACCTAACAAGCCCAGCTGGCCACATTCCTGGGATGCCAGCCCACCCTGTGTCTCCACCTGTGGGTCCTGGTGGGTTGAAAGAGAGCCTGCCAGGGACCAGCAGCTAGGAGGCCTAGTGGACAGCCTGGCATGAGCCTGTGTCCTCTATGCCTCACCAGCTCTGGCTTCCCTGAGAGGTGGTAGGGAAAGCTACTATCTTTAGAATCTGGTGGACTTGGGCACAACCTGTGGAATTCACTCCTCTGAGTGACTTCACCTTAGAGAGCCTCAGTTTCCCCCTGGAAAGTGGACATCACGTAGCAGGGTGGCTCCCCAAGGTGACGCTGTGAGCTGCTGGCTGAGGGGAACAGCTCCAGCAGCCGCAGCCTCGGCTGACTCTGTTCTAACGACAGCTCAATAGCCGCGCTCTGATGGTGGCCTGGGTCCCTTGTGCCGGGCCGGGTCAACAGGGCTGAAACCCTGAGTAGTTGTTTGAAGAGCACTTGGAACCCAGAATGACTGCAACAGAGCCCTTCAGAAAGAGTCAGCTTCCTGCAGAGGCATAAATGTGCCTCAAAACAGTGACCAAAGTAGGGTCCCAGAAGCCAAAAGCCTTGGGAGCATAGTAGACAGGCCTGAGATAGGAGGTGTTCAGGGTTTTGTTTTTCTCCACAAATCTAAAAGGCCTCTGTGCAAGCTGTGGAGGGATATTCACCCATGGGGAGAGGAGGAGGAGGAGAGAGTCTGCCACAAGCCAGCCCTCCCTAGGCCCCCCTTGCCTCCCTGCTTTTGCTTTTCCTTTTTGAGCCTCAGGATTTGGGTTTTCTTTTTTTCCATCTGTAAAATGGGACAAGAGAACTTACCTCAGGAGACTGGGATTTCTGAATACGTAGACACACGGAGGTGATTACTACAGTCTGTTCCCACTTCTTGCCTAACATTTCAATCTTCCAAGATGTTTTTCAGAGATGGAAACACTGAACAAGTTCCGAACATTCTACTCCTGTGCATTGAGTTTCTGATTCAACCCTTTTTACACCATGGAATGGTGACAATGGGAAGTCCCCAAGGCTGAAATACAGTAAGACATTGATGGTCTCCTATTATGGGTTGCGTCTAGATGTCCCCCCAAAGCCTAATGCAATCATGAGGGCAGGCTTCTAGAATTTGTTATTGATTCATGGTCCAATGCTGGGATTATGGGTATGAGTGCTACATCCATGCTAGGGCGGGTAGCCTGCATCAAGATTAAGGGAGGCTTGGTCCCTCTCTCTCTCCTCTCCTTTTGACTCTTGTTACTTTTGCTGTCTTCTGCTGCTGTGTACCATTGCCCTCTGCATGTGCCACCCTGCCTGAGTATGGACTGAAACCTCTGCAAACTTTGCGCTAAATAAATCTTTCTTTCCATAATTTTGGGCATTTGGTATTTTGTCTCAGCAAGGAGAGAAAAGTAACTAAGACAGCTCCCAAGGCCCTATGCAGGTTTCAGGGTGACCTCATTTCCTGCCTGTAAGTTCCCACTGGATACACTGAGCACCAACAGAAGGCAGGGTGTCTAAGACCCTTGGGCTGGAGGAGAGTGCCCTGGATAAGGCTGCACACCTCCTCTGCTTGGCACCACAGCCTCTGCTGACCTACAGGGACTGATGCCCTCTTGTCCCGCGCTCTCTTCTTGCCCCGCCCTGCATCCAGCTCTATGCTGAGCATTTTGGGGCAGGGGTGAGAATGTCACCAGACCTGGTCTCAGAAGTTTCCTGAAGCTGAAGTAAAGAACCTAATCCATCCTTTTGAATAAATTTGCAGGTTTGCCGACATCCTCTGTGAAAAAAGAACTTTCAGGACCAGCCAGTAGAAGACATGGGAAGGGTTTTACTAGACAAATATAAGAGAGAAATGTGCTTACTGCCCAGAACGGGGACCATTTATTCTTCACTTGAGGGTGGGACCCCAGGAAAGGGTGGCCCATCTCCAGAAGGGGAGCAACTCGTTCTATACACATACATATGGGTCCAGTTCTCTCTCTCTCTCTCTCTCTCTTTCTTTTTTTGAATAGGTAATTTAAACATTTTTTAGATTCTCTCAACTCGATCCTTTATCTTAGGATCAGGTTTCTCCTCTTTCCTTTCTCAATTAAGCCAATTTATGGACTTCTGGTATTCTCGAGGAATTTGGGTGTGATGGGTCTGGAAGGAAAGGGGGTAAATGAACTGAGACTGCCCATAGGGATCACCTTGGGTAACTTTGAGGCCCAGAACTTGCAGACTTCTTAAAAGTACAATTTTTAGGTTATGGTTTTCTGGTTTCCTTTTCACTTGTCTTTTATTTCTTCTATCTTGTCTCAAGAAGACAGGATGTATGGGTGCCTGGGGTCAGTCCCCAAGGCCTGTGCAGCCCTGTGTATCTGGAGTCACCTGCTGCAGCCTCCAGCTCTCTTAAACCTGGCTTGTTCAGCCCAGCTTCCGGTGGGAGTTAGGGGACAGGCCCAGCTCTCCCCTACTTAGGTTCTCCCCACTTTCTTTTGTTCTGATCTCTTCACTTGGGTCTCATTCAAGGGGCATCTTAGACCACCTAGTCTGCTCACCACCCCTCACCGTTTCATCTCTGGTCCGATTTGCCAGAATTGCTGAGACAAAGGCCCGGCCTTAAGCAATGGTGATTTGTTGCTTCTGGCTCCTGGTGCTGCACAAAGCAAAAGTGTCAGCAGGGTGGCCCCAGGGAAGGGGCTGTCCTCTCCCTCTTAATTGCTGTGCCTCACCCCCCACCCAACCCCTGTGTACCCTATTTCCCCTTTTACAAGGACACCAGTCTTTGGGTGAGGGTCCATTGCCTCCAAATAAAGCACGTCCCGAAGTCTTGGAGTTGCAGGTTTCTGCATTAAGAGTTTTGTTGGCCAGGACTCAGTACTTTCCTTCATCATATTTTCTCCAGCACTAGGTGCTCTCTGGCTCCACATTACTTAGGAGTGGTCCCTTTTTTCTGTGTTTGTACCCTGGAATGTAAGCCCCAGGAGGGCAGAGTGTTTCCCCTCACTGCCTATCTTCCTGCTACTCAATCTGCAATTTCTAGCATGGCAGCTTGCCTGAGTCAGAGGAAAAAGCATAGCTGAAAGGCTAAAGAGCCCACGGTACAGTGCGCAGTGTACAGGGACAGGTGACAGGTGTGCTACCCTCCTGTGAGTGAACACACCTGGAAAGTTCCTTGGCTAAGGCTTGGTCACTGGGTGACATAGCAGGTCCAAGCCCCTGGCTGAGCTGATCAGTAGCCCAGCACCTTTGCAAAGCGGAGTCACCTCGGCTACTCTGTAGGCCTGTGAGACCCAGTTCTGCGCTCTGCTTAGAGGGAGAACAGCCTTGAAACTCCATGAATGCCCAACTAGAAAAGTCCAGAGAATCCAGCAGACAGGGAAGCTGGGCCACAGTCTCATCAGAGTTGCTGCTGCAGGTGGTGTTGGAGCCTCGGTGGTGGCGGGACCTGACACCCGTATCACGCGAGAACAGAGCACTGCACCCCTGTTTAAGCTGCTCCATCTCTGACACTGACACCTTTGGTTTCCTCACCTATTTCTCAAACTGACTTCCCAGCGGCCATTGTCTGGCAGACTCCAGTGGATTATGCAAAAGAGGCTCGCCAAGAATTTGGGGCTGTTTGAAGACTTCCAAAGGCGGCCCTGGACCTGCCTGGGGGACAAAGGCCCGTCTCTTCGTCCAAATGTGCAGGATCAAATTAAAGTTGCCTTGTGTGTTTCCCAACTCTGTTGTCGGGCGCAGTGTTTAGCTAATTCGAAGGTCCGAAAGGCCTCGGAAGAGAGCGGCAGAAGAAAGAGCCCCACACAAAAGGGGCAGGACAAGAGGGCAGACTGTAAAGAAAACCTCCGGGAATGTGGCTTGCTCCTGGACAGGCCCTCCCGCTGCTGCCCACCCCAGCGAGCAGGCGAGCGGTGGGAGCGGCCCCTGACCTGTGCCCGCAGCCTGAATTCCTAACATCTGGCCTGGGAAAAGGGTGTGGAGTGTGCCCTGGCTGGGTGCTGAGCCTGCACTTCCACGGCAGTATCTGCGTATCACAGGTCTGCAGGCCGGCCCCTGAGGCCCAGAAGTGGGGACTCTACACAGCAGCAGTCCAAGTGCCGGGGGCTGTCCGGTGCCCACTTTCCCTGCTAGATGCCAGGCAAGGGAGTGGATTCAGGACAGAGAGCCTGGCCTGGATGTCGGTGGTCTTCCATGGCCCCCCATTGGTAAGCACACCCCTCATATTCAGTGCAGGGGCCTCAGCCTCTGAGCAGTGGTCCATGCAGCCAGTGGCTGCAGGTCCTGACTCTTGAGGTGGCATCTGATGTGTTCTCCCTGCTCCTTCCTCTGGGAAGTGTAGTAGGAGATGCATTTGGGACCCAGGGCCCACAGGGGTAGGCAATTCTCTGGAATCCAAGCTAGAGGCTGGTTCTGGCCCCTCCCCTCAGCCTGGCTGTGTATTACCCCCACCCCCACCCCGTCTCCCCTCCCATGTCTGTCCCCCCTCTCCTTGCCTGAGCCAGAGCTGCCTTTGTCCAGCCTAGGGTTTTGAAGTCACTGGTCTTTCTGTGGAAGATCTCAGGTTTCCCCTCTAGCTGGGAGGGTCCTTTGAATTCATGAACCAGTGACCTCCCAGGAGGTGGGTCCTCCCATCCTGCTTTATGGGGTGGAAGTTCAGGCCTGAGCCCTGCTCCCCCTGTCATCCAGGGGCCCAGCCTGAGTGGGCTGGTGAGCTGGACTGCAGGCATCGCCATTCCTGGGGAGCAGGGACTGGAGACCCAGTCCACATCTCCAGGGAATTGGACCTGCTTGATCCTTTCATTTGAATTCTGAAAATAGAAAGAAAGACTATCAGAGAGCCTTGGTGGATCCCGGTAGATGCCTAGTGGTTGGGCTGGGCTTTGGCCTCTGCCACCTGGGTACAAATCTCAGCTCCTCTCACCTCCCCAGCCTCCAGCCTCTGTTTCCTCATCTGTAAAGCAAGAGTCCCAGAGGCCATGTCAAATGGGCCTCATCTCTTCCTGGTGCTCAGACCCAGCTTTTCTCTTTCCCAAGGACTTCTTGCCCTCCTTCCATAGCTCATCCTGTCACCTCACTTGAATCAGGGCACAGCCTCCCACAGTGGCCCCTCATCTGCTTGGTTCTGTGCCTAGCTGCCTTCCCCTCCCCTCCACACCTTCCCTGGGACAGCCCCCTGCATCACCAGCTGGATTTGGGGCCTTCTCCAAGTCCCACTCCCACTTCTCACCACTGCACAGACCTCACTCCCACCCCAATGGCAAGGATTTAGGGTGCTGTTGTTGGGAGGGGGCAGTGCCTGAAATGTGGGTCCCTCAGGGCTGCAATCTCATGGGGCTTGGGGGCTCCTTGGTGCCTTCTCTTTCTCCACTTTCCCTGAGTGACCTCACTGGTTCCCATGGATCGAAATATCCTCAGGCTGATGACTTCCAAATTTGTCTCTGCAGCCATGACCTCCCCTCTGAACTCCAGACCTGTGTATCCGGCTGTCCATTTGGTGGTTCCCTTTGGGGTCTCACAGCCATGTTGCACAGATCATGTCCAAGCTGGGCCACTGGCTCTCCCCAGGCCTTCCCCATTACCCCTCACCCCATCTTCCCCATCTCGGACCTCCCCACCTCCTCCTCTATCCAGAAATCTCCGCCATCTCTTGGTTTTCCTCATCCACTCTCCACAGTTCATCTAGTAAACTTCTTACCCTGTAGATCTGCAGCTTGTTAGCGTGGTCCACCAACACAGAATGTGGGAGACCTTCCCACATGAAGATGCAGAGATCCAGCGCCCTCCCCGACTCCAGCTCCCACAGTGGGGCTCCTGGTTGCTCTCTGGAGGAGACAGCAAGGCCTTGGTCCTCCATGTCACACAGTGGTGCTCCCCGGGGACCAGCCCCCAGTGGACATTACAAAGTCCAGGGCCTCTTGAGGGCTTGTACAACTTTCCCAGCCACTAACAGCGGGATCCTTCTGGCTTCTCAGGCTACCCAAGAGCCCTCTGGTCTTTGGATGACCCTTCCCCCTTGGGAAACTGAGTCACAGCTCTGGACAAAGAATAAAGAGGGATGGGGCAAAAGTGCTGGGGAGAGGAGGGTCAGCTGGGGTTATTGCTGCTTTAATTTAAACCTTTAGGAAGGTTATCCTTTCAATGAAGTACTTAGTGAGGTGCTACTACCTGCTAGATACTGAGCCAAGTAAAGCACAGAGATCTTGGAGCAAGACCCCCCCAGGACCAAAGAATGTGTGGCCCAGTAGCGAAAGACAGCTCATGGGACTCTGTGCAAAAGGCTTATTCTCCTGACAAGAGGTTAAGTAACTTACTGCGGCCATAGAGCGAAGATAGAAGGTCCAGAGGTCAGCGCCAGTGACCCTCCTTGCATTCTGCCTATCACTCTCTCCCTCCTTCCCTCTGTTTGCTCATTTATTCACACACTCAGCACCTGGGTTACACTAGGTGCCATGCTGGGTGTTGGGATTGAAATAGGGAACAAAAGGAACAGTCCCTGGCCTCAGAGTGATCACATTCTTGCTGGGAAGAAGGAAATCCTCCAGGTTTATCAGGTGACACAGAGTTACAGAAATGACCTAGGGCCACCTGGGTGAGGAGAAAAAGCCAGTCACATGCAGGGCCTGCACATGTGTATTCATGTGTGTACGTATATGCAGTCATGTGGTAACTACGTGCACATAGCTCGCTGTGTACACGAATACGTGCATACACGTTGGTGTGCCTGCATGTGCATCGTGTGAGCATGCACATGCATAGCCTGTGCACATGTGTGTGTACACATGGAGGAGTGTGTGCAAGTGCATGGGTCCACCTTCTGCTGTCATAACGAGATGCCCGAAGCTGGACACTTTTGTTATTAATGCTCCCAGTTTGGGAGTTGAAAGTCTGAGATCAGTTGGCCTGGTGAGTTTAGCCCCTGGTGCAGCCTCTTCATTCAGGTGACAACATGGCAGAGAAATGCAAGGCACGAAGGTGACGCACAACAGGGTGCAAGCACATGCTTGGGGGGCCTGGCTCTGTAACTCACTGCTCCTGGAAGAGCTACCCAGGTCCCCAGGAGAAATACAGGAATCCTTTTGGAGGGCAGCGCCCCCTGATCCAATGCCTTGTGCTGAGCCCACCTCTTAAAGGTGCCAACACTACTGGGGACTGAGCTTCTGGTGCGTGGACCCTAGGGGGACACCGTCAAAGTGCATCCGAGCCACAGCCCTGTACTTGTGTGTCCCTGTGCCTGTGTGGACATGTGTGTGTGACTCCCCAAAGGTGCTAGGCACTGGGTAAAAGCTCAAAGGTAGGTGGATGTGATGTGATGAGACTTAGAACAAAAAGGTGAAGGGTCAAGTCAGTGGGATGCTGGAGGGGCCGGGAAGGTGCTGGAGGCCAGGAACTGAGGGCCTTGGGGTGCAGGATGCAAAGCCTGAACCTCATTCAAAAGGCAAAGTGAGTCGCTGGCAGGACTTCCATGGGGTTAGCAAAGGAAAATTCCCCTGCCTACCACGGGGAGCAGCCAGCAAGGTGACCAGAGGACCCAGCCCAAAAACCTGTCCGGTACCTGCCCAGGTAAGTGAGGAGGGACTCCTGGGGAAGGCCCACTCTGAACTTCCCACAAGGAAAAGTACAGCACTGTCGTTAAGACCAGAACGGGCAAGTGATGATCAGCTGCTGCAGGAGAAATGACAACGTAACTAGAGAAGTCCTTCAGAAAGACTTCAAAAAACAAAAAGGAAGGAGAATGGAGTAGCAGTGAGCCCCGGAGCATCAGCTGTCTAAGCCATAAGACCTTGGAGTTCCTGATGACACATACCAAGGGGAAGCCCCCCCCCCAGGCCTCCAGCGCGTCTGCAAGCCTGCTCAGGGCTGGTGGGGACCTGGAATGCCTGGAGCACTCCTACCCTGCATGCTGCCGGTAAACCCGAACATGGAACATCACACTGGGAAACCCTGGGGCGGGCTGTTCACGGGCTGCTAGTGCTCAGCCACCCACTGGTTTCATCACAGGGAAGTCAGTAACCTCCCAAATCTTGCACATGAGTGTCCAGAGCAGCTTTGGTTGTGACAGCCCAGGGCCACAAATCACACAAATATTCATCAACAAGACAGCAGGGAACAAAAGTCTGGGGTCACAATTGTCCAGCTGCAGGAGAATGGACAGATCCTGAGACCCCAGTTTTGGTCTGGCTCCTCCCGAGTTTCCTCTGAGGATCCTTTTGCAGTCAGTATTCCCGGCTAGAGCCTTGGCTTCCTATTTTGTGATGTGGATCCAGGGATTCTTCTGGCTTGTCCAGGATGTGAGCAGGATGCATGTGGTATCACCACGAAGGCTCCCAGCAAAGCATGACCAAGGGCAGGAAGGTGCCAGGGTCCAAGCAGCCTCAGGGGCCTTGAAACTGGCCACGATGAGGCCGATTCTACCTGCCCTGCTCTGGAAGCCCAGCAGAACCTGTTAGCTGAACTATCAGGGAGGCCACAGGTGGTAGCAGGGCCTGGGGTTGTGGCCCTGTCCCTCAAAAGGCCCGGATATTGGAGCAGCAGGTGGGGTCACAGGTCATGTTTAAACTTGAGGGAGTCTCCTGGCTACAAGGCTGTGCAAGTAGTGTGGGTGGGCGGGGTCCCTTGGATGCTGAAGGGGCAGAATGACAAGTCCCTGGTTGCCCATCTGACCAGTTACTCAAGGGCACCCTGAGAGGACAGAGAAAAGGGACAGGGACTTGGAGTGACTTAAGGGAGACCTCAAAACCTGGGCTGGAGTACAGATAGGAAACTAAGTGTCCAGTACATGGACACAAGTGAAAGAGGGCCAGCTGGCCAGCCACAGCTCCTGTGCCCTACCTTGGACTAGCCTTGGCTCCACAGCCAGGGGCAGAGGCCACCAGTATCTCTGAGAGTCCACTTCACATACACCCTAACACCAGCCCCAGTGGTATCCTTATGACTTCTACCAGCCACACTCCGAGCCCCTGGGACCAAACTTCACCCACTGAGGAGCCCCGTATCCAGCGTGTGCCCAGCCACCGTGCACTGCGCAGGACGGAGAATGGTGGGGACGATGGAGAGCAGCAGCTCTCTTCCCTGGCAGGGAATCTGTCCCCCTACTCCCCCGGAGTCTGTGTCCTTTGTCCTCTTACTGCCTTCATGGTCCCTGCAGATACCCAAGTGGGACGTAAGATGTTGCTTCTATAAAATGGTGCTGGGTTTGCCCCGAATCCACACACCTCCTCTGGTACTGTACATACTTATCATACAACTTATAATACTGGATACAATGTAAATGCCAGGTACATCATCGTTCTACTGTATCATTTAGGGACTAATGGTGACAAGAGAAAGTCTATGCGTGCTTTTGCAGATGACATTTTTAAAAATATTGTCCATTCATTGTTGGTGGAATCTGCCAACACGGAACCACAGACATGGAGGGCAGCTGGTCCACAGCGTAAAGGCAGAGCTTGTATTGCCTTAACTGTGCCTTCAGCTGCAATTACGTGTCTCGAGGGCTGGGTCCCACCTGAGGTCTGGGGTCCTCTCCTGAGCTGCAGTGTTACAGTACAGTGTCTCCCTTGCTGTGGAACTCAGGGGCACCGCAATTCCAAGGCTGGCAGGAGGGAGGGTCTCTGCCTTCTGGACTGTTTTGAAAGGACTCAACTGATTATCTCAGCATCCCCACTTCACTTTTTGGTTGGCTCAGAGTCAACTGATCTAAAGCCAACTGACCACTGACCGAAGGCCTTGATTACATCTCCACCTTTGCCATGAAGGAAACCTAATCAGGGTCACAGTCCTGCCCACACGGCGGAGGGAATAAGTAGGTGTGGACATTCCTGGGGCAGAGATGTCCAGAGAACCTTAGATTTCCACCCGCCACGCCCTGCTTGGCTCTGAGTCCGAGTCCCAGTGATTAGTTAAGCAACTCAATCGGGGAAGGAGTGAGAGTGGGGATGTGGCATCTTACATCCCACTGTGACCATTCTAGGGCCAGGCCCATGTCAGACTCATAGCTGAAGAGTTGCCAGGGCAATCAGTGGTTCCTATGATGCTTTAATGCCCACTTGAAGGAGCGAGGAGAAGGCAGTGTGTCTGTCCATCCCCACTGTCAATGTCTGGGCCAAGACTCTCACCCCTCCATGCCACTGTCCCCATATCACATGGCAGGGGGGCCCAGGGACCTGAGGCCTGGCTCCTGGCTGTGAGGTCTTTGGCAAGGGTTCCTGTCCTGCCTTCTGTGTCCCCATCTGTAACATAGCAGTGATGACACCACTTGTCATGAGGTACAAGCACAGCACTGTCGGGCAGCACTTATAACAATGCCTGGTGACCTCCAGATGCCCAGAAGTCTCATTTTTTATTGTTACAAGAAGGTTACGAGGCAGCTGCTGTCACCACATCCATTTTGTGGCTTGGTAAACTGAGACACAGAGGCCAAGTCCTGTGTACAAAGCTTGGGACTGGACCCAGATGGTCTGGCTCTAGGGGCCTCTCTTACCACCACCACTGGAGTCCCTGGGCGGAGAGCGGTGAGCTGAAACCCTAAGCTCCCCATGTGTGTGCAGTGTGACCATCAGCAAGCACCAGGCTTCTCTGTTCTGGCCACTGTGATGATATCCTAGTGCTGCTGTCACAAAATGCCCATAGACTATGTGGCTTAATGAGCAGAAACATATTGTTTCATAGACCTGGAGGGTGGAAGTTCACAGTCATGGGTTGGCAGGGTCTGTTCCTCCCTGGATGATGGAGGAGGATCTTTCCCAGGCCAGTCATGACTTTCTTCATGCTCATGTTAAATTGTCCCCTTGAGAAGGGAATGGGGAGGGGTAGGTTGTGCTTTGCAGTACCAGCTGGTGTCCTTGGTGGAGCTGTAAGTTTATTTCCTGGGCCCAGCAGTCCTGTGTCCCAAGTTCAGGCTGTACGTTCCCTCTTGGGAGGTCCTGACCACCCTGGCCTATGCCCTTGGGCTGATCCATCACTCTTCTTTCTCCCAGATCATGGTTTCATGCATCGATTCTTTACCCTGGGATTTATTTTTCTGAGTGCCAGACAGGAAAAGGGTCAAAGTCCAGTGTGTGTGACTAATGTGCATCTCAGGAAGGGCAGCGAGGGGACTGTCCAAACTGGTGGGCCGCATTGTCACTCATCCTGGGAGCAGCTGCCATCAGCACCAGCCTCCAGAAGTGGTTTCTTTGAAAGCAGAACCTGGGAGATTCTTTCCTCTGAAAGCAGAAAAGAAAGCTCCTCCTGGCTGCCTGTCCCCCCTGCAGCCTCAGACGGAAGCACAGTGCCATCTGCTTCATCTTTGTGGGGAGGCAAAAGGATGAGGTTAAAAACTTTTGCTCGAGTGGCACCTGCATCTCTAGTGGGTCAGGGCTGCCCCCAGAAGCACAGAGTGAGAAGGCTGCCGAACAGGCCCCTTCCCTGCACCCGACGTGTATCATGCACCCGACCGTTCGTTTCTGTTATACGCGTGCTACCTGTAGAAGGTAAAGACTTTCTAAGAAAAGTAGAAAAGCCCAAAGGAAGAAAATCATTTGCAACGTCCCTGGCACTAACGACTCTCCCATGGGGAAGAGCGCCTGTGTGTTCTTATGCTCTTTTCTCTGGTGCGCGCGTCTGTTTACGTAAGTGTAGCGTATCCTGCAGACGCTGTTTGTGACTTGCTGTTTTTCATCCAATTCTTGTAGTGAACTTTAGTTCTTTACTTGCCTGGTACCCCCCCTTCTTCTTCTTCCCCTTTTTAAAATTAATCTTTTCTTAGAGCAGTTTTAGGCCCATGGAAAAGTTGAAAACGAAGTCCAGAGAGTTTCTACCTTTATCCCCTTCTTATTAACAACATGCAAGAGTGTGGCAGCGCATGGCAATGGATGAGTCAGTATCGGTCCATTATTATTAACTACAGATAACAGTACTGCACTGTCTGCGGGTCTGACAGGCGTACAGGGCCCTGTGTCCACCAGGCGTACAGGGTCCTGTGTCCACCGTCGCAGGATGCTTACTATGCTGGCCCTAAAGCTCCCCTGTGCTCTGCCAGCCCATTCCTCCATCCCCTGGCCCCTGGCAAGCGTGGATTTTTGTATGGTCTTCATTACTTTTGCCTTTTCCAGAATGTTCCAGAGGTGGAATTCCAGTGTGCAGCTTCCACAGATGGCTTATTTCACTCAGCAGTATGCATTTCTGCTTCCTCCATGTTTTTATGAAACTTGACAGCTCTTTTTTTTTTTTTTTTTTTGTTAATCACAGAAAAGTGCCCCATTGTCTGAAGGTACCACAGTTAGTCATCTCTTTCACCTACCAAGAAGGGCTTGTCAGCTGCTTCCATGTTTTAGAGATTCTAAACTTAGCTGCCTTAGACATCTGTGTACTGGTTTTTGTGTAGGTAAAAATGTTCAGCTCTTTGGGCAAATACCAGAGAGTGCCCCTGCTGGGTCGTGTCAGGAAGTGTGTTTAGCTTTGTTAAATTCTGAAAAACTGCCACCTCCAGGCTTCTGCCCCTTCCAGTCTTGGCCCAAGATGCTGAGTTGGACCGACTCTGGCCCAAGTTTCAGAAGCAGCCATGGAATACATGCCCAGCCAATGGGAGGACAAGTTCCCTCCGGCCATATTAACTGGCTCGGCTATAGTCACATGATCCAAGTTGAGCCAATGAGAGTTTGCCTTGAGACTTTGGCAGAATAGTCTGCACAGCAGAGCCTGTTCCCACCGGGCTTACTAAACTAAGTGGCAGGAAGCCTGCAGCTGTCCCGCCAGTGAAGTGAACAGGGAGAAAGCAGATGGATGGATGGAAAGTGATGAGTCCCGATGGCATCACTGACATTCTTTCTGTCATGTGCCAGGGTCTGCAGCTGGGCTATCCTGTTACATGAACTGGTGTGCTGTCATTTTTACTTCAGGATGAACATTTCTGTTCCTTGCAATCAAAACTGTCAAACATTTGTGTCAATATTTTAAAATAAAGCAGCCCATTTTAAAGATTTTTCTTAGGGTAAAATTTGGATAAACTTTGTCCTGTTAAAGTGTACTGCTGTGTGAGTTTGACAAAGAGTTGTGTGACAATCAAGGTGGAGGGTATCATCTCCTGCTACCTCTCTGTGGTCAAGCTTCTCCCATCAAGCCCCCTGAGAAGCATGGCCCCAGGCCCTTTCCTTTCCAGAATGTTCCATAAGCAGAGTCCGTACAGCATGCAGGCCCCAAATGTGGCTGTGTTCACTTAGCATGATGCACCTGGAGGTCACTGTGTCCTCTCTGACCTTCGTGGCTGAGTAAATACTCCATGGAATGGATGCAACACAGCGTGTCATCTGTTCCCAGCTGAGAGACTCAGAACTCTCCCCAGAGACCCATCTGGAGGAAATGGGTCAAAGAGGCTACACACATTTACCTCAAGCAGGGAAGATCAAGAGCTGCATCCTCAGCCTTTCGAGATGTGGATGAGGAAGGGACGACGTGTCCACTATCCTGTCTCACTCCGGACCAAGCTTCTGCCCCTCTCTGAGCTCTGTACTGGCCCCTGACACAGAACACGTCTACACGTAATTAATTAATCACCACAGACAAATCTTGGCACATTTGTCCTCCTGAAATGGTGTTTCATGTTTTTGCATGGTGAGTGTCTGCTCCCTCTCTTGGTTTAGATTAAGGTGGTTTTCACTGTTACTACCACTTAGTCATTTGACAAATACCCACTGGTTCCCACCTGCTATTTTCTCTTTTGGCTGCTGGGATGCATCTGGTGCAGGGAGGTGGATGGTAACCCACCGAGCAGACAGAGCCCCAAACCATGGTAGGTGGCAGTAAGTGCTCAAAACAAGGCAGGCAAAGGAGGTGGGAGGACTGCAGATACCGAGCTAGAGACCACCTCTCGGAGGAGGGGGTACTGGAGCAGAGACGAGGGAGCATGCAGGGGACATGCAGGTGCTAGGTGGGGGAGACACATTGAGAAGGTGCAAAGCCCCTGAGTGCAGTGAGCCCCGGTCCTGCAGTGCAGGAGCTCTGATGGACATGGTGGGTGGACAGGGTGGGAACCAGTGACAGGAGGCCAGGGGAGGTTGGGCAGGGCTCTCTGCAGGGGGGCTGTGTGCATTACGAGGTGTGTGTCTCTGCCAGGTTCTCCAGGAGGCCCATTTCCCTTATACTCGCAACCTGAAGGCCTCCTTCTTGTTTTGCAGGCTGTCCCAGCAGAGGCTCCATAAGGACAAGAGCTACAGAGAGCACAGGGTCCATAGTGTATGCCACACATGTCACCAGAGTCACAGTGCCCACATCCCTATCAGCATCTGACTCTATTTATTTTTTAATTAATGAAGTTTATTGGTATAATTTAGATATACGTAATGACCACGTTCATCACAGGGAATTTGTACCTGTGCACGATGGTACCAAAAATAATAAATAAATAAATTTGAGGCATATGATTTTTTTTGAGTTGTTTATATACTCCTGATATTAGTTCTTTGTCTGAGGAACAGCTGACAAGTTTCTGGAAACACTAGCCAGAGCAATTAGACAGGAGAAAGAAATAAAAGGAATAAAGATAAGAAGAGGTTAAATTATCATTATTTGGAGATAACATGATACTCTTCATAAAAGACCCCCAAAACTCCACCAAAAGACTTCGAGATTTAATAACCAAATTCAGTTGAATAGCTGGATACAAAACCAATACTCAAAGATCAATAGCATTCCTGTATACAAATAACAAACTCATTGAGGGAAAAATTAGAAAAACCACACCTTCCATAATAGCATCCAAAAAAAGAGAAATACTTAGGAATTTAATACAGGAAGTAAAAGATCTTTATGTTGAAAACTACAGTACTCTGAAAAAAAAGATGGAAGAGAATATCAGAAAATGGAACGATATGTCTTACTCTTAGGCAGGAAGAACCAACATAGTGAAAATAGCCATACTCCCAAAATTGTTCTATAGATTTAATACAATCCTGGTCAAAATACTAATAGCATATCTCACAGAATTAGAGAAAAGTACCCTAAAATATATTTGGAACCTGAAGAGACCTAGAATAGCAAAAGCAATTCTGGGCAACAAAAGCAAGACAAGGGCATTACAATCCCTGACTTGAAATTATACTACAAAGCTACTATGATAAAAACAGCACAGTACTAGCGAAAAACAAGCAAGCAAACAAACAACACAAAACGCAATGGATTGAGGATCAGTGGAACAGATTGGAAGATACGGAAACAACTCCAAACACTCAACCACCTTATCTTCAACAAAGGGGCCAAACACTTTCACTGGAAGAAAGACGGCTTCTGTAATAAATGGTGCCAGAGAAACTGGCTTTCCACATGCCAAAGACTAAAACTAGATGCATGTCCCTCACCATGTGCTGAACTAAAATCAAAATGGGCCAAAGATCTAAACATTAAAATGGAAATGCTGGAAGAGAGAATAGGTAGAAGTCTCGAAGACATAGAGGAACACAAAGACTTCATGAATCAACCCTGATCGCAGGGGAAATATTACAACTGGGAATGAACAACTGGAATCTCATCTTATTCAAAAGCTTTTGCACAGCAAAAGAAATCACCAACGGAGCGAAGAGAGACCCCGCAGAGCGAGAAACAATTTTTGCCAGCTGTTGCTCAGACAAACGACTAATATCTGACTCTTTAAAAACAGCCTTGGTTAGCGTATGTGGAGCTGGGCCCTTTCTGCTGAGTCACTAACCGGGCTCAGGCCTGACCACAGGACATTGCTGAGATTCCAAGGCTGGCTCCGCAGTGGCAGGCGGTGGCCCCCTGTGGCAGCTGGGCCTTCACCCAGCCTGGATGGCAGCCTCATGGGGTGGAGAAGGCCCTGGGGACCAGAGGCCTGGGAACAGGGAAGGCAGGCAGGGTGGACCCCTGCTTGGGTGACACCCTCTTGTTGCTTCCTCAGCCGGGCTGGGTGTGTGTGTGTGTGTGTGTGTGTGTGTGTGTGTGTGTCACATGATACCCCAGGGCCTGGGCTGCAGCACAGGGGTGGAGAGACACCTTAGCACTCACCACAGGACTTCAGGGCTGGGGGTGGGTGGGTGCAGGCAGGGCTCAAGCTGGAAACTCTTACATACCTCTGAATTTTCTCCAAGTAGAACAACTTCCTAAAAGAAAAAAAAATCCATTTAGTATATAATAATTCTTTTACATGTTTTAAAATTCAAAAAGCATGAGACCATGTGTGATTCAAAATCCTTTTTTTTTTTTTTTTGTCTTTTTGAGACAGGGTTTCGCTATGCAGTTCAGCCTGGCCTTGAGCTCACTTTGTAGCCCAGCTGGTCTCGAACTCGCAACGATCCTCCTGCCTCAGCCTCCCGAGTGCTGAGATTACAGGCATGCATCCCTATGCCCAGCTAAAAAAAACATTTCTTACTCTAACCCCCCAGGTATTAGTCTCCATCCTTGCAGACAAGTGTTCTCAGTTTACCACATTTCTGTGTGGGGATATTTGGTCTGTGCACAGGCTGGTCTCCTGTATGTGTCTGTGCAAAGGCATGATGTGTGCACACGCATACCTTGTGCCTTAGCACATGCATGTGTATGTATGCGCATGTGTTCTATTGTCTCAGAGGAAGCACATCTTTGCCTTGTGACAAAAGCATCTATTGGGTTTAGCTTCCAGAAAGCCCTGCCTGTTTGAGCGATGGAGGAGGAGGGGAGGTTACTGGGGAAGATTATGTGGGACATTGTCAGGAAGCCCCCAGAACCCCCAAAAGAAGACAGAACCCTTTGTGTGACCAAGGACTTGAGCCGACATAGATGCCCAGGGCAGGAGCTTGCTTCCTGCTTGGTGATCCTAAGCCCCCAACCATGCTGGGCTTAGTGTCCACCCTGAGGGACAAGTCAGCATGAGGAACAACACTGACCCCTGAAAGTGGGGACAGGAAGAATGCACCAACTGAACCCTGTCATCTGGAGGCCCTGGTGAGCTGTTAGGTGCACAGAGCATCACAGGACTTAGCCCTGAGGGTCCCGAGCAGGACTACAGACCTATGTGCACAGAGGTAGGTGGGGTAGGCCATGCACACATGGGCAGCATGCAGAGACAAGTCGAGCCCCGGATTAGGGGGTCATGGCTGCACTGAGGAGGGGTCAACCATCTCTGTGGCCTATGATAACGTGATTTTGCCACAAAAGTCATAATCCCTCCCCTTACGCAAAAGGCTTCAAGTAGAGAATGTGTACATTTGCTGAATGGGAAACCTAAAAAACAGTGGGTCCTCTAAATCTGAGAAGCGCTATGGTCCTGACCTCCACCGTCTCCTCCTGGGTTCTGTCTGCCTCCTCCAGAGGTGAGTACCCCAGAAGTGTCCGGGATGAGCACACCCTAGAGAGAGTGCCCAGCGTGACCCCTGCACTCACCTGCAGCTGCGCATGGGTCCCCAACAGCTGTACTAAGAACCTGAGCGCTATCCTTGAAGGCCACTGAACAAAAGGAGTCGCTTCCAAGGTGGAGGTGGCCCTGGCCGCGTTCTTCTGTGTTGTATCAGTGGAAAATCTACTGTGTCCCAGGGCTATGGTCAAAGGTTATTTCTTCAAACTATGCCACTTGGTGACCTACTGTGTGCCGGGGCTGTGGTAGAGGGCTAGCCCTTATGCTGTGCCAGTTGGAGACCTACTGTGTGTCAGGATTGCCTGGGTCATCCCTTCATGCTGTGTAAGTTGGAAACCTACCAGAGGCAGGGCTGTGGGGAGGGTGTGACAGCCTCTTGGGCACAGAATCTTCCTTGATCCTGAAACACATGGATTAGAAGTGAGCACTGAAGCATGAGAACTGAGGCTGAGCAATCTTCCTCAGTGAGCCGTGAAGGGGGTTCTGCCTTGGACTCCAGGGCAGGATGCCCTCAGAGGTACCCACACTGCTACCTACCCTCAGTGCAGCCCTGTTTGTAAGAGGCCAAGGGTGGGTGAGGCCTGATGGTGGAGGAGGAACTCAGGTCAGCCACTGGGGTGCAGAGAATCTGTGACATTGGCAAGTTGATTATTCCAAGAACCCTCAGTCTCTGTATCTATAAAATGGGCCAATGGTGGTTCATGTCTTCAGAGTTGTCAGGCCCCTAAAATCAAGGACAGGGAAAGTGCCCAGTCCAGGAGGGTGGGCTTTCTTCTCCCACCCTCATCTCTGCAGCAGCCAGGCCCGTGGGAGAGCCGGCCCTGCCCTAGGAGCTGGAGTAGGGGATGGATGCAGACCCCAGCCTGGCACCATTTCCTGTAGTCCAGCACATGCAGCAGGACAATCACACCAACCTCATCTAGAATTTTAAATTTTCCAGTGACCACAGTGAGAAAAGCAACCCTGGGTGTGGTGGTGCGTGACTGGCATCCCAGCACTCAGAAGGCTAAAACAGGATCACCGTGAGTTTGAGGTCAGCTTGAGCTACCTAGTGAGTTCAAGACCAGCCTGCACTACACAGAAAGATCCTGTGTCGAAAGAGTAAAATCATAACGAGAACAGGTGAAATGCAATGGGTAATCGTGCTGTAACCTGAAGAAGCTCTTGGAATCCATTTTCCTACGAGGTCTCTACAATCCAGGCACATTTTGCTTTCTGGCTTCTTCTCATGGGGACCGGTCATGTTTCAAGAGTTCAGTGGCCACTTGTGACTAGTGGCTCCAGCATTAGATGACAAAATCCTCTGGGGTCCCCTGTCCCATGGCAAGGAGGTAGGACAATTCTGGCTCAATGACAAAATCCTCTGGGGTCCCCTGTCCCATGGCAAGGAGGTAGGACAATTCTGGCTCAATGACTTGCTCAGCACTATCCAATTCTCTCACTCCCCCCAGGCAGAAGGGAGAGGGAACTAGGGGACCAGAAATAGCAGGTGCATTCTCCGGAGAATCCCAACACAGGCCGTGGCAGGTGGGCCCATTATAGGGTGTGTCCTGGCCCCCCAAACCCACCCCTTTGGGAATATTTGATGGGCTGAGTATCTAATTGAGCCTTGGTCTGTGTTTTGACACGAGCTGTGTTCTGCTCACATTGTGACTAGCTGTCCCTTCTACTGCCCCACATGGACCCGGTACCTGTGTGTTAACCAGGCTCCTTCCTGCCCACCGGTCCACCTTGATGTGCAGGTGGGCCTCAGGGGCACCTCCGATCAGCACATATTCACCACCCAGATGGCTCCCCATGAAAGACCTGCCTTGTGTGCCTGGCTGGGCCTCAGCCACCCGCAATGTCACACGAAGCCCCTTCTCATAAATCCCCATTCTGAAGTTTGCAGTGATCAGGAGGAAGGGGGCCAATTGCTAGCTCACATGTGGGAAAATATGTAAGCAGCTGAGAGACCCTTTTGTCTGGGGCTTGGAGGGGGCCAGTGGTCAGGAGGGAGGGTGGCCTGTCCCCAGTGGTGGACGCAGAGGAAGCGACTGTGTTCAGGTTAAATGAAGCCCCATGAAGCATTACCACCCACCGGCACTGGCACTATAAATCACCTGTGACGGGCTGGACTCCTTCGCCTCTCTCGGGCCGGTACATTGATCTAACAGTGGGAGCCTCGGAGAAGCCAGGCCCAAGACGTGGCCTGGGAGGGAGGTAAAGGGTCCACTCAGAACTGGATTCTCAGGGCCCTTCCAGGGGGAAATCAAACCCTGGCTTTTTAACTTTCTGGGAAATAAGGCCATAAAATGGGACTTGTACAAATAAAACCCCCTCAATCCCAGCAAAAAAATGGAGCTATGAGACAGAGTTTGTTTTCATCCTTGAATCTGAAAAGGAGTCTGGGGAAATGCTAATTTTGAACTTTTCGTGCTCCCTTCCTGCCTCTGGATGTGGCAGCCTGTCTCAAATTCCTTTGTACAATAAGACAAGGGAAAATGAACCACTCCAGCCAAGCACGGGCTTGGTCTTTCTTGATTAGCGGAAAAGCATGTGCTATTTAAAAAGATGCATCACGTAATTTTTTTCTTTTTTAGCTTTTGAAAGAGACAGAGAGACAGAGACAGACAGAGAGACCCCTTTGGGAATATTTGATGGGCCGAGCGTCTAATTTGGAAAGCCAAGTGTTTGATGTGCAGCCCGGAGCCTTGGTCTGTGTTTTGACATGAGCTGTGTTCTGCTCTGTCTTTCCACCACTTCTGTATTGGTTACCTTTCCATTGCTGGAACAAAAAACCAACATCAGCAACTTATTTTTATTTATTTTTTTATTTTGGGGTATCAAGGATAGAACTCATGACCTTGCGCTTGCCAGGCAGGCACTTATGCCACTGAGCTAAATTCCTAGCCCGCTGTCAACCATTTAAAGGAGAGGTTTATTATGACTCATGGTTTCAGAAGGTTCAGTCCATGGTGAGCGGGCTCCAAGGAGGGAACACCATGGCAGAAGGCCCTGGTAAGACAAAGCTCCTCACATTATGCAGCTGGAAATCAGAGAGCAGGGAAAGAACCAGCAAGGAAGGCATCATAGGCCAGACATGATCCCCAAAATCATAGTTCTATGACTCACCCAGATATCCCTGAAAGAACCTTTCACCAATTCCTTAGGAATCCCTCAAACCAGTCGAGTAAATGATAAAGATGAACCATCACAGGTACCCTCAGCTCCTGAGAGGAGGGTCCTCTGTCACCAGAGCCGGGCCCACAGTATAACATCTCCGTTCATGTGGAAAACAGTGCTGACCCATCCCAGGGTGACCGTCCCTAGAGGACCCTATCCATCACCCCCATCTGCTGCTGTGCAGGCCCCTGTGGGTCTCTTTCCACAAGGTCTAGAGATCTCCCAGGGCTCTTCAAGATAGGATCCCAGGTGCCAGGGCGAGGGAAGGGACCAGGCCTCACTGACTGAAGACCTGGAGTGCCAAGACAGCCCTGGTTGCACGAACCTCCAGGTGTAGGCCCAACTAAGGGGTAGGGGTCCTATCTGCCCCATCAGGAAGTAGGCTGTGCACAGCCTGGTGTGGGGGGCTCTTTAACTGCCTTCCTGAGGCTGGGTGAGCGTCTGGACCTTGCCTGGAGGGACAAGCTGGGCAGTGCTCAGCCCGGCCGGGGTTAACTAAGCACAGTGATCTGAGACAGCAGTACCCTACCAGACCCTTTCTGCTCAAGAGGCAGGAAATGTGGGTTATGGTGGTAGAGGGGGCTGGAACGATCAGGAGGCCCTCCCAGGCTTCAAGTTTTGTCCCTTGTGTGACAATACAAGCAAAGCCCAGTTTGTACCCTGTGGGGCCTGGATTTTCACACATCCTGCATAGTGGGGCCTGGGCTGGGAGAGGCAGGGGGTGCCTCTGAATTCACTGGGCTTCAGGTTTCATTTCTCCACTACATGTGCTCACAGGCCTGAGTATCTTCCTGGATCCCCAGCTGTCCTGAGTGTGTGTCCCCTGGGTGAGGTCCCCATCCTCCAGAAGCCACAGCTCGCTCCTTTCCTCAACGCTTTAATCAGTGGTTATTCGTGAGCACCCACTAAGGGCCCCACACTTTCTGGGCTCCCGGAGTTGTAGGCGGTTGGAAGTCAAGTCTGTAATCTCGGGGTGTGGAGGGTGGGGGCCCTTGATGAAGTTGCAGGTGGAGTGATTCATGGAACTGCATGGTGGACTAGGACAGAATGTCAGAGACCTCTGAAGGAATCCTAGAAGGAAATCATCTGACCCTCAGATCTTGCAAATCTTTGTCTCTGGCCAAACACTGGAGCCTCAGTTGTCTTCTGTGAGAGATGGGTATATTTCTGCCTTTTACAGAGCAGGAAAGGGAGGCCCAGAGAGGTTGCTTTGCTTGTCTGAGGCCTCACAGCCAAGGAGAGCAGGAGGCACAGCTGGGGAATAAGCCCAGCCCTCTGATACTGACACAGGCCGGAGAGGGAAGGTCTTCAATGCACGCTCCTCCTCTGTTCTGGCCCAGAATCTTCTGAGTAGAGACCTAGGAGGCCCAGGTAGCCCATTTTCTACCGGCAGCTCTCTCTGGCAAAATATTTCATATGGAAGTGCTCACCAGGGCCTTGGCTCTCTTGGCGGTGCTGCGGATGTGAGGGAGGAGGGCAGGACAGTGCCACTCCACCTGCCCTGTGCCATGTTACCATCTGCCAGGGCTGCAGCCCCTGATAGAGCTGCTAGAGCTTCCGAGAGGCTACAGCAGGGACAGGACCTCCTGGGCCACAGGGATCTGCATCTCCACACTCCAGGGAAGGCACCAGAGGCTTGGAAGTCAGCTGGGCAGCTGAAGTTCAGGCCCCCTGGGAGAGGCAGGAAGAAGGCTCAGTTCTCCTGGGTGTCTTTGGGGCAGGACCAAGTGTGGACCCTCAGCCCCACCGCTTCCTGTGAAAACAGGAAGTGTGGGGGCAGTGGTGGGATAGGGCTCTGGGCAGCTGTTCCAAATGAGCCCTAATTTGGGGAGGCACCCAGTGAGGTGCCAGAGGCCAAACCACCCAGAAGTTCCAGGCTATTGCACTGGTCTGGAGACCCCAGGCCCGGGCCAGCCACTGTTCCCAAATCCAGCCCCCTTCCTGGCACTCACTGCCTTCACTGGCAGTCTCAGGAAGGGTGTGGTTGGGGCTTCAAGCTTGGGAGCCAGCGGACCTGGGTTCTAATCACTGTACCACCTTCAGTGACTTGCTCAGCTTCTCTAGGCCTCAGTTTCATCTCAGTGCCTGCCTGATGGGGTGCATGAAGTGGTGACTGTAGACCATTGGTCCACTGCAGGCACTGCCCCGCCCCAGGACCCGGTGCTCAGCTAGTCCTTGGAAGTGGCTGTAAATACTTTTGCAGGGCCTGGCGTCCGGGCCTGGGGTCACATCCAGAGCAAAGCAGACTTCCTTGCACTGAAACTTTGTCATGAGGAAAGGAGTGTTAGGAGCTGTATCCCAACTCCTGCTGGGACCACTGAGTGTTGCAGTAGATAGGGCTGGGGACGGGGGATGGTGGGACCCCAGGCCCACCTTCCCGGACTCTCCCTTATCCTCTCCTTTGCTCCACCCCAGCTTCCTCCCCAGCTCCAGCCCCCACTTCCCTTCCTTGCAGGGTAAAAAGAGCAACTGCCACTCCGTGCATTTCTATTTCTGCACCTTCCGCTTCCTGGCCAGAGGCTGGCTGGCCACGGTAGAAAGTTCTGGAATCCACAAGGCCATCTGGACTCAGGGCAGGATGTGGGGCCTTGTATTTCCTCCTCCTCAGCAACATCAGATCTGCGTGTCAGGGGTGCTGTGACCAACGAGCAGCTGAAGAAGAGAAGGCTCAACAGCTCGAGCAGAGCCATGACACCATGTCCCGGGGGCTGCCCGGCATGTCACAGGCAGAAGGCAGAGCTGCCACTTCAGTCCTTTACTCAGCAGGTCTGTGATATGTATGATGCGCCTTCGGCATGCTAGGTGCCATCTAGACTCTGGGACAGCAAGAGGGGCAAACACACTTATTATACTTGGTGCCACAGCCCAAGGCAGTCACCGCAGCTATTTCAGTGGGGATTTACACGTTGTCCAAATCCACACAGCTGAGGAAACCCCAGGTCCAACACAGGGCAGAAGCCGGGTTTCTGCAGTTTACCAGCAGCTCCATGATGCAGGTGAATGTGTGTGAAAGAAAGACAAAGTCAGAGAGGAGAAAGAGAGAAGCCACAAGGACCAAATGGACAGATAGGAAGAGTAACAGAGAAAGAGAGACAAAGGCGGAGAGTCCAGGACTGGGAAAAGAGAGACAGATGGGCACAGAGGGAGGGAAGTGGGAGGCGTAGCTACTGGAAGTCTGAACTGCAGGTGTTCTTGAAAAGTCTGGCATTCCTGTACTCGGCTGTGCATTTGCCCTCCACCTCCGGCCAGGCTCAGGGCCCAGGTGGGACAGCTCAGGTGTGGCCGTGCATGGCAGGTTTGGTCACAGCAGGTGCAGTGGAGTCGAGGGTGTGCTGCATGCAGAGCCGAGCTGGGTCTGCTTCTACACCCTGGCCACAGACGGCGAGCCAGTGTGGATCCCCAACGGTCAGCCATGGGAGGAGCCGCTGGTCCCCACTGGGCAGGGGCAAGGCCAGCCAGGTGGCCTCACTGGTGCGGCCTGGCTGGCAGCCCACCCCGGTGGGTAAGGAGGACAGGCCTTCCTGTCTCTCACTTCTCAGAGGGCTGGTGGCTGTCCCTTCTCCATCGCCCCACCTGCTCTCCTGGAAGTCGCTCCCCATGCGTTTGTTGAATCTAAATTAAGTTATAGCTTTTATGTGTTTAAAAATTAACTGCTTTGTAAAGCAGCTTTATTACACTATGCAAAAGTAATGAGAACTCATTGTAAAAAAAAAAAAAAAAAAAAAAAAAAAAGGAAAGAATACAAATGCTTCGAATCCCACCACTCAGGGACGAGGCCCTGACCATCCATCTCCCCAGCCGTCCTCCCTTCATTTCTGCCAGGAAGCACACCAGGGTGTGGGCAGGTTGCTTAACACTGGGACTGGCCCAGCTGTGTTTCTTGGGAACCTGTTTGCCCTGCAGCTTGGAACAGCCAGGCATCTATCTGTCAACGCAGATGGACACCGTCACCCCAACTCCCTATAGGATCTCCCTGTGGGGTGCATCACAGTTTTATCTGATGGCATGAGCACGGTTTCCGGTTTTCCTGGTGTAGACGACTGTGTGTATAACACTCTTGGACCACACCTTGAACGTCCCCAAGGGACTCAGTCCCGGAGAGGGGATCTGGGTGAAAGGGTTTACAAGTTGGTGAAGTAGGTCCCTTTGAGAAGTGCCTATTTATTTTCGAAAAATTCCAGAGAGCAGTGAGGACTTTGTTTTATACTAAAAACCTTTTTTCCCTTTAGCTGATTACAATAGTGATACATTCATGCACAAAATCCAGGATGTAGGGAAAAATCTAAGGAAAAAAATGAAATGGCCTCCTGTGTTCCTTCCATAAATAATGTATCCATCAGTGATTGATCAGTCCATCTATTTATCTGGTTACCACCACCTTCATTAAATGTCGTATAGTAAGCCTAACAGTACATTGTGAAATAGCCTTTGAGAAGTCAATGAAACCAACCTTGCTATAACTCGTGCTCTCGATAAGAAACTTGAGAAACCCTAGGCAAGAGAAAGCTCACCAGAACCCAGTGTCCCTGTGTAATGCTGGCCTGTGACACGCCTCTGATTTGTCACGTGTGTGCAGACCTATTTCATTTCACATAATTAGATCATGCTACTCTTCCAGCCCTGTCTTCTTGGTTTCTTCATTGGACAGATCATGACTGCTTCCTCGTGGCAGCAGTAGTTCCTGGAAGCATGAGTTTTAAGGGCTGAACAGTACTTTGGAGAGCAGAATGCTTATAAATGATCTGGTTTTGCTGCTCGTAGCTTGCAGGGGGTACAGATGTACCCCATGCGTAGGTCTCCATGGGGTTAATTCCTAGAAGATTGATAGGAAGACTGGATAGCTGCTTACTGCCAGACTGTCCTCTAGAAAGCTGGTGGCAATTACATTCCCACCAGCATCGTAAGGGAATATCGCCACCAACATTGTGAGTAATGGATTTTCTACCCATGATGACTGCAAGTGCCTTTTTTTCCCCTTTTTGCTTACTAGTGAGAATGAATGGCTTCTAATGGAATTATTGGCCATTTGGACATCATTTATGGAAAGCCTACTTGTCTTTTAGCCAGTAATCTAGTAGTTTGTTGATCTTAGTAATCTGTAAGAGCTTTCTGTATATTAACAATATACCTGTCTTAAAAATATGTTATGATATTTTCTCAGTATATTTGGAGTAATCTGTTTATTGTTTTTTCTTAATATAAAAGCAGTTGTGTGAGACTAAGTGTCTCAGACTCTTTTTTGGTACCGAAGATTGAACTCACGACCTCACACTTGCCAGGCAGACGCTTGTGCCACTGAGCTACATCCCCGGCTCAAACTCCTTTATGGTCAATATTTTCTTCTCTAAGCTCAGAAAGATCCTTTTTGCCCAGCCACTGGTCACCTGAACCTCTCTTTCCTGCTGTAAAAGGAGGGAGGGATGCGACAGATGGGCTATCGAGGGACACAAGTGGCCCGTCACCTGGCCCCACCACAGAGTGCACTCTAGAGCCTGCAGGCAGAGGGTCCTTCCCTGTTTCTGTGCAGAGCTGGCCCAACTCAGCAGACTCTGTGGACACTGTGCCCTGACAGCACAGAGGGCCCTGAGTCACTATGTGGGCAGGACAAGGGCAGGCTAGGCGGTATCCAGGCCCTTTCTCCCCTGGCCCTGAAGGTGTGGTTTCCTCTGGATGGTACAACCAGGGGCCCTCTTTATGCTGGAGGGAGATACTCAGGAATGGAGGCTTTGACTAGGTGATTGGGTGGCCAGACTGGTAGGAAGAGGGAGAGTGACTTGTCACTGGAATTTGGGTGGACATGTGGTCTCATTCCCATCTAGAGTTAGATGAGTCCTGGAGGACATTTCTTCTAACTGTTCTATAGTTCTATATTTCATAATTGTTCACTCATTCATTCATTCATTCATTTGTTCATATGCCAGGACTGAAGACCCAGGAATGGATGAACTTTTGAGTTAGAGAGAAATCAATCAGCGATAGGTGTAGAGCGCAATCCCAGCTGGGAGTAAGGCGTCTAAGCCTGCTGGGGACCCGGTGGGGTGCCGGTGGTGCATCATGTTTTAAATGTGAGGGAAGAGAGAGGGGAAGATGTGTTGGAACAGAAGCATTTGAGGAAGGGTCTGGCCAGAGTGGCCAAACCACAGTGTTTGGGAGTCCGTGCTGCAGGCCATGTGGGAAGCGGCCCCGGGAATTTATTCTGGAATCACTGATGAGGCTGGGACTCTGCTTTAATGGATCCCAGCCACCTTGTTAAACTGTTCCATATCCCTTCCGATTTGCAGCACTCCCTCCCTAACACACTACATGAGTGTGGCTGTGGCAGCGTGTTCCGGAATGTTACGCCAAGGTCCACGCGGGATTCTGGCTAAAGAACCATCATGGGGGAAGTGGAGGAAAAGAGACAGGGCTGGGCCTTGGGGCAGCCATGAAGAGGTGTCTTTGGCTTCCTGAGGTCACCGTCCTGTAGGCAGCATGTCTAGAAACACCCAAGTCTTAGCCCTGCTCACTCTTAGCCCATGTGGCTATAATGGCCAGTTCCTGGTGGTTCGAACTATATAGTAATTCCTGATAAAGCACAAGCATTTTACTTTTGCCTCACTTGCATGGCCCCAAAGGTCCCCCAGGTATGTCCCTGAGGAGAGCTGACTGCCTGAGGAGGGTGCCTTCTGCTCACTCGCCATGTAGGATGGCAAGATTCTGCACAGCAGGAGGACAGGCTTGGTGGAAAGGACCCGGAACCTGAAGCAGGAATGGGTGGCTCCTTCTCAGGAAGAGAGTCCCTCACCAGCCCTTCACGGAGTGGCCCTCCCCAGGATGGCCACCACTCCATCTTGGAAATAGTGTTACAGGAGACACAGAGCCCTCTGAGAGTCCCCAGGCCCCTCAGTGGGGGAAGACAGGGATTAAGAGGTGGCCAGCTCATCTCAAGATTGGCTAACAAGTGCTAGAGGAGGTTCCTGGGCCTGGTCAGGGCTGATCTGTATGGGAATGAGCTTCACATGGCCGGATCAATGGAACAACCATGTCATCAGTGGTGGCAGTGGCTATTTATGTCTAGAGTAAAGAGATTTCCCAGGACAAAAATAACTAAATCAGCAAGGAGAGTAGTAACAATGCTACCAACCTCACAGAAGGGAAAGTGTTGTTAGAGAATAAGTCACAGGAGCGACCAAACACAAGTAAATTAGATGACATTAGATCGATAGAAGACAAATTCCCTGAAACACTTATTACCAAAACCAAGCCAAGAAGACAGAGAAATTTGATAGGCCTATAATTAGTTAGGAATTGATTGACTCAACAATCAAATAATCCCAAGAAAAGCCCTGGACCTGATGATTTTATTGGTGAATTCTACCAAAGATTTAAAGAATTAACACAAATTCTTCTCAAACTCTTCCAAAGCATTGAAGAGGACAAGATACTTCTTTATTCATCTAGGAGACCAGCCAAAATCAGATAAGGACATCACAATAAAAAAAAACTACAGATCAAAATACTTTGTGAATATAGATGTAAAAGTACTCAAACATAAGCAAATCAAATCAGATGTGGTAGATAATATCTGTAGCCTCAGAACTCTGGATGGCTGAGGCAGAAGGATCACAAGTTCAAGTCCATCCTGGGAAACTTAGGGTCATAGTGAGCCACAGTCTCAAAATAAAAAATAAAGAAAGGGTTACCATCATATCTCAGTGTGGAGGTCTTGGTTCAATCACTTGTGCCTCAAAAAGAAAATTAGTGGATCGAATCCAACAGTATACTGAAAATATTATTTACCATGGCAAAGTGGGATTAATGGCAGGTGCTTCAGCACAGGACAATCAACTAGTGTAACACATCACAGCTATGGAATGAATGGCAGAGCTCCCACAGGACTATCTCAGTAAGAACAGAGAGGAAATCCCTCAACATGACAAAGTGCTAGTGTATTTAACTAGCACTGTACTTCATGGTATATGACTGAAAGCTTCCCCACAGGAGATTAGGAAAAAGACAAGGATCCCCACTCTCCCTAATTCTATTCAACACTGCACTAGAAATCCTAGCCTGAGCTACATGGCAAAAAATAAAAATAAGTGTCTTAAAGTAAAAAGCATCCAAATTGGAAAGGAAGAGGTAAAACTACTTCTCCTCACAAATGGCATGATTCTGCAAGTAGGAAATTCTGCAGAATTCCTAAGATTTTAGAACTGATGAATGAATTCAGCAAAGTTGCATGATGCAACTTTAGCACACAAACAACAGTGTATTTCGAGGTGTAGCTCAGTAGTAGAGCATCTGCCTAGCACAACTGGTGCCTCATGGAAAAAGAGAAAAAGTTGTGCTTCTACATACTAGTAACAAAAATTTGAAAAGAAAATTAAGAAAGCAATTTTATTTCCAATTAGCATCTAAAATAATTAAATAAATAGGAATAATCTAACCAAAATTGTAATACTACAAAAAAGAAAGAGCTAAATAAATGGAAATACATCCCATATTCATGGATAGGAAGATTTAACATTGTTAAGATATTAATACTAGACATGATGACCCTCAGATACCACAATTTCTATTAAAGTTCCCAGAGTCCTTTTCATTGAAATGGAAAAATCAATCCTTAAATTCATGTAAACTTCAGGGGCCCCCCCAAACCAAAATAATACCAGAAAGGAATAACTTTGAAGAGCTCGTACTTTCCAGTGTCAAAACAGAATGGCAGAACAGACATACAGACTAATGGAATGAAACATAGAGCTTAGAAATAAATCCTCAGCATATGGTCAATTGATTTCAACAAGGACGCCAAGATCCCTTAATGGTGAAAAGACAGTCTTCCACCACTGGAAAAACGTGATATACACATGCAAAAGAAAGAAGGTGGCCCTTTACCTCACATCATATACGAAAGTTAACTCAAAGTGGATCAGGAGCCTAGGGAAATCTTCATGATAATAGATTTCACAGTGACTCCATAGCTATAAAACCACAGGCAACAAAAGAAAAGAAATAAAGTGGGCTTCAGAAAAATCTAAGATTTTTTTTCATCAAAGCACTAATTAAGAAGGTGAAAACATAACCTAAGAATAGGAGAAAATATTTGCAAATCAATATGTGACATGAAATTAAAATCTGAGTATATTAAGAACTCTTGTGATTTAGTAACTAAAACAAACAATACAACTCAAAATGGGCAAAGAATATGAATAAGTGTTTCTTGAAAGGAAACATACAAATGACCAAAATGCACTCAGGAAGACACACAGCATTATTAGTCATCAGAAAAATGCAAATCAAGACCACAGTCTCATACCTACTTGGATGGCTATTACTTCAAAAAAAAAAAAAACAGAGCAAAAGGAAAAATACCAGTTATTGGTGAAGATGTAGAAAAAATTGCATTACTAATGGAAAGATAAAATGTGGCCACAAAGTGGCATATTTTCAGCCATGTTTTCAGCCATAAAAAGGAATGAAACTCTGACACATGCCCTGATACCTGGGTGGACTTTGGACACATTGTATTTAGTGAAAGATATCAGATGCACTTATATGAATATGATGTCCTTAGAACAGATAGACCTTTCTTCCTTAAGTTGATTCTCTCCAGTATTTTTTCACTGTGCAAGAAAGTTGACAAACACAGCCCAGGGGCATCGACCCTGCGAGAAGACTGAACTCAGCTGCCAGCTTCTGCAGGATACCAGGATACCAGGAGCCTACAGGCAACATCTGCCACCTCCAGCCCGCCTCTGGCCCACCTCCTCCTTGCCAGATGAGGTGCTAGACCCCCCTGCCTCTGACCTCTCAGGTCAAAGGAAGGTCATGTAGCTTTGTCGACTGCAAAAGACCAACAAGCATGGATCATTGTCATCCCTCTTGGACATGCTCTGGGTAGGCTGGAGTCCGTGGACAATCCATGGCCCCTGTGGGTATGATGTGGCTGTGGCTGTGTGTGTTGTGGGATCTGCTCACTCCTTGTCCCTGTCACCCCAGTGTGACTTCTCTCTCATGAGCTGTGAATTTCTGCATCCTTTTTCCTGAGCTTTCAATGTGATCTCTAGCTGTCTCTTGCCCTCACCTTTCTTAGAATCTCTTCGCTAACTTGGTGAGGCTGGCCTGCCTGCTAACTGCTGAGATCTGAGATGCCCCTCTCTAGGTGGAAGTTTGGAGGAGACATGTGATCCCCCACATAGAGCTCACCCTGACCAAGATAAGCTTCCAGTACTTGCTCTAAGTGCCTCTGCCAGCTGGGAACACCCACAGCTTTCTGCTTGTAGCATTCAGGAAAATGGGGTACAAGCTCAAGATAGAGGCAGCATGGGTCACCTCACTGCTGTCCCTGCCCCCCTGAAGGACCACACGCCACATGATCTAAGCAGAGGAGAGAGCACCTCACATTCTGCTGAAGTTCAGCTTGGGAAGGACATCACTCAAGACAGTGGATTCCCCGTGCCTTTCCACTGGGACCGTGTCAATCACATTCTCTTGTAACCTTGGGCCATCTTTGAGGAGACCCCTCAAAGGGACTGACCAGCTTCTTTGTCCTCAGTTTAAAAGGAAGGAAACCAAAGCATAGGGATTCTGTTGGCTCAGAGATGGAGCCAGCCTGAAGCAAGAGTAAACTGTGCCCAGGGCTCTGGGGTCTTGGCGCTACTGTGTCTTGCTGGAGGGAGACACCTGGAAATGAGGGGGTTTTCAGCCCCTAGGGGGAGCGGAAAGCAGCTCCTCAGGCCTCCAGGGCCACAATAGGAGAGCCTGCTGCATTTCAGGCCCTCTTCTTGATGCATGCGGGGAGCTACTAATCATGTCATAGGGACCTAGAATGTTCTTAGGTTTTGGGTGCATGAAAATAGGGAAAATTCCTCTTAAATTCCCTAGATCAGTGGTGGCAGAGCTATGGTATGTGTACTGCAGCAGGCACGCAGAGCCCTCTCCATTGGCACACAAACAAAGTCACCCAGCAGCCAAGCATTGGATAACAGTTATTTTTCTAAATTAAAACCTCAGTATTCAGGTTTAATTGCAGTGTTGGCACTTTGCAATAAATAAATGGGTTTGGGGTTGCAGTTTGGGCCCTCTGTCTCTGAAGCTTTTGCCATCACTACCCTGGATGGACCTGTCCCTTTTTCCCGCCATCCCTCTTCTTCCTCAGGGAGCCCAGTGGGTAGAGATTTTCTGAGCTGCCACTGACTTACCCCTTTATCCCACCCTCAGGCATCTATTCCTATCCATCCATCCATCCATCCGTCCATCACCCATTCATCCAACCATTCACCTACCCATCCATTCACCCACCTATCCACTTGCCCTACCATCCATATATCCATTCATCTATCCTTCCATCCATCCATCCATCCACCAATCATCCACTCACCCACCCATCCACTTGCCCTACCATCCATTCATCTATCCTTCCATCCATCCATCCATCCATCTACCCATCCATCCACCAATCATCCACTCACCCACCCACTTACCCTATCATCCATCCATCCATCCATCCATCCATCCACCTTCTCATCTCTACCTTACTTATTTACCCACATATTCACCCACTGTTACCTCCCCATGCACTCACCCATCTATCCACCCTCATTCACTTCTATCCGTTCATTAGTCCGTTGTGCATTAGTATAAAAAATATCTAACTTTACTAGGCTAACTTTATAAAAAGCAGAGGCTTATTTAGTTCAAGAGCATGACACCGGCATTGGCTGGGATTCTCAGTGTCACAACAGTGGGCCCAGGTGTTGAAGGAAGAGATCACATGGTGAGAGAGGAAGCCAGAAAGCAATTCAGGTATTAGCCTCACTCTTACCATTGCCTTCAGTAGAACTCAGGGTTCCCAAGAAAGCCATCTTAATCCCTTTTGAGGGTCGCTTCCCCAGTGGTCCAAGGACTCCTCCCTGGGCTCTACCTCTTAAAGGTCCTATCCCCTCCCATGTCTCCTCACCGCAGACCAAGACTCCAGGGAAACAAAATACATCCAGTCCATAGCAGTCTATGGTGCTTAATGCTACAAGCCAAACTGCCTGGGCCCTAGATGCCCACAGGCTTGGCAGGAATTATTATGTGGGTACCTGGTAAGGTCAGTCATGGGCCTGAGCAGAATGCAGGACCTGGGTGGAAGGATGCCTACCTGACCACAGAGCGGGGACTCGGCTTCTCCCACCTTTGGACTTGGACTAGGACACTAGCTGCCCTGGGCCATACCACACCCTCCTGGACACTGGCTACCTGCCTTCCCATCTCCTCACATCCCAGGTCTCCTAGCAGAGGCTAGGATTCTGGCTGCAGTAGGACAATTCCTCACACTGGACTCAGGGTCATGAGGACTGTGTCCAGACACAGCATGCGGATTTGCCCAGGATTTGCCCATGCACAAGTTGCACGGGCAGTTCACCGGCCTCTGTGCCCTGCGTAGAGATGCACACACACGTGCTCCCAGGTATGCACAGAGAGGCCAGGACGACAGGTGCTGGGTACTGAGCCAGTGTAAATGTAGAGGTACTCGCCCTGCAAACGGGATCAAGCTAAACACATGCGTACTCACATGCATGTGCATATGTCCTTGAACCTCCACAGGCTCTGCTGGCTAACGTGTCGAGTGCCACAGGCAGATCCCAGGCACACAAACATGCCTACACACCCGCACACCCACGCACACACACTATCAGATGCCCACATGCACCTACATCACCCCAAAGCAGCCTGTGCGGGGTGGGGGGTGTTCCCCATTTCTCACTACTAACTGGTCACCAGGTGGAACTTGCTTAATTGCTGTTAAAGAGCTGCTAGCACTGTCACCTCCTACCAGGATGCAGGTGATGCCCTCAGACCCTGGTTACCAAATCCAGGCCTGGCCCCAGGAAGGCCAGGTAGAGGTGGGAAAGGCGGAGATGCTTGCACACCACTGTTTAAGCATCCCAGCGGCGTGAACCTGGCGTGGCACTCCTGTGACATGTCCTCTGTGGGCATGTGAAGAGCAGGTGGGGTGGTCGCTGGGCATAGATGTCACCCACTGCCAGCATGATGGACACTGGGTGGTCCCTCCTATCAGCCCCAGGAGCCTTTGTGGGGGGCCACCACCTGCCTGGCAAGCTGCCTCTGCTCTTCCTGCCCTGCATAATACTGTTGCTGACTCCATTACCAGTATGTCCTTTCAAGCCGGGCCCAGCGCTGGGGACGATGGTCGGGCCACCTGGACATGGCTGCCGTTCTGAGAGGTGACACTGCAGGGTTGCTGAGGCAGCCTTTTTACAGTGACTGGGGAGGGTGGAGGTCTACGCACATGCCACTCACGGTTAATGGTTAATTAGTGTATTCCCGGGCTCTGGCATACAGAAGGCGCTCAATAAACAGCTGTCACGGAAGGAAGAGGGTCAGACTCCTGCTCCAGATGGTGAAAGGCACATCTAGTCACTTTATAAGAACTGGTTAAAAATAGGATGAATATTAAACTTTTAAAAATGTGCTACAGTGAAAGACACATCTCTACTCCCTCTCCAGACATGCTTAACCCATCACTCGGGCCACTTTGGGAAGCGGTTCTGGAAATGGTCATCTGTCCCGAGTGTCTTCAGTTGCCTCGTTATGACCCTGTCAGTGTCATAAATCAGTTAAAAACCTTACCTTTCGTGGTCATTTTGCCTTCGGGTGGGGCCGGGAGCAACACAGTGAGAGACGCGCTCCGTAGGGTGGGTAAGGCCAAGCCCGGGGTGTCCGTGAGCCTTTCCCACTGGACGGCGGTCGGCAGCGGCAGCCCTCAAAATTTTGATCTCAAAGAAAAGGTTTCCTGAACTTCTTATGAAAGGGGCAAGAATAATGGGCTGGGTATGTTTGAATCCAAGGGGAGTATTTTGAGGGAGATCAATAGCTATGGGTCCTTTACTGTAATAAGTTTTTAAAATTTAAACCCAGGCCAGATTTTTCAATCATACCACACGGGCTTCTTGCAGAGTGGCTTGTGGTATTTTCCACTCCGTCAGAGCATCTGGGTGGGGGCAGAAGGGTCCGAGGTGCCGAGCCTCCTGTGGTGCCCAGGACCCTCCTTCTCCAGCCCTATTGCCCCATGGAGGGCTCCACTGTTGCTAACTTATGTCCTGCCAGCTGCCAGGCCCGTGGACACACGATGATATCCGAGAGGGCTCCCCGCCCTGTCCTCAAGGCCGGCCGGCGCAGGTGCAGGAGGTGGGCGATCCGGTTTTCCTCCCGTGGAGCTCGCGGCTCTGACACTTTCACCTTCATCCCGTAGCTGGGACCCTGCTGTGGATCCAGCATCTGTCATCTTTGGGGTACCCAGAGGTTTGGGGACGGACTTCCCTTTGGAAGGATGCATGGACACAAACCCCAGAAGTACAGGGAGCCTGGGAACCCGACTGAGCTCAGAGATGGAGCAAGGACCAGCCACCAGGACAGGCAGAGGAGGGAGGTGACACCTGACCGACTGTGACAAATGGTGAGAGGACCAACATGGGCAATGGCAGAGCAAGGGCTGGGGGCTCACAGAGCAAGCTGTGTATGTCACCCTGGGGCCAGGGCTCCTCCCACCTCACCAACCCTGATGTGGGAAGAGAGGCCCAGGAGAGGGAGAGCAGCTGGCCTAGGTCCCACAGCACGCGGTGGGGGCTGACACCCCTCTTGTCCTCCTGCATGCTGGAAGTCTACCTCCCGCCTCCTGTCCTGTGTCCTCATCAGAATGAACTGACGTTCTTTTAAATTCAGGCACAGCTTGCACATCGCTTGCACACAGATCCGAAGTGACAGTTTGTGAGTCCTCCCATGCTCACACCTACGTCACCTCCACCTGTCACCATCACAGTCCTCCCATACCTTTCCTAGTCGATGTGAGGACCACTGTCGAGTCACATGCCTGTTCCCGAGCTTTGCACCAATGGAATCATGAGGTGTATCCTCTCCGGTTCGCTCTTTCACACCACATCACCTTCTGAGCCTCCCTGTCCTTGTGCATAGCAATGGCATTTTCTCTTCCTTACTAATATTCCGTGGCATGGAACCCTCTGCCCAAGGACGGACATGATGAGCATGTCATCTAGAGCCATGATAATGTAGCCACCAGGACAGGCAGACGAGGTGGCTCTGTGGGGACGTCTGGCCTTCTTTTCCCTGAGTTGATGAGCCAGAAGGGTTTGCTGGTCATAGGAGAAACCAAGCTTTATAAGGCCCTGCGATCTAATGCCTATAAGAAAGGCCTAGTGAAATAAATCAGACACACAAGCTTAAATACATGGCTTCTCTTATTTGAGAAACTCAAGGTGTAAATAATTTAAAGAGCAAAACAAAAGACAGATACCAGGAAACAGGAAGCTAGGTCTCTTGCAAACAGGAAAGGGACCAAGAGATGGATGGAGGAGGAGGAGGAGGGAAAGGAAGGGAGGCGTAAAACAAAGACACGTCTGTCCACGCACCAATTCCCCGGGGTGGGGGGACGGCATCACGGTGCTGCAAACCTGGACACGTAAGAATTAAAAAAAAAAAGTTAATAGGATTAGAATAGCCATACTAGGATACTAAGTGATATTTTGAATATAAAAGAAGAAAATTACTATGGTAAACTGAGAAGGTCGACAGAAGCAGCCGGAAGAGGAGAACGAGCGCTGGGAACCCGCCTGGCTCCAGGGCTGCTGGGAGCAAAACCTCGGAGCTGTGTCCCTCCGCAGGTGTTTCTGTGAATGCAGCGGGAGGGATGCACAGACAGAGCCTTTGGGACCCGCCCACCATCCCCAGGAGCCCTCGGCCCGGAGGAGCCCCAGATCCCCCCAGGTCCCCCGGGAACTATTGTGTCTCCCTGCTGAGGGGTCATGGAGGGGGGCCTTGTTCTAGGACACAGGTCTGGACACCATGTGATGGGAAACCTCACCCGAGGCTAGGACTCCTCTCCTATGGCCCAGGAGGCCAAGGCCTGCCTCAGTTTCTCTGCCCAGACCTCGGCTCCTGCTCATCTGTCCCTGTTGGTTCATGTCAGTGGTTTCTTAGGCTCCAGCGGGGCCCGGTGTGTGAGTGTGTAGTGTTGAGGGTTGCGTGCATGTAAGCATACGTTCACTGAAGACTGCTCTCCCAAACCTAGCCAGATTCATGCCATCGCCCTAGCCAGGTATCTACCAGCCTCCCTCACTGATGGCCTGTCCTAACCAGCTCTGTGTCTTCCAGGGTCCTCTGGGCACCCGTAGATCTGCAGTGTTTTAATAGCAGTGCAAAGTCAGGCACCATGGCATATGGTGTAATCCCAGCCCTAGAAGGCTGAGACAGGAGGATTGCAACTTTGGGCCCAGCCTGGGCATCTTAGCAGCTTAGCAAGACCCTGTCTCAACAAAATAAAGCAAAGCAAAATAAGACTTTTAAAAGAGTTGGGGATGTAGCTCAGTGCAGAGACACTAGGTTCAATTCTCAGTAGCACGAGAGAAAAAAAGACAAGCAGTGTAACTGAGAACCAGGACTGCGCTGTCAAAGGCTGCTCCTCAAAAGATGTTGATTTCACTCAATGTTCCTTCCAAGATGGTGGCTTCGGTTCTGCACATTAATAAGCAGGACTATGGCAGCCCTGCGGGTGCATGAAGCCTCCGTTGAAATGCTTTGTGTGGCCCCTGACCTCAGCTGCTGAGCTGGGACCTTGGTCCCCCAACAATGCCCAGCCAGCCTGGGTGGCACCACATAGTCCCACTTGAAAAGGCCTTTCGCGGGGGCTGCCTTTTAAGAGGGGACAATTGGCAGGAGGCCTGGCGCTTATTCATGCAGAACAGCAGGGAAAAGTGCTTGCGGCTAGTGTCAGGGTGGGCAGTGCCCAGAGCAAGGGGCCCTTGAGGGGGTGGGGGGGCAGCCTGTTGCTAGGAGACAGACCAACAGGCAGCTCCCTGCAGCCCCTGGGGTCTCCCTCTAGCCCTGTCCTAGCCCCTTTTGGTCCCTAGGTGCTGTTAGCCATCAAGTGTGTCCAAGGTTTGCAGGGTGACATGAACGGCTGAGCATCCTCTCTGTGCCTCAGGTACCAAGAGATATTCCCAGCATCCTTTGCTGCTCTCGGATGACTCCTTGTGACCTCTTGACCTGTACTTCTTGTATGCTCAGCCCTCCCCAGCCCCCAGCAGGTCTTCCCTAGCCTGAGGAATCCCAAACAGTCTCCTGCATACAGCACACAATCCCTATTTATCTCCATCACGTGCTTCCCCCGCCCCTCCTGTCCTCCTTTGAAGCTTGCTCCCCATTCCTTCCACCCCCACATAGAAGGAGGTGAGGGGCAGGAAGGGAGGTACAAACACCTGAATCGTGCCCAGACCAGTCTCTGGGCAGGACCTGGTGTTTGAAGTAGACATGCTGTTTCTCTGCCCACGCTCAGCCGCAGCCCAGGGCTACGGACACCTGCCTCCCACCTTCCCCGAGGACACGACAAACCCACCTTCTGCTTCCTCAGAGAGTCTCAAGATCTTTGGGCCTGGTGGGCCAAATGTACCTTGTCATCCCTGACAAGGGGGCATGACCTTCTCTCTGTCCCCAACCTGAGTTCTGGGTTGTTTGCCAGCCAGCTGCAAATGCCACCTTCCACCACGGCCGCCCCGCCTCCCCTCCTTTAACCTCTCAATGCCTGTTCTGTGGTCCCTTCCCCTGCACACCAGCCTCACCATTCATATCACTGGCTGTCATTTTCCTGTGGATGTGGGAGAGGTAATGATATTAAATCACTTCCCAGCCACCCCAGACCCTGCAGGACAGCTCAGTGTAAATGGCCACATCACCTGTCCCATCTCAGTTTCCTGCAAAGGAAGGTAGTGGTAGAGAAATAGACATTACAGGCTTTGGAACTAGGAGAATCAGAGGCCTGGCCATTACTCTCTGTGCAGCTCTGGACAAATACCTCCCCCTCTGGCCTCAGTTTCCCCGTAAGGAAAGCGCTTCACCACATCTGCTGCCCCCGAGCTCTTTAGCTGGTGAGAGGGCAGTTGGATACGAAGTGCTCTGAAAGTTTGCAAGAGGCTGTTAGCCCTGACCTTTATTAAAAAGTAAATCATACAAACTTAAAGTTACATAAATTAGATTCAATGGAGTAAGGGCTCAAACCCTGTCACTTTCTAGCTACTTGCTGCTGTGCTCCAGTGTTATCAGTGCTCTAAGATCACTTGGTCTCTTGTGCTTACCTGGTAGAGATGCATCCAGGGGTGTGAAAGTGTTCAGCCACTTCCCAGATCCTCGGAGGCTTTCATGGCTTGTGATTGGCCATCAAGGGAGTATTTGCACCACAGAAATGGGCAAACATTGATTGATTGCTTTGTTGACCGTCTAGACTCAAGAACGTGCTGGGAAAAATGTTAATAACGCAGATTAACTCAAAAGTATGTCGTTCTGTCGTTGCACTGTGAACAGCAGAGAAGACTGAGAACAATTTCTTCCAGTATTTAAGAGTTGTTACCCCGCTCAGCAAAGAATATCTCTCGTGGTTGACAAATGAGTCAAGGTTTGACGTTGTGCCTCCGCTAGTTTACATTTAGATGTTACTCCTGATCGCAAATGGAAATCATCCCTCAATTACATCTGCCAGTCTGCAAAATCAGCAAAAACAGTCAGAGAGAAGCAGCGGGCTAGGTGGCATTTACTAGAGAGAGCGCGGTGTCATTTGGCTTTGGGGAGGGCTTCCCAGCAGAACAGGTCATGAACCGAAATCGAGAACCAGGGAGGAGTCTTAACCTGGGTCACAGCTCTGAGACTTTTGGCCAGCCAGCCACATGGTCAAGACCAGCTCCCAAAGCAAGAACTAAACACCTGACACTCCTGCCCCTCCTGGGAACCCTTTCCCAGTGGTAAATGTCCTTCTCGAACCATGGATGGTCTTCCCGGACTTCGGCTTTGGCTTTGGCTTTGGCTTTGGCTTTGACTTTGACTTTGACTTTGACTTCCTGTGTGTCTGACTTCTCCGGGTTACCCCTGTATAGGAGACACTCAGCTGTAATGTTGGTTTTTTCTTCTCACTCTACTGTCCTCTCTATTGTCAGTGGACACTTGGGGTGTTTCTGGTTTGGGTGAGTGTCCGTGAGTAAACACAAGAAAGCGTCAGCGCAGGACGTGTATGGAGGAGCAGGGTTGCTGAAGTTAGGGGCATCCTCAGTTCAACTTTAGCAGATTCTGCAAAACTGTGTCCCAAGTTTTGTAGCAAGGCACAGTCCGCCAGCACCGTGCAGATGTGACCAAGATATCGCCCTCCTGACTATTCTCTGCCTTCCTTTGCTCTAGGAGTTCTGGTGAGTGCATATGGTGCTTCATTGTGGTTTTAATTTGGATTTCCCTGGTGGCCAATAAAATCAAGCACTTTTTGACACTCTAGGTGGCCATCTGGAGAGCCTGTGTAAAGTGACTCTGCGAGTCTGTTGCCCATTTTGCCAGCAGTGTGGCTGATGGAAAGGAGTCCTATGTCCTTTCTACACCTGACAGTCTCCCAAGCGCACCTCAGACACCTGCACTGCGTGTCGCTCCTCCCCCTCTGCGAGCTGCATTCTGCAAATGCACAGCAGTGTTATTACAAAGGCTTCCTTTCGGGGGATGGCACTTCTCACGTCCTGTTGAAGAGATCATTGCCACGGGGACATCGTGAAGATGTCTCCTCTGCTTCTTCTCCAGCCTTCTTATGCGGATCTGTGATCTATCAGTGGTTGAATTTCCAGCGTGCTATTGGGTGAGTTTAAGACAAGCTCTTCTCTCGGGCACAATGCCCTGTGGACCTAGACCCACTGATTGGAGAAGTCCTGCCTTGGCACCTTTGTCACTGCATGTGGCTCTGTGTTGATGGCTTTCTGTGTCCTTGGCCCACTTGGTCTTGGGTCAACACTGTTGGGTGTAAATTGCCCTGGCCTGGGAGTCAGGTGTGAATCGTCTGCCTGTTTTGTTCTTCATCACGATGGCATGGCTGCTCTTGGCCCTTTGCAATTTCCCATGGATCTTGGAAATCCATCTGTCAGTGTCCAACAAGACAGACTTTGCCAGGAAAACATGGAAGTGAGACAGAGCATGTTTCAGGAAGAGGAAATAACCTCATTCAGTCATTTTTCCGTGTGTTTATCCCCTGCCGTGTTCCACGCATAGGGCTCCATGCCCAGGTATGTTCACATGGGCTGCAGCCCTGGAGGGCAGACCTTAGTCTAGCTGTGTGTCACTGCTGAGACTCTGGAGGCTGGAGCAGAGTGACCACCCCAAGAGCACAGAACATAAGTGCAGAGTGGATGTATATTCTTTCATTCATTCATTCATCATCCAATGACTATTACCATGTGCTTCTTATGTGCCAGGCACCGTGATCAGTGCTGGACTACAACTGCCACTGTGCTTGTCCCTAACTCCTATCTCTCCCTAGTTTGCCATAAGGTCAGACATAAGTTTTTAAGATGGAGAAGAGATGGTCACTGTGGGCTGAAGAAAGAACATGTGCAAGGGCCCTGGGGGTATGAGAGACTCTGGTGCATTTGGGTGCATGTGAGTTCTGGCACCCTGAGCAGAGGGAGGAGGGCACAATGGGCACTGGAAGGCCTGATGCTGGGTAAGAAGCTGTGCTCTTCCTTGACCTGACAGAGAGAATGGTGAGATTAGAAGGAAGAGAGAAAGGTCAGAGTTCAGGAAGGGCCCTGTCCTGAACTTTCAAGGGCGGTAGATAGGGTGGAGGAGGCTGGAGAGAGCCCTGGGACATAGAAGACACAGGGTGAAACAAGGGCCAGAGCTGGGAACAAGGAGCAGGGTTTGGGGAGCAGAGGAGAATGGGGGTGGGGGATGAACAGTACTCTAGGGTCCAGCCATGGAGGCTGTGTGTGTATCAGGTGGACAAAAGGGGCAGCTGCTTGGTCACCTCTGACTGATGTGCTGGGGGTCCATAGATTGCCCCCACTCAGCAGGCGCTCCATGAGTTTTGAATGAATGAATGAGACCTTCCATTCTCAGGCATCAAGCCATGGTCATTTCCAAAACACTTTCTATTATTTCATGTGACCCAGATGATCCCTGACCACATCCCCAGGACCATCCCACGTAGCCAGGTCCTCCCTTGTCCACCATGTCCCTGTGTCTGTAATAAACAGATTTCTCTCCAAGACGGGCCATTCTCAGCGTGCAGAGGTGCCGAGCCAGCACCCGGGCATGCTGGCACCAGGCCCTGCTCTGGACTATACCTGACACGGTGAGTAGAGGCTGACTCTGAGGTCAGCACTCATGGTCCTATTCACAGCCACGGGCACGGTGGCCAGAGTGGACATACCCGCTGTCCTGGTCATCAGCTTCCCAGCTCCTGGTCAGGCCAGGCATGTGCTACAGTCAAGTTGAAGGCCCAGCGTAGCTCATGCCTGGCAGCTGTGGTCCTGACGGTCACCCTCATTTGGCAGCATGGCACCACCTTTTCGCCGAAAGGGGTCCCACCCACCACCCAGCAGTATTGCTGACTCCTTCCTCCTGCCGGGGCGCCGGACCAGTCGGCCTGACAGCGCTCGTCCCCTCTAAAGCACAATCACTCCAATACATGCCAGGAAGCACACAAATCAAGGACAGGAAGAGAGGGAGCAATCAGAGCTTTCCTGGTGAAAACAGAGGCCTGTTTTAGCACCGACGTCAGGGCCCTGCATGTCATTGCCAGCACGGAGGAAAGTGCAAGCCATCAGGGACCAGTGAGGGGCTCTGGAATTGTCCCCGCTTGAACCCACTACTGTGGCCCCAGTATGGGGGCGGGTGGGCAAGGGAGGGTGGGAACAGGACACCTGCAGCACTGAGCTCTGATCTTGCAGCAGTAATAGCTTAACAACTTGGGGAGACTCTGTGCTAAGCCTTGCCTCAGTTTCCCTCTGCAAGCTGGAATCTCCAGAGTGGCCACCTGTCAGGTAGGTGTTATTTGCATGGAGTAGTTGGTATGCAGTGTGGGTAATGCCTTTCCTAAGGGGTGCTCAGCTCCCCATAGTTTCTTGTTTGAGGAGTAATACTCCCAAGCTCTCTCTGCAGAATCCCCAACCCACTCCATCTGTGGGGGCTGCTCTGGAAAGAACAGACCAGAGCACCAACTTGCTTGGCCTGAAATGTCCCCAGGGGAATATCTCCGAGGCAAAACCCACTGGCTGGGCCGAAAGGAGCCATTTTTGGGAATGAATAGACATCTGCCTTCCCAATCCCTGCAGGACCAAGGGCCAGAGAACCCAGGGATGCCCTGCTGTTCCCTGCAGCATGTCCTGGTCATTCTCCTCTGGCCTCCTTCCAGCCTTCCATACACTTCCTTCCCAGCATGCTAAGGGAAAGGCTGCTGATGGCCGCTCTCCAGCCCCTGTCCCACCCCAGCAGCTCTGACCAAAGTCCTGGGCCATGAGTCAGATGACCCCTTCTAGAGAGGCTTGGTCATGGAGGACCCCATTCTGCAGATGACTGAGCCCTTGCTGGGCAGCCATGACTACATTTCCTCTTCATCTCTGGCAGGTGGACATATGCCTCCAGGGCTGGACCCCACACTAGCATGTGCCTTCCTCTCTGTCACCCACAGTTGAGTCCCCTCTGCACCCCATCCTGGCCCCTACTTCTGGGATGACCTGAGATGAGTCTCAGGGACTTGGACTGAATGAAATGCTGAGGGTAAGATGGTCCCAACTGACTCCGAGACCATCCATGGGGCTTTGGGGGCTCATGTCTACCTCCTGGTGTCTGGGTGTCTGAGATGGTTTGGGATAAAGATAATTTGAAGCAATCACAAGCCAAAGCCCCTCCATCCTATAGGGCAATGGCTTGTGCTTGTGGTCACTAGAGCCCCTAAGCCTGGCTTTTTATGAGCTCCAAGATTCCAAGATGGCAGTGGAGCATCTGTGGCCTGGCACCAGCCACACCTCACTGGGTGGTTCTCCATGGGGTCTGAAGCTTGATGCCCTCAGGCCAGGGCATGCCAGTGGCTGGAACCTCCAGACACACCCCGACTAGCCCTTACATGCTTGGTCTGAGTAGCCGCCAGGGGCAGAACCGCTGTTCCCAAAGCCCTGATTCCTCCTAGAAGGGCTGCCAGCTTTTCCTGGCCCTGAGAAGGCCACGTTGAGAGCCAAAGGGGTCCCAAGCTTGAAAGGTACCCCAGAAGTGTCCAGTGACTGCATTACCAGGGAGTGGCCACTCTGCATGACCCCCCAGAGTGAGGCAGAGGCCAGAGCCTGTGGTCTTGTCCCCCAGCCTGAATGTGGTCTGGTCCCCTGGCTAAGGTCAGTCCCCACATCGCCCTGGGTTCCAGGCAGAGCCCCCCAGGGCTCCTCTGTGGGCTCTGGAAAGACAAACAAACAGCCTAGTGGTGAAAGCATCCCTGCATCTCTGAGTCCAGACAGACTGGGTCGGGACAGAGAGCCCCCAAATGGGTCACCACTGCAGAGAACAAGCTGCCGCCTGTGTGCCGGGAGCTGCCCAGATGCCCTCGACCACTGGGACGCCAAGGAGACAGATGGCATCTGTGTTCAGTGGCCTAGAGCCCTGCACTGCAAGGCTGGCAGAAACAAGAGAGCCCGGAGCAAGGAGACCTGCCCCCACCACGTCCACTCCTGACCCTGTCCACTCCTGTTCTCCTGGCACTGGGGTCCTCACTGCACAGGCAGTGCAGGGCAGCAGGGAAGTGAGGTGGGCTGTCTCTGCTTAGACTCCAGCCCTGGTCTTGAACCTGGAGCAGTGGAGCCACCACGCTCTGTAGTGAGTATCAGACGTGTGCTCCAGGCCACTCCTGCAGTGCCATCGTGCCGATCCCTTGACTGCCTATGACACGTTAGTCTTGATGATTATTTCCACATTAAAGGGGGGCGGGGACCGAGGCATCATGAAGGTTCTGTGGCAGATACAGACTCTCCACCTTGGCCGTGCCCTTGTGGGGATGGGGGCACCCAGGGATGGCTCCATCTGAGGAGTCTAAAAATTTCTCAGCATCGTGTTTTAACAGGAAGAAAGGAGAAGAATCATATGAAGTTAAAAGAGAACCCATTGATTGAGTATGGAACATGTACTGGCCCAAGATTCTCTTCCTTTACTGCCCACAGATCACCACCAGCACCATGAGCATCCCCAGTGCCCCCCAAAGCCCCAGCATCTTTAGTACCCCTAACACCCTCAGCACCCTCTGCTTCTTCAGACTCATCACTCTCACCCAAGCTTGCAGTTCCTGGTTTCCCTGGATGCAGGATGCGACCCCCCAGCTTCCTGAGCAGTCGGTCCCATTTCACCTCCCTGAAGCGCTGCTGCTGAGGGGTTTTACTGGGTTTTACAGAGGAGGAGAAAGGTGCTGCACTACACTCTGTCCACTCTGTCCATCACGCTCTACAGCGAGGATGGAAAGGGAGGGGCAGTGAAGTTGGTGATGTTGACCTGTTTCCACCTCCTCTGCCGGGGAGGGGTCTCTTCACCACGGCCTTGTCCACGGGGACCAGTCTGCAGATGGCGCTTAGAAGTGATGAGGGGTGGACATCAACCCTGGGGTGGCCGTGACCTTGGCATAGCAGTACGGGTGTGCCCCTAGGGCATAGCTGTGCCCGGTGCTCAGAGCTCAGCAGGAGGGTGTGGTCACCTTGGCTGCCAGAGTTGCTGGCCCAGGCCTCTGCACCACAGTGTGTGCTCAATTAATGCAGGACAGGGACCAGGCTCATTAGTGGGTGTTGCCCCCTGTACCCGAGCTGCTGGAGGCTCTGCCCCTTGGGGGAAGGGGAAGAGCAGGGCATGGGGGGAACCCAGCCAAAGTCAGGCAGGCTCCTTTGCAGACCTAGGACTTCTGAGAGTGCACTGGAAGCCACTTAGGGGTCAGGCAGGCAGGGCTGCCCTCCTCACCTACAGGCGGAAAGGGAAGCCCCAGCCCAGACAGCAGGACATGGATAGAACTCAAGGCTCTCCATGCCCATCAAGGGTCCTCCCCACCCAGCGAGGTCATTGAAGAGAAGGTGTGCTTAGGGAGACCTCCAGATCACCCCTGCTCCAAGGTTCCTGACACCCCAGAACCCCAGCTGTTTCTCTTTCTCCCTGGGCTCCCCCATGGACCTCTGTGAAGTCCAGTAGCTGGGAGGAGCCAGGGCAGGTGCTGGCTTCTGTTTGGTAGAAGTAGCTAGTTTTTGAAGCTGGGGCTCTGTGTCCTTTGTATGTTATCCCTCTTGTCACCCCCAGCCATCCAGGGGGTAGTAAAGGATGCTCCCCATCCCAGAACAACTGCTGGTGCCTGGATCTGCACCTGCTGGCCCCACGTTCACTGAATACCATCTGTCTTCTCACTGGGAGCCACAGAAGCAGCAGGAGCCTGCAGGGTGGGAGCAAGGTCCTTGTCTCCTCAGTGCAACTTTGCTCTTCCTATGGGGTGACCAGCTTGTCCTGGCCAGCCTGGGACAGCGTCATACCCTAGTACCACCCTCAGTGCCCTGAATGGTCCTGCTGGAGGCACCCAGTGATTTACCCCAGCACCAGATCTTACTTCAAATACCTTCAGCCCATCTGTACAACCACCTTCTCTTACACACACACACACACACACACACACGTGCACACACATGCATGTAACACACACATGCAAATTTTTCCTCTGACTCATTTGAGACCAACTTGGAGCACGCTGCCTCCTTACCCACAGCGGCTTTCTAAGAGCAGGGACAATCACTGAAATCAGGAGCTTCCGTGGCCACAGCACTCTCTCTGCCTGCCCAGTGTCCCGGGGTCTCCGGTTATCCTCACGCTCTGTCCTGTAACTATTACTTCCGCTCCTGGAGGCTCCACACCAGGATCTGGCACATCTCTGTTGCCGCATCTCTCTCTCTCTTTCTCTCTCTCTCTCTCTCTCTCTCTCTCTCTCTCTCTCTCTCTCTGTTCTCAGCTCTGCTGTGTCTTCACGACCCTGACACTGCGGAGAACCCCATGCTGGGGACCTCAGCTTCTCTGTGCAGCTGGGCCTCCAGCTCCCCAGCTGCCAGTATTCTCTGGACTGCTGCCCACACCCTGGCCCAGGTACAGAGGAGGGCTCACCTAATCCTCCAGGGCCTTTGGGGGCCCATAATGACCTGCAAGTGTGTGACAGCATCCGCTCTGCGGTCCAGGAGACAGGATAACACTGTCCCCCCTGCAGCGGCCCAGAGCAGCCCAAGGCCCCCATGTAAGAAGGGAGGAATCAGAAGCTGAACCTAGATCTGTGACCCTCCAAAGGCTGTGCTCAGAACAGAGCCTCGCCGGGCCCGAGGGCCTTCACTCCCTTCCTCACACGCAGCAGGAGGAGAGGGGTGCTGCTGGGTCCTCCTCCCGAGGAGAGCCGAGTGCCCAGCACAGGGCTGGTGGCAGACGCCTGATGCCCAGGTGCCCCGAGACTTGCCAGGCTGAGGTGCCATCCCATTCGGACTGCTGAGGGTAGAGAGCCCTGTCTCAGGATAGAGACTCCTTCTTTCCTGCTTAGGGCTCAGCCCGCACTTTTCTGGAGTGAGTCTGCAAGTGACCCCTACCACACAACATGTGGTTTCTGGTGTAGCCCGCCCCTCCACCCCCCCCAGGAGTGCCAGTTGATTCTCCCTGCATGCCTGAGGCACTATGAGCCTTGACAGCCCCCAGCCTGGCCGTCCTCTCCCGAGGGTCTCTGGGAAAAGGCTGGGGCTGTGGGAGGTCCTGCAGGCCCAGGACGGCCACCGCCCTTTCCGCATGGCCTCTGCAGGACATTACCTCATCCCTCATGGGGCAGCTCGGCCACTGGCCAGCAGATTGTGCTGGGAACGTGCTTCCTGCCCTCCAGCTCCAGAGGACAGTGGGCGGGAACTCGAAACAGCTGAGAGCAGCGTCACCCTCCAAGGGTCCCAGGGGCTCAGCCCCTCCCTCCACTACCCTAGGGGACGTGGGGGTGGCAGGGCCTTTGTCACTTACAGGATCCACCTGCCCAGCTGCTAGCATAGGACAGGAGTGGAGTCCACCGTGCTGGGCCAGGCTCGGAGCTCCCGGAAGCAAGGGGCGCACCCAGAGGAAGTGGCAGTAGATGAGCGGTGGGTGCTCCGGCGGAGGAGGAGCCTCGGTGGCCTGAAGTGGCCCTGCCTGGGTATGTGGGGCTGCTGGGGGAGGAGGCCATGTGCTCAGGCCCAGCTTCCTCTGAACTCATAAAATGCTGGCCTTGGTGGCTGCTAAGCAAACAGGTGACAGCTGGAGTTCCCATCCTTCCGGGGTACAGTCCCCAGGACACCCCCGGGGGCCACATGCATGCTGTCTGCTGCTTGGCCTTGTGGCTCTGCAGTGGGTGTGGACCCACGGGGTCAGGTCCTGCCCTGATCGGTCTCCAACTTCCGGGTGCCGGGCTGGCAAGGTGCCTGCAGAGAACCTGTTTCCTCCCTGGGGCTGGGGTGGGAAGCGGCAGACCCACCATCAGGGGTGCCCTGTGACCTTTTGCTGCGGCCTCTGTGAGGAGCCGCACAGCCTGTTGGCTTCCAAAGCAGGCCTTTATCCCCTCTCACCCTGGAGGCTAAAAGCCAAGGGGCCAGGTGTCACATGGGTGGTTCCTCCTGAGGCCTTGTCCTGTGCCGGGCAGATGGCTTTTCCTCCCTGTGTCCTTATGCCCTTGTCCCAGGGTATGTCTGTGTCCTGATCTTCTCTTATAGGACCCCGGTCATTGCTTGTCTCAGCCTTCTAGTTAAGATCAAATATAGGACCCCAGTCAACCAGGATCAAAGCCTAGCCCAAGGGGCTTGTCTGTAACATACCTAATCACCACTGCAAAGACCCCAGCTCCAAAGATGTCCTGCTCTGAGGGACATGGGAGCCAGGGCTTCAGCTCATAAATCTGGGGGGCACATAACAGCCCACCATGGTCCCCAAGGAGGGAGAAAACAGCACCACTTCCCCAATTCATTAACCACTCTGCGAATGCAGCCAGGTGCCATCCGGTACCAATGGGGGAGGGTGCAGCATGGGCGGGTTTGGGACCCGCATCTCACGGGGCTCAGAGACGTCCAGGGAGCAAAGAACATGGCGCTCAGGAGGAAGACAGTCTGCCGTGGGAGGTGCGAGCCACCCCGTTGCCCTTCTTTCTTCACTAGTGGCACCTGATGGGTGCGTGTGGTGAGCTTGCCCTCAAAACCTTCTGGAACCTGAGCCCTCCATGTGCTGGGCATGCTGGTCCCGATGTCTACTCTGTGCTAGCCAGAAATTCCAGAGGTCACGAGGCCTTTCACAGCGCTTGACTCTTTCCATGCATTTAAGGTCTGAGGAGCAGGGGGTGGGCAGGCCCAACCTCCCTGGTTAACAAGTAGCAAAGACGGGCCCCCCAAAAGCCCACGGGCTCACGGGCCACAGCAGTACTCTGAGAGCCCTGCCTGCCTCCTGCTCCCATCTCCAAGCTATTTTGTAGCCAAATTGCACCATGTGGCTCTGCCTCATCCATCTGTCCCCTTCCACTGTGGCCACTGTCCCCTGGAATTCACCTGAGCCGTCTCATCTGCACTTCTTGGTACCCCGAGTCTGCTTTGCCTGTTCATGTTCTCTTGGTGGAGGGGTGGGGGGTGCTTGCCTGGTCTCCAGAACGTCTAAGGAACATCAAAAGAAATGGCAGAATCAGGGATGAGTGTCTGTCGCATCCCTCGGCCTCTTGAACAGTGCTGACCAGACTCTCCTGCTGAGGTTATTTTGAGGGCCCAGCTCACTACCCAGATGGGTGGAGATTACACAGAGCCACAAGCAAGAATGCAGGCACGTCAGCATGAATCAGACCTCTGCCGCTCCTCCAGCCTGCACCCCAAGGGGTACCCCAGAAACGGTTACCTTTCCCACCAAAGCAGGGAAGCTGAGATTCAGAGAAGCGACATTTCATGCCATCACCACACAGCAGAGCAGGCTCTCATGCCACATCTGTCTGTCCCACAGATTGCCTTTCTGGCTCCCTCTTGAAAGAGGCTTTCCAGAGGAGGATCCCTGTGGGGTTTTGCAGGACCACTAGAAGTTCACCAAAGACTAGCAGGAAAAGCACACAAGCATGCCAAAGGCGGGCCGGGGGTTTGGCTCAGGGGCATAAGCATCTGCCTGGCAAGCATGAGGTCATGAGTTCTATCCCTTGTACCAAAAAAAAAAAAAAAAAAAAATGCAAGTTCTCAGGTGTTCGGGGTTAATCATGTCCCCTACATGCTACAGGAGTGACCCAGGGAATCTTAGTACATGCCTGTGGAACTGGAGTCTTCACACTGGTCTGACTGGTGTCCTTGTGAAAAGAAGAAACTGGGACACAGACAGCCAAGCACAGCAAGAAGATGGCCACTGACAGACAGAGAGTCACAGAACAAAAAATACCAAAGGTGGCCAGGAAGCCAAGAGGACAGAAGGAAGGAAGGATTCTTGTCTTTCAGAGGTCCTTGTCCCTGTTGACATCTCCATTTCAGACTTGCAGCCTCCAGACACTCGTATGGCAGCTGACCTTGGCCCTGAGTTGGAGGTCAGGTGACTGGCCCTCATAGATGTCGCAGCATAGGCCATGTTGGACTCCCTGAGCACTGAGTCTTGGTCTCTGCCTTTTCTCAGAAGGCAGCTTCCACTTCCTGTCCCTCCAAAGGCTGGGCATGTGGGCCCACCTGACCCACCCTTGCCTCTCTGTGACAGCTGCAATCTCCATCGTGACCACCTCTGTGTCTCCTGCTTTAGATTCTCAGTGCACCAGGTTGAGTGAGCAAGTGTCCCCAGGCAGGAGGTGGTCATGGGTCCCTGGGGCAGCCCCCGTGGTCACTCACATGTGAGGCCCTGGATGAGGAGGCAGTGCCTAGGCTCTAGGGGAGGGCCCTTCCCACCTCTGCCTACTTCTGGAAGGTCCCAGGTGCTCCTTGGCTACGACTACGCCACTCTGACCTCTGCCTCCACCTTCACATCCTTCCCTGTCTCCCCTTGCTGTGTCTCTCTCTTTGGTGTGTGTCTTTGTTCCCCTGTCACTTTCTTACAGAGACCTTTGCCACTGGATTAAGAATCATCAGGAAGGTGCTTCCTACTAAGCTCTAGTACTTAAGCAGGCAGCCCTTTCTTGAAAAGCAATCTCAGAGACACTTCTCCCAGTAGGACACGACCACCCAGAATATGTAGCACTGAACAAACTGTCATTAAAGTGCCACACCTAGAAAAATGAGGAAACCTTGACAAAAATGGGAATTCAGACGTTCGGCACAGTAGGGAACCACAGTCAAACTGCGTGTCATACGTCAGCCCCTCCTTCCTTTCCTCTGTGACAGATCTGATGACAGCAAATGTGGCAGGAATGCAGAGAAATGGGAACCAGACTTCCCCTGGATAAGCAGCCAAGTCCTTTGGGGGCATGGTGGCCTTTGTCAGGGAGCAGGACTCTCCCATCCTGGGTGCTAGGGTTCTGTTTTCAGGCCAGACTGTCCCCAGCTCTCCTGGCAGATGCCCAAGAAAAGTCCCAGCGTTTCTGGCAGCAAATTTGGAAACACCCAAACTGTCCACCAGCTGGAGCTAGATGGGGGACAGGTGCTGTTCTCACAGGACGAGACGCTGTGGACAGTGAAGGAGCACAGGAGCAGGACACGTATTGCCATGGCTGACCCACTGACAGGGTGCTGGGACTAAGAAGCCCGACTCGCCACTGCACTGCGGCCTCCTGGTGTCTCAGGGCAGAAGGTCACATGTGGACAAAGTGGTGGAGCAGGACAGGTCCCTGCACGACATGACTTCCTCCCGGCTGGTCAGTGAGCCACATTAGCAAGGACGGTGGCAAGAGAAGGGGTGTGCAGGCTCAGCCATCTCCGCCACCACCCTGTACCTCTGCCATCCTTCCAATGGGGAGAGAAACGGGCCCAAGTTATAAGCAAACATATATGACACTAGACTGCGCGTCTTACAGAGACATTTACAGAAGATGCCTTTATGTATGGTCTGGGGAAGGGCACGAAGCAACAGTACAGAGGCTGAGGTGAGAAACAGAAATGTCCATGTAGGGGCGGGCGTTGGGGAGGGGACGGGTGGGGAGAGGAACCACTCAGCGTTTTCAACCGCCTGCATCCAGAAGCGCATGCCATGATTTACTGGGCCTCTGGAGCACCCGGAATGCCTCATGATCATCTTTTAGGCTCCTGTAAGCCCGTGCAATGCCAGCCCTTCAGTGCTCAGGAGAATTATCTTCACCCCTTCGATGCCAGGAAATTGTCATCAGCAAGGTGCTGGGAGCCGGTGCCCAGCTTCCGTTTTGGAATCTGGCATCCTGCAGCAGGCACTCGCTGGGCAGGCTGTCTGGGTGTGGGCAGGACTTGGTAGCTCTTCTGACAAATTTGCATCTGAGGGAGGCCCTTGGGGCGGAGCAGTTCCGTTACCTGCAACCTGCCTGGAGCAAAGCCTCAGCCGGGTTCTGCACCCCTTTCGCCCTGACTCTAGATCTTCACTACCCCTAGCCCCGTATCCAAGCTGCCATGCTTTGCCTTGATTTTCTCAGCTAAACAAGGAGAAAAGCAGCTGCTGCAGCCTGGCAGGCAGGACGGGGCAGGGATGGTCCGTGTGTGTGTGTGTGTGTGTGTGTGTGTGGGATCAGGTGCTCGCATGCGGAGTGCTGCTCTCATTCCAGTTCAGCATCGCAGTAGAGAAAACCTGAGAAATGCAGAAAAAAATGAAAATTTTAAAATTTAAAATTCAAAAGCAAACCACACACCCCTTTTCCTGTCCCTCCAAGTTACTTAAACCCTGAGTTTTGCTTGTATTTCGTGAAACGCAATTACTAGATTACGGTCAACAGATAGTCAGGGGTACCTGACGTGGGTTACCAAAGGCCTGACCTTTGGCAAATACATTGTCATGGTTGGGATATTATGTGTCCTCCAGGGGCCCAGCATTAAAGGGTTGATTGCCAAGCTGTGGTTACAGGCATGAGGCTAGGGAAGCTTTGGGAGGCTGGGCCAGGTAGCAAAAAGTTAGGTTACTGGGGTCATGCCTGTCTTTGTCTGCTTTCCAATTGCCACGAAGTGAGCAACTTTCCTCTGCCACATCCTTCTGTCATGGTCACCTGCCTCATCACAGGCCAGCTGACCATAGACTGAAACCTTTGAATGGTAAGCCAAGGTAAACCTTTCTTCTCAAAGTTGTTTTATCACAGGCATTTTGTCACAGTAACAAAAAGCCCCCCATACACAACACCATACCTTCCTAAGTGAAGGAGGGGACTACTTTGGTAGCTCAGTTTTATTTTTTGTTGAATGGTATCACACAGTATTTAACCAGAGTCACTTTGCCCAGTGGCCCATCATGCATTCTAAAACTACGATCATTTCCTCAGCCCTGCCAGTCCTCACCTCCAAAGAGGCGAGCTCCAGCTTAGAGGTGACAGGTGGCAGGTTTTACTGTAGACTTTACCTTTTCCCTATGCCAATCCACTACACAAACAGGTTCACTGGCCATTTTCTTGGCAGAGACCGTTTGCTGACGACCAAATGACTCCACAGTAGATGGACTGAGGGCTCCAGGGTCCTGATTTAGGAGTCTCACAAGAAGAAAATATGCTCATGGGCAGTCTAAGAATCCAGAGAGGGATCCCTGCTTTCCAAGGACCCTTGGTACATCCCAGTACTGGTTGTGGGGTGGGCAGCTGCTGTCCTGGTGGGCAGTAGGAGCAAGCAGCACTGGCAGGCTGGAGACAGTGTCCTGGCAGCCCAGCTCCAAGCCTCAACTGACCTGTCAATGAAGGACAAACAATCCCTACCTCACAGAGCTGTTATGAGGAACTAGTAAGGGAAATAACTGGGAAAATTTTAGCAATAGCCTTAAATGTTTCAATCCAGGAATCTCTGAATTTCTCTCCCTGCATTTTACCAGCAGGAAAATATTTGAGCCTGCATCTCCAACAAGATAAACATTTATTTATTTTAATGTGTGTACATGTACTTCTCACGTCAATGTGGTATAAAGTTTTAGAAAATACATGTAAACATGGAAATGAAAAATAACAAGGTTTTTTTTTTATAAATCTATCAACTCAAATTCTTTAAGGGTAAAGGGCTTGGAAGGTTTTCTATTTCTTCTAGAGTCAGTTCTACGTATATTGTATTTTTGTAATACATTGGCCATTTCATCTACTTTTCCAAGTTTATCAAGCATATAGTTTTTCTTGGTATATAATCTTTTAAAATATTCTCTAAAGTACCTGACTTCTTTTCCCTTTTTAATTTTCCTCCTCTTTGTTTTTCATTTCCCCATCCCTAAGTTAATCAGTAAAACAAAAACAAAAACAAACAAATGAAACCAATTATTGGCCTTACTGTTCCTCTCTGGTGATTCCTCTTCCCTTCTACTTTATTAAGCTCTTCTCTGATTATTGTTATTTTTGTCCTTTTAGTTTCATAGGGTTAAATTTTTTTCCAGTTTGTTGGAATTAGTCACTTAGCTTTGTAAAATGTTAGCATGTCTTTTTCTCTAATATGGGCATTTTAGATTTTAGTTTTTATTTAAATATAACTTTCAAGGCACCCCACAAATTGCTGGTATATAAGGTTTCATCATCTTTCAGTTATTAACCTCATAGAATGTCCACAATCATCTCTTCTCTTCTCATTTAGAAGTTTGCTCCAGAATTGGCAAATGTGTTAGTTTTTTGAGTTATCATCGAATGATTGATTTCTAACTTCATTTCACTGGGATCAGATAGCATGTTCTATATTATTCCATCCATTGGAAGTTGCTGGACTTGCTCTGTGGCCTGGCCAATTTCCCTGGACACCACACACATCTCTAAATGCAAGAATGCTCTTCTTTTGTTCCGAGGGGTGGGATATGCTATGTCCGTAAGCCCGAGATAGTTCATTTTATTTAACAATCACTTAGACAGTGCTAACAATGGGTCAGACTTTGGTTGGAGTGGTTTATAAAGACTGAGTCAAAGCTCTCCTGGGTGGGCAGCACAGTTATCACCAGAATTTTGGAGATAAGGATCACTGACGCATAGAGAAGTTTAGTGATTTTCCTGAGATCAAATAACCAGTAAGTGACACAACTTGGGTTTGAATAAAGTATTTTGGTAGTGTTTTAGTAGTCTTAAATGCTGTTTTATGTCCTGATACTCCAAATTATATTCTTTTTTGTTGTTGTTGTTGTTGTTGTTTTTCTTGCACTATGGTCAATGAACAAAATTACAACAACTTAGTTTAATGATCTTAATCGGTTTCATTTGCAGTTTTGGAACTGGGCAACATGTAAGGTATAATCACCAGGAATAAGTCAAGAAAAATGGATTTGGTTTATAGACAGAAAAGGACTGAAGAAAGCAGAAATAAGTTGGGCATGGTGGTACATACCTGCAATCTCACTGCTCTGGCAGAAGCAGGGGGATTGGAGTTCAGGCTTTAGCCTGGCCAATTTAGCAAGACCCTTTCTGAAAAAAAAATAAAAATAAAAATTTTAAGACCTGGGGATGTAGCTCAGTGAGCAGGCCCTGAGCTCAATCTCTAGTATTGTGAAAGAAAAAGAAAGAGACAGACAACAGACGGAGGGAGGGAGGGAAGGAGGGAGAGAGAGAGAGAGAGCGCGCGAGCAGAGAGGGAGAGAAAGTAGGAAGGAAGGAGGAAAGGAAGAAACAAAATACAAAGAAGCATGATGACCATTTCATCTCTTTCCTTGTTTAGGGACCAATGAGAATAACTTACTGGTTAACACCAGGTGTCTGAGGTGAGCTCTGTGTGAGGGTTAAGACAAAGGAGACTTCATTATCGCCAATAGAAACTGACCTATCAGGAGATTTGTCTGTTCTTTCTCCAGTCCTTCTTTCTCTGAAAGCCGAATAAATAGCCTGGTGACAAGGAAATTTCTTTCTTTTTCTTTTCTCTCTCTCTCTTTTTTCTAACCAAGAATCAAACTCACGACCTTGTGCTTTGCCAGACAGGTACTGTGCCACTGAACTGTATCCCTGGCCCAGGGACAAGGGAATCTAAAAGAGCAACTCCATTTTTATTCTGGAACAAGTAAGCTTAGTCCAAAATAACAGCCTCCTGTAATTTTAATTTAATGTTATCAAAACATTAAAATCAGACCATTTGAATATGACTCTGTTATCATGAATTTGTTCCTCTTTGCAATTACATTGTTTTGCTTTACAATTACATCATTTTTGCATTTTTAAAAGGCTATGGAATGCAAATAAGTTTGAAATTGTTGCATAAGAGTAATTTAGTCTGACATTGTTACTTTCCTTTTGTTGCTGAGACTTAATACTCCACATCCAAAGTTAAAGGAGGGAGATTATTTAGCTCACAGTTTGTACAGGTTTCAATCCACAATCAGCCAGCTGCAAGGCAGTGTGGTACATGCCAGAGGGGCAAGAGTTCATGGTGACAGAAGACAGCAAAAGTAACAGGAGGGAGCAAGCCAAGCCTCTTTCTGTCCCTTGCATTGTATCCAGTCTACCAGGATGAGGATGGTGCCAACTCAATCAGTGGACTGATCCAGTACAGCGCTACAAATCAATCACACACTCTAGATTCAGCCACCTCTGAAAAAACCCTATGATGGCATGAAGCTTTGGGGAACATCTAGGCACAAACCGTAACAGACATTAACACGACTATGTTAGATTTAGATTCTCTTTAGTTGATTTTTCCTGGATATATATTTTCTGTCCTTTAATTCTGCCACCATGTCTATTGTAGTAAAGATGTCTTTTGTAAACAATACATAGGTAGCTTGTTTGTAACCAGTTTTTATAAGCTCTATCTTTGTGATTTCAGGAAATTTATTTTTATTGTAATCAATAGTATGGTACAGATGATTTCTACCAATATCCTTTTGGACTTCCTATTTTTGGAACATTTCCTTGATTAATTTTTTCTTTTCCCTTTATTGGATTTACTAAATTGTATTTATTCCTTTTTTATCCCTTACATGCATGGAAATTGTATAACATGCTTCTCATCTTTGGGGATTAATTTGCTATTTTTAACATGCATATTTAACTTAAGTGTAAAAATAAACATCTCCATTCTGCTACTGAAGCATATAGGGGCCTCAAAATGCTGAACTCTGGTGGGCTTCCTCGTATTCCATTTTTTTAAAAATCCAGCATTGTCTTTCAAATTACATATTTTATTATAGTGATGCTTTGTACGGCCCATGTTTGTTTAGACTTACGTGTTCACTAGATTCTTTCCAATTTCTACAGATTGATACTTCTATAAGTGGCAAATTCTATTCCACTCTTCGTGCTAAGAACAATTAACATGCGGTCCACTTCCATAATAGATCTTGAAGTATACAATCTGAGGCAGGATTGTTATCTACAGCACAGTGTCCACTGTAGATGCCTAGAATTCATTCGTCGTGCATAATGAGATTCACACCTGTAGGTTGAATCTCAGCTCCCGCTCCCCACCCCACCCCAGCCCCCACCAACCCTCTATGAGTCTGACCACGTTAGAAACTCCGGTACTTCATCCGTGCAGTGTATGCGCTGCACCTGGCTTAGCTGACTCTTCACAATGTCACCTAGGAGCACCCTTCTTGCCCCATGGAGCAGGAATTTCTTCTTCTTTCCTAAGGCTGAATGATATTCCATTGTATGGGTGGGTATGATATTTTAAACACCCATTCATGCATCAACGTCAGTGGCAAATTCTAACACTTTCATTGTGATTGTGTAATATCCAGCATAGCTTCATGTCACCTTTCTTGTGAACAAAGGTGTGTCTTCACATAGGGTTCATTTGGGTGGTTTCTGTCCTCCCCTTTCTACCGTGATGGTCAGCCTCTGTGGGATCTTTTGTACCTATCAGATGACTTTAATCACAGAGATCCAGGTCTCCCTGGTGCCTGGATTCTGTCACTTCTGCTCAGCAAGACCACCATGCTCTGATTCCCATCTCCCCTCTACCTCCTCCTCTCTAACATTTTGTGACAGAAGAAATGAGGATGCCCACAGCATTCCCCCTCTGCATCCTTTCCCTGAAGTGACCTGTCCTGTCCCCACGCTGGTGATGAGTTAGAAGCCATTGCATCATGAAAATTTGCTGTTTTCTGGTTGTTTACAATAGGTGAGCAAGTACAACTATTTTCACCATTTTGGTCAAAACAAAGCTGTCCTAAACCATGGAGCTCCCATAGAACTTTATAGTTCCAGAAATTCTGTGTGGTTCATTTTTAAATGGATCTGTTTTGTTTTCATGGTGACTTTGTCATTTCCTCAAATTTTTTATTCCTTCTTGTAGCTCCTTGAACATTCAAAAGGTATCACTTTCAAGTGTCCACCTGGAAATATCAGTGCCTTTAGGGTTTTAAGCTCATCCACCTGAGCGGTTCCTCCCCTGGACCATCAAGGCCTCTGGATTGTAATTTTGGATTGTGAGCTCATTGTCTCAGGGCTTCATGTACAGAAATCCTAGATGACCCTGAAGTCTGCCAGGTGAGGCTCAGGGACTGACAGTCCTCGGGCTCGCTCTATGGTAGGTTGTGGGTTCCAGGCCACGGGGTAAATGCATGTGCTTCAGTCTGAGGCCTGGGTGCAGCCTGGAGCAGGGGGACCCCGCTCTCCGCCGTAAGCCAGTGGACAGACTCCCTTTCTTGAGAGGGGAGTGCTCTCAGGCGCTAGCTCCACACAGTGTGCATAGCCCCAGCTCAGTCCCAGGGAGCTGGAACCTCAGCTCTGGCTGCTTCATAGCTGCCAGCTGCTCTCCAGGCTGCTGCAGGGAGACCTCACTGGCCCCCAGTTTCAGTTCTTTCTCTGCTTCAGCTCAGCTGGGATTTCCCTGGTTTTACTCTGCCCTTCAGCCACACGCCCACAAGGACATTTATTTTAATTTGTGCAACATTCTGAACAGTAGCTAGCGGAAGGCCCTGGAGCTAAACTGAACCGATATGCGGTCAGAAGCAGAAGTTGGTTCTGGACTCATCATTCTGTCTCCCTGATCGGGTGCTGGTCAGGTCCCATGTTTATGGAGGAGGAAGCCAGGGAACAGAAAGGTTAAGTAACTTGTCACGAAGTCCACAGCCAGCAGAGACCAAAGCAGCCAGGGTTGAACCCAGATTTTGTCCCCTGGACGTACTGCTTCCAGGGCTCTGGGAAGCTGCCAGCCAAGGTTGCCAAGTAGAATAAAGGCTGCAGCAGGTTGTGGCCATGTCACCCATGTCTGAGAAAGGACATGTCACAGATTGTAGGGCGCTTCCCTAAAATACTGCATTTGTCCCATGCAATATTTGGTACCAACTCAAGAAGACATATTTGTTTGTCAGAAGTCAGCTTAAATGGGGGAAACTGTTTATTTGCTAGATCCTGGGTTCTTTCTGTCAGCTGAAGCTAGGAGTTTTGGGCTGAATCCCAGACAGGCTGACGCACACTTCCCAGCATGCTCAGGAGCAGCATCTCAGCTCGGTGGCTGTAACCCATCCACCTGATGCAGGGCCAGAGTTATCGCCACAGGCCACCTGTCTCACTGCTTTCCCAGGGCTCCAGGCTGCTGCTTTTGCTTCATAAAAAATCAGCTGCCTGCCTGGGCATGTGTGGAAGTGCCCGCTTCTACTGTTCCCTGGAGAGGGTGGGTCTCTGACTGGCTCCAGGCAGGGCTTGGGGAACTGGGGACAACCGGGGATACTCTGCTGGGTAGGATGGAGGAGAGACCCCAAGATCTGAAGCAAGCATGGGGTAAACCCACTATCAACAGAGGGCGCCAGGATGGGCCAGCCCCAGCCTGACATGTGCTCACCACAGGACAGGGAGGGCACTGCGGCCCCAGCTCCAGTCCGGTGTCAGGTGCAGCCCTGCATGCTCCGGATGCCGCCCACCGCCAGTGGGAAGGCTGGAGGCACTCTAGGTGTCTTTGGGAATCATCACAGGGATGAATCACAATCTTTGACTATGATCTGGTGACTATTGGTGGACATAGGAAAATACTGTGATCTGATCGGAATGAAAAAGACACGTTGAACTCATGGTTGAACCTAACTCTGACTAATAGAAGTAGTTTTGTTGGCTGCTTAGATTTCTGGGGATTTGGGTTTCCTTTTATTGGTATTTCAGTTTATTTTACTCTTATACCTTGAACATTTATCTATTATTTATGTGATGCTTAAAAGATACCTTAATTTCAAAGCAAGCAAGTGAGAAATCCAACAAATTCTCAAGCTCCAGTATGTGCCAGCCACTGGTCTGGAGACTTTATCTTATTTAATGCTTGAAACCGTCTAGTGAGCCATGGTATCATCTTCATTTTAGAGAGGGGAAACTGAGGCACAGTGTAGGCACATAGCTCCGGCACATGGGTTCTGCTTCTGCTGCTGTCACGCCAGTCATCTAGCGCCACTCTCATGTGTGGCTTCACACGCGCACACACACACACATATGCTCAAGCACACGCGCACATGCGCACACCCCAGTACCCTCCCAAGGTCAGTACCAGCTGGGGGTAGGTTGATGGGGGGGCCAATCGGCTTGTACTCCAAGCTGTGTTCCCTCCATAGTGTCTTCTTCTCTGGGGCCCCGGTGCCCCCTCTGTGGTGTGATCCCCGCAGTGTCATCTCCTGAATGCTTGAGGGAGGATGGACAGCCCCAGGTCAGACGGTCTCGGGGCTGAGTCCCTGGAACAGGGCACAACTCAGGAGTCACCTTGGTTTCTTTGCCCCATGACTCTTGCCCAGCCCCATGGAGTCTGCATCTTTCAAGGCTGCCAGTGTCCCCCTGGAGGGGCCAGGAAAAAATGCCGCTGCAGACTGCTGGGCCAGGCCTTCCTACCCCCTACTCCAGGTTCCCACAGGACCAGAGACCCACAGTGCTGGCCCCATTCCTGTCCAGCCCTCCTTGGGCCCGTGCCCTTCCGGGGTCCTGAACCTCCCAATTAGGAGGAACCTCCTGGATTCTTGCCATGAAGACCTGAGGCTGAGCCGGGTCTGAGAAGCTGTGGGCATGGCCCTCGGGCCCCTTTGGGAGCTGAAAATCCACAGATTCTTGTTTTAAAAGGTCACTTAACATCTGCAACTCTCATCTTGTCACTGGTTCAACCTTCCTATCATCTGCAGCTTCCTTCTAGCGGGAGCTCCGCTGACCTAACTTCCTGAAATGCTTCTCTGACCCAGCTGCTCTTCCTCTCGACCCCTCAGTGGCTGCCTGTTGCCCTCAAGCCAAACCCAGTCTGTCTCCACATTTGTTGTTGCCACACCGCTGGGACCGGGGTCCCGCTCTGCCGCCTCCGAGGGCAGGGACAGGGCGTCTGGCCCACACGCGGCCTCGCTCTGAAGATTCCCCACTAGGCAGACACCCACCAGCTCCAAGGGAGGGCAGTGAGGGGGCGAGACCTGAAGTCTGTGCTCCGGGCAGCAGTTTCAAAAGAGTTTGTTTTCTTTCACAACAGAATGTATCGAGCGCCCGCCAGCCCGCGGGCCAGGGCCCGAGCGCAGGGAGCCTGCGGCGCTCACCCGTGTGCTGAGTCACATCCCGGCTGGCCCGTCCTCCCAGGGGAGGCCTCTCCCGGCGGGGTCAGGCCTCCCGCAAGGGTCTGCACCCAGCCGCCAGCCTGCTCCTGGGCAGACCCCCGCTCCAGGCTCCCCGCAGCCCGAGGCACCCCGAGCTGTGTCTGTGGCACTCACTGACATTCCCAGTGGCCCGAGAGGCCGTTTCCTTTCTTCGCAAATGAAGCACCTGAGGTTCACAGTGCCCGTGGCTGCCGCTGTGGCCTGGTCTCCTGTTTCTCTCCTTCCGTCCTTCCCTCTCGCCCTCCTTCTTTGACTGCCTCCCCTCCTCCTCTGCTTCTTCCTTCCCTCCTTGCCTCCCTCTCTCCTTCCTTCCCTCCCTCTCTCCTTCCTTCCCTTTTGCTTTCCTTTCTCCTTCCCCCACTCCACTGCCCAATACAGAATGCTCAGCTGGGAACACGGCCTCCCAGCTGAAGAACCCATTTCCCAGAATACAGTGCAGCATATCGTGGCAGACAAGACACTGTGTCTGAAGTCAGATGGGAGCCGGAGCTAGGACAGTCTGGGCTACCTACCTGGCCTTTCCTGTGAGAAGATGGTTCAGAGATCGAGCCACTGCACTTTCTGATCTTTGTTACACAGCCATGTAACTAACCAACCAGCTGACTGACTGACTGACTGACTGACTGACTGACTGACTGGCAGGGAGCTACCCAGAGCTTGCAGCTGGCAGCTCTGGCTTCCCAGCAACAGCCTCCCCTGTCTCCCTTGGGCTGGTGGATGTGGCGAGGTCTCAGCAGTGTGAGCCAGCACAGGCCACCAGGCACGGTGATTTGGTCACCTCAGAACAAGCCGGGGCCATAGGTGGCTGTCATAGCCTGAGAGCCCCAAGCTGGACCTGGCAGGGGCTGTGGGAGGCTGTCAGGGAGAGGCTGGCATTGCCTGAGGGCTCAGGAGCACGCCTCGGGCCAGGTATCTCTCCGGTGGCCCCTGCGCATCTCTCAGGCCCTCCTAGGCCGGTCCCGGGCCAGCACTTTCCATGTAGTGTGGTTGATCCGGGGCAGTTTTACTGAGTGTCATCTGCACCCTTCACACTGTGCCCGTGGGTGGTCCTGGGTCTCCAGTGAACGCAGAACTGTGCCCTCCCTGAAGTCAGTGTCTTGTCCTCCCCTTCTGCCCCTCCCCGCCCCCAGCCGGCCTCCTGTCCCCTCACCCGTCTGGTGTCTCAGCAACTGGAACTGTGTGGTATGCACACAGGCCCTGGTGGCTGGCTTTGTCACCTATGTTGTGCTGGGAGATCACCCAGATCTCTGCCTGTGTCCCCATGCGTCCCTCTATAGCTCCGCGTGACAACCGCCAGCACAGACCCAGCCGTATTTCACTCCTCACTGTGCCACCTGCTTGGTCTCCACTCCGAGAACCGCGAGTAACACTGGAGGAGAGGTGGTGGGCGCACCCTGACTGGGACTGCTGCCTGGTGCAGCCATTCTGTCTGCACCTTGAGGTTCAGGTTGGCGTGACAGGGAAAGGTGGGGAAGTGCCAGGCCAGCACAGCACCGGTCCGGTTCCAACAAGTCACCAATCACCTGGAATGGGCTGGGCAAGGTGTGGGTGAGAATCCCCCTTCTCGGGGTCCTGTGGTTCTCACCTGGCCCACGGCAAGACCCGCTGGACACAAGGCAGGCTGGGAGGGACCCAGGGAGCAGCGGGGACCCAGAGAGGCAGGAAGGTGTCTGTCCCTTCCCTCATGCTGCGGACCTCGCCCCCCTCCTCCCGGGCCTGGCCACTGCCCTGGTTCCCAGGGTCCCCAAGACTGGAGTGATGGGACATATCACACAGCCCTCAGCTCTCTCCCCACCTGGCAGAGGCTGTGCCTGAGCTGGAGCAGCCCAGGGACCCCAGGGTCTGCAGCTGTCGCCCGCTTCCCAGCCTGTCCCTATACAGGCTCCTGGCCACCCCCAGGTCATTCGCTCCTCTCTGCAAGTCCAAATGACCTTAGTCCGACTGCACGGTTGGAGAGGACGCCAGCCTGTGTGGGTGGCAGTTGGTATGTGAACCCAAGGCCTTCGGCACCTCTCAAAGGCCCGTGTGGCCCCTGGACACTCCTGGTGGCCCTGCCTTGACCCTGGCCACCCGGGGTATGACCTTACCTGGGCCATCTGACTGAGTAGCCATGAGGACCCTGGCAGGGGCAGGGGTAGTTCTTCTATGAGCCTCACTTTACAGCCAAAGAAATCAAAGCACATGTGGGATGATTCGAACCCAGACCCAGTGATGACAAGGCTGCCTTCCTTTCACAGAGCCCAGCTGAACTTCATCCACTGCGAACTGTGGGGCTCTCAGCTGGGTCAGTACCCTCCCCCCAGTCATACCACCACTCAGTCAGCCTCCTGTGCCCAGGGGAGCCAGAGCTTCACAGAGCGCTCCCAGGCTCTGGGCACCTGTCCAATGCCTATCAGACCCAGCCTCGGGCCCCCAGCACAGCAGGACCTCCTGTATTAATAAGATGACAGGGAAAGCTGGAGAGGTGCACCCAGAATTCAGCCCAAGGAACACCAGGAGCCCTGGGACCACAAGAAGAATGATGCTCCCTAGAACTGTGCAGTGCACAACCTGTACAACCATGAGAGGCCCAGAACAGGCACAAGCACCCTGCAGGCTCATGGGCTGGATCCTGGAGAGAAGCTGTAGCTTTGGACTCTGTGACACCCTAGTGGCGAGCAATAGAGGGAGAAAAACCCAAGCAGGAACCAAAAGGGGCCTAGGAGGCAGCCAAGGTGAACACAGGAGAGGGGCCTCCTCTGTACCCTCCTTTGACGTTCAAGGAATGGCTGAGTGAGGACATCTGGAGACTCCTAAGGACCAGGGTTGGCAGCCAAAGGCCAGTGTGGGGCAAGTAGGTCCCCTGGAGGCTCAGCCTGCACCCAAGTTCCAGCCCCATCTTCGCCTTGCTGCATGGCAGGGATGCTCCCCTGCCTCTGCACACCACCCCCGCCTCTCCTGAATGGCCACACTCTTGGTAGCAGCGTCCCAGAACTCTTGGTCCTTACCTGCCAGGGACCAGGAATGAGGACAGAACAGGAACCTCCGCCCTGCTCAGCCTGGTGCGGGTGTCCAGGGTCCATTGCCTCACTGGCACCGAAACCCGAATGCGGGTCAGTTTCCAGAGCTGGCCAGCAGCCCTCTCCTCCCACCGTGATGCCCCCACACGGCTGCCGATCGATCCGTGCTGGCCCAGCAGGCTGGGTGGTCTCTGTCCTCGCCACACCTGGCCCTCCTGACGGCGCTCTGAGCGGTTCCTACCATTGTCCTCCCTACTCCACACAAGAGGAAGCTGTGGCTCAGAGAGGCCAGTCCTTTGCCCAAGCTCACACAGCTTGTTGGTGGCAGAGCTTGGGATTTGAGTCAGGCCTGTGTGACTCAGGAAAATGTGTTTGACACCTCTCGGTCCTGGGCTGCTGCAAAAATGCCATGCCTGGTGCTGTTTCCTGGGAACAGGCCAGTGACCACCAGCAGAGGAAGAGACAAACAGGTGAAGTGGCATCACCCAGCCTGGAAACAAAGGTGCTGTCTCTGTAACAACAGTGTCACACCTCACAGGCAGTGTGTGTAAAGAAGAGGACTTCCCCTCTAGAGCACAGCTCTGCTGAGCTGACGTCCTGGGAAGGAGGACTAGCGATGGGTAGATGAGGCGCGGGGCAGTTGCCTTTGAGAGCAGGTTGCACCTGGAGGTGCATCCCAGAGGGCAGCAGGGGCTCCCGGCTGGATCCCGGCGGCGTGTGGTCAGCTGCGCATTCCCATCTGGGTGGGCCGTGGGGTCTCCCAGGAGCTGGCCAGATTTGGCTTCTGGTTGCAACAGACCAGACTGAAGTTTGAAACGGTGGCACAGAGCGTCCATGGCTGTCCCTTATGGGCTGGTGTCATGTGACCCTCCCAAGGCCTGAGTAGAACAAAAATACAGAGCAAGGTTGGGTCTGGGCTGCAGAAAGCAGATGTGGATCTTCTGCCCTCGGAGGTCTAGGGTCCCAGGCCACATCATCACTCTCTGGTGCTCAGGACAGCGACACACTGAGGTGCTTGTGGGTCTCCAGCCTGCAGACAACAGGTCACGGACCTCCTGAGTCACCACTGGTCACGGGACTCGGTCGCCATGGCCCCACGACCAACGCCTTGGTATATGTACATCGATATTGCCTATCCATTCTGGTTCTCTGGAGAATCCAGACTGATACAGCGGCAGCCCACGGATGCACACGAGTGTGAGCCCGGGCGGAGGGGCCTGGACCGCCCTCCACTTCCGCTTCCTTCTGCTCCTCCCACCCGACCACACTGTCTATGCTGGACACGATGGAAAGTGTGGTGTTGATGAAACCTCTCCCCGCTTGGGATCTCAGAAAAGGTAAAGGTGCTCACGCCCAGACATCACTGTTCTGATGAGCCTTGCCACAGCATAGACCCAGGAAAAGAAAAGGGGGAGAGAGCTGGGAAGACGAAGGAGGAGGAGGAAGAAAAGGAAAGCGGGGGAGAAGGAAGGAAGGAAGGAAGGAAGGTTAAGCGATACTATATATGAGAAATAAAAACTAAAGAGCAAGAAGTAAAGCTGATCTCCTTTGCAGCTGGTGTGATTATTAACACAGAAAGTTCCAGGAAACCTGCAAAGCAACCCTTAAAACAAGAGAATCAACTGAATGATCCTAGCAAGGTCACAGGATGTGAAGTTAATCATCCACAATCAATCATACCCTTATACAAAGAGCAGTAAACAGTTGGAAAATGAAAAAAAAAAATTAACCGTTTCGTTTAGAGTAGCACCCAAAGAAAAAACACATTGAATGCTTAGGAATAATCTAAAGCAAGACAGTCAGGAGATGATACTGAAAACTATAGAACACTGCTGAGAGGGGTTTCAGAGTTAAATAAGAGACGAGCTGTATCGTATTCATAGATGAGAAGACAAAATGAAAACAGACACTACCCTCAGATTTATAGATCCAACACAATTACAATAACACAGACAAACTCATTGTCTAATTTACGTAGAAATGGGAAGACCAAAAATGATTCCAAAATTTTTTAGGAGAGAAGAACACAGCTGGGGGACTTACCTGATGTCAGGACTTCCTGGGGAGGCCACAGGAAGTAAGACAGCTTGGGAGCAGCGAAAGGACAGACGTACAGATCAGTGGGACAGAACAGAGCCCAGATATGGGCCCCACACATCTGGTGCATTGATTTTTGACAAAGGTGCTCTGGAAATTCATTGGCAGGAAAAAGCAAATCTTTTCCAAGAATGGTTCAGATTAACTAGATTTCCAAAATGGAAGAAATCATGAACATCAAATTGCTCCCAGTTGAAACCAAAAGACTTCTGGCCGAAAGCAGAAAAGAAAATATGTGTGACCTCAGAGAAGGTCAAGTTTTTCTGTGACCTTGCTGGGATCATTCAGTTGATTCTCCCACTTTAAGGATTGCTTCATTTTCTGATACCCTAAAGAAAGCACAAATTGCTAAAGCAAAAGAACGGATTCACCGATCTCACCAAAACTAAACACTTTCGTTCTGTGAAGACATCAAGAAAGGAAGGAGGTAAAGGCTCAAGTAGAAATGGTTGAACTGTAGCAGACTGAGGACTCATATCCGGGACACTGAAGCACACAACTCAGTGAGCAAAGGCTGGCCCATACCACGAGCAAAAGACCTGCATAACCAGTCACCCAGAGCGGATATAGGCGAGAAAATCGTCAACACCACCAGTCATTATAGAATGAGCTGAAGCTATGGGAGGTTCCCATTCTCATCTCATCATTAGGAGGTTGACGGCTAGGAGATGACAGCTCCTCGGGCTTGCATAACTCACACGTATCCTGGGAAGAGGTGAAAGTGCAGAGCCATTTCTGCAGAATGGTGGCAGTGGAGCTCACACCTGTTACGCCACCCAGGACTTGCACTCCCAAGATTTCACTACAGGGAAATGGAACTCTGTCCACACAAAGCCATGCACATAAATGTTTATAGCAGCTTCACCGCCAATGTCCCCAGGCTGGAACCAGCCCTAGCGCCAATCAGTGAGTGATGCAAAAACTAGGATTCACCTGAACGAGAACCATGAACCACTACTAGACAGTACAAGGGGCTGAAGCTGAGGCATGCTACGCCAGGAATGACTCGCGGAATAATTATGCTCTGTGCCAGAAGCCAGCCAGAACAGACGGAACATATATTGGATTCTATTTGTACCAAGTTATGAGAAGTGTAGACTAAGCTACTGTGAGAGAAAGCAGAGCAGGTGTTTCCTGGTGACAAGGTTGGAGAGAGGGACGGGTGATGGGGGGGCAAGGACACTGCAGGGGGGTCATGGATATGTTTATGACCTTAACTGGGTCTAAAGTCTCTTCTGTTTCCCTAGCACCTCACTGAAATCAAATCACAAATCCACTGGGCTGTATAGCTAAATTTCCTATAGGTTGTATTTTAATTAAAAAAAGAAAAGGTAGACCGGAATTGTAAGTGCTTACCTAATCACATGACTCCTGCCCACCCGCACCCCCCTGAATCCTTTGATCACTGCTGATCTGGAAGCTGGGTCCCTCCCTCACTGCCTGCCTTCCACCCCTGGAACACCCTGTCCTGCACCCCAGCCCCTGCTCACGTGAATACTTGGAACCCTGCAGTATTCACCAGTTACGGGCACCCCCGCCAAGCACCACAGCCAAGAGCGTCAAGAGCAGTCATAGGCCCGCAACCTGGGGGCTGGAGGTCTGAGACACAGGTGCCACCCGCTGGTCTCGCTCCTGTTAGCAGATGGCATCATGGCCCTGGGTCCTCAGTGGTCCTCTGTGTGTGGCCATGATCTGATCTCCTCCTGTTATAAGGACATGTCGGGTTGAATTAGGGCCCATTCTGATGGCGTCATTTTACCCTGGTTCCCTCTGTACAGATTCCATGTCCAAACATGGTCACATGGTAGGAACTGGGGGTTCTCTATCCAACATATGAACAGATGAACAGAGGTGAATGATTTGACCCCCAAACCTGCCTCCTTCTGAAACTCCCTGGTCCTTCCTCAGCCATGTTCTTTCACCCCTTTTCAACTCACTCTTTCACCAAAAAGCATTTTGGGCCAGAAGCTCTCTGGGAGAAGATGCCCTGGGTGTGTAGCTTTGGCACGAGCTGCGGTGGCTCCCTGGCAGGCACCATGTTGATCTGGGTTCCAGTGAGGACCTGGCTGGGGCTCTGAGTGTTCCCTGATGCGGTGCAGAGAAATAAGGGAATGAAGGAATGAATGAACCGCCTGCTGCTCCACCTCCCCTAGGCCTCGGAGCGTGCTGGGCTCCTATGCAGGGACCACACCACCGCTTGGCCGCTGCTTTGGCTGAGCAGCTTGGGGTGAGGAGGCCCCTCGGGGAGCCGGAAATTGCTGTTTGCGCCTTCCTGGGCTGGAAGCAGATCACAGGCTTGAGCTGAGCAGCGACGTTGGCAAGAGGCCACTGCCGGCAGTGGGGCCTGCATTCCTGGGGTCCTTGGATGGGCCTCGGCTTCCTGGGCCTTCCTGCAGCCTCAGCCCGTCTGCCCCTGCCTGGTCCCCTCCTGGTGGGCAGGGCCCCACGAGCCCCGGCCTGTGTGATCAGAGGCCCTGGGCCCTGACTTCTGAGCCATAGGGACAAGGGAAGCAGGACACCTGGCTACAGCCCGACACAGAGCCCAGAGAAGCTGCCATTATCAGTGTCTCACTTGTCCCTCCTTCCTGGGACAGCGAGGGCTGGAACACTCGTAGGTGCCTACCTGGACAGTGGGTGCTGTTCCCCATTCAGTAGCCAGGGCACTGACAGCTGGCCCTGCATGGGTGGATCCTTGGATGGCCTGCCTGACACTGCTGAACCTCAGAACTAGCCCCTTTCCCATGTGGGGCATGAGGGCTGGAGTCCCCACTGCGAGTGTTCTGACCCCAGCGCATTTGAGCTCTGGCCTTCTGTGCACAGCAGTTACTCCTGGTCTCTTGTCGGAGGGCTGCCCTTGGTTTGCTGGCACCGGGCACCATGTCACAGTCAGCTTGGGCTGTGGCATCGAAGGACATTAGACTGGGGCATAGCAGCAATGGATGTGCTGCTCCTGGCACCAGGGGGCAGAAGGTTTGGGCTGGCATGGCCAGATCTGGGCCTCCTCTCGGCTATGACAGCCACCTGCTCCCTGTGACTGAGACAGAGAGAGAGAGAGAGAGAGAGAGAGAGAAAATGAGAGAGAACTTTCTGAGGTTCCTTTTATAAGAGCACAAATTTCATGCACCAAGCCTCCATCTTGACGATCTAATCACCCCAAAGTCCCCTTACATCATCCTCATGGGAACTGGGGGAAGTGGACACAGACTCTCGGTCCCTAGCAGCCTGCGTGGCAGAAAAGCCCAGGCAGAGTGACGGAGGGTGTGGGGGCTGTTTGGGGCCAGCTTCCCCCTCTCGCCTGGGCCATGTGTATTGCAGCTCCTTGTATGGCAGAGACCAATTAACCTACTTAAAATGGCCCCTTTCTGGTTCGGCAATTCCTTGTGCTCCTGCCCTGCCACCTGTCTGGTCTGTGCTAGGTCACTTCCTAACCAGTCCCCTTCACAGGAGTCCTTCTCAAGGCAGGTGGCCAGTGATGCTTTAGATTAGTGCAGGTGGCAGGACAGGATGCCTCAGTGTGGGCCACCTGTGGGATGTGTGACTACGAATGGGACACAGTACAGTGATCTAGAGCCTGACCCGGGGCCTTCCACTCTAGGTGACAGAGGTCTCCCCTGAAGAGAACATGGTGTGAACTGCGCATTGGATGAAGGAATGAATGCCAAGGGGCCAGTGCTAGGCTGACCCAACCTGGGGGCAAGATGGGATTTGCTAGGCCCCTGGGGGACAATACTTCACAGGATGATAATTTGAGTCACCAAAGTCGGGATTATTCTGGCTCAGATCTACTGGAAGCCTCAGGAGAAATGCCACAGCTGTTGAGGTAGCCACCAGTCAACAGGTTGTGTCCTGCACCTGAGCCCAGGGCGACCCCACGGGCCATCACAGCATCTGGTTAACACCACCCCCTAGAGCTGCTGCGGCAAATGACCGCACCCGGAGCCACTCAAGCCAGCAGGCATTGGTTCGTTATGGTCCCGAAGGCAGAAGCCCGAGACCGAGGCGCCTGCCTGCAAGACGATGCTCTGTCCAGAACCTCCAGGGAGGGTCCTTTGTGCCTCCTTCAGCATTTTGGGGCTCCAGGCACCCTTTGGTGCTGCTTGTGTGGTCCCATGACCTCCTTTGCTGGATAGAATCCCCCTTGCCTTCCTTCTCTGAGGACCCTTGTGTTGGATTTAGGGCCCGCCTGGTTAATCCAAGGTGATCTCATTTCAAAATTCTTAAATTAATTGCACTGGGGAAGAAGACTTTCTCAAGTAAGGTCCTATTTATAGGTTCTGGGAACTGAGACACGGGCATCTTTGGGGGGAAACCATGAAGCCCGCTGCACCTCATATGTGAGATATGGCCAGGGAGGGAGGAAGAAGGGGAGCCACAGGAATTATGATCGCTGGCTTCAGTCCTGGGCATGCGGCTTTTTGGCCACCTGATGACCCTAACAGTCTGACTATAGGAGAAGCACTTAGGCAGTTTCCAAGAAGGCACCCCAAACAGAGGTCCCCCAAAATGCAAGGCCTAGAGCAGGAGCCTCATTTCCTGGGTCTGAAAGCTGATCTGGCTGCCTCATGACTGGTGTCCAGTCAAGGCCATGCCTCTGCCCTTTCTCCTTGTAGAAGCAGGGCCGCACTAGGAAAATTCCCATGCCCACTGGCATTGGAAGCCTTGGAGTGGGCCCAAGGGAGCAGCCAGGTGGACCCGGTCAGGGTACATGACCTTCCAGAACCTCAGTTTCCTTACCCAGGGAGAGAAGTGACCCCAGGGCACAGGACTTCTGTGACACAGTAGCAGATGGCCCAGAGCTTGATTCTGGGTCCTCAGTAGAGGATAGAAGCTGGGGACCAATCAAGGTCACAGGCGCACCCTACAGAGGGAGGGGACCTGGAAGAGTCCCAAGAGCTAGCAAGCCATCCCTTCAAAACCCCTCTCCATTCCAAGGACTCTCACAGCTTCTCCATGTTTACAAGTCAGTAAATAGATGAACGGTGGCCGAGGGACAGATCCCAGACTATGCTGTTGGTGTAAGCAATTGAAATTCCATGGTGGGGACGACTTTCCCTTCTCCAGGAGAGAAATTTTCCCTCTCATTAAGCGCCAGCACACTGTGTTTGAGGGGCTGAACTCACCGTAACAGGAGCAGGCCCTGTTCCTTGCTGTGCCCCAGATCCCAACAAGAACCCACTGGCATTCAATCCTGGCCCATAATCAGCCTCATGTCCCATTGGATCCTCTGTGCATGGCCGACCCCTGTGGGAAGAGGACACTGCTCATGCAAGTCACCTGCCAGGCACACATGTGTCCCTTCTTGTCCCTCTGTCCTCCGGGTCTTCTATCACCTGCTCTGGCTGCCATGACAAAGCACCACTGATACTTCTTGTCTCCCAGCTCTGGAGGCCGGAAGCACAGGACCAGGTGTTACCAGGTTGGCTTCTTCTGAAACCTTGATGTCCATGTGTCCTTATGTTCTCACTTTGTGTTGTAGTCAGGGCTTGCAAGGGAAACAATTCAATACAGGACACAATATATAGTACTATTTTATAATGGCCACCCAAAGAATCAAATACAAGAGTGCAAGAGATCTGTGCAAGGGAGCCCTTAAAGCACACCTGTGAGAGCTGGCCAACCAGGTCTGAGAACCAAGACAGCCCAGAGCAAGCCACAACAATGATTCTGGACCCCCAAAATCAAGCCCTTGGTTTGCCATGCATGCAGATTATTAGGCAACAGGGGGTCATGTGACAATGAGCTGCTAAATGTATAAATAAATGCCTCTCCAGTGAGGGGCAGTTCCTTTCCTCCTGTCAAGAGAGAGAGGTCTTTATCTGACCCCAGCTTTTGTCTCTTCTTTATTTTTTTCATCCTCTTGCAGTCTTTTCACTTGAAAACCAAAAGCTGTGCAGGTCATAACAGATCTTTCCACACACTAAAGACCCAAATAATCCAACTAAGGACGTGGATCAAATGGCAACGTCCTGCATGAGTCCAGCCGAATACCTAGAGCCCATGACAATGCCCACTGTGAATCCAACTGGAGGCCTAGAGCCCATGACAATGACTCCTGCAAGTCTGTTTCACAGATCTGCACTTTGGGAAGGCCCAACAATCAGCAGTGGAAGTTAGAAAGTCTGCACCAGCGGGATGAAGGATATGCACTAGAGCCAGGAAGCAATGCTCAGAGTAAGGGCCAGAGATCCCCCTAAAAGTACTCCAGACATTTTCAGCGACAGTGAGGTCCTGAGCTCCTTCAACGATGAGAACAACTGAGTTCACAGCAAGGCCAGCACGACAAGCTCCTCCGGGAGCCAGAAGCTGTCTGCAGAGCCATTGGTGTGAGTCTGCCAAAGGCTGAAGAAGCTGGTGTCTCATGGGCACACAGATGGCAACAGCAAAAGATGCCCCTGCTCAAGCAAACTGAGCTTTCCAAACTCAGGCTGGCTTCCTTCTTCTCCTCCAACTGTCATGTGGGTGGTGCCACCTATGTGCAACCAGGTGCTGCTCACACCCCAGTTATCTCCGGAACCACAAACACACCTGGGAGTGTGCTTCACTAATCCAAGAAGCCTGACTTCCCCTCCCCCCTCCGTCTCTCCGTCTCTGTCTCTCTGTCTCTCTCTCTTTTTCATGCTGGACTGAATCCAGGAGCTACATACCCAGCCCTCAATTTTTGAAACACAATCTCTCTAAGTCACTAAGTTATCCAGTCTGGGCTCACACTTGTGATCCTCCTGCCTCAGCCTCCCAGAGTGTTGAGATGATGGACATGCAACCACCACTCTTGGCTTTGGGGGGCATTGCTTAGTCCAGTCAAGTTGACAATCACAACTGACAACCTCATTTGGAAACACAATATAAGACCCCAGCGAGCGAGCACTGCACAGACAGAAGAGGCCCGCATTAATGTCGGACAATACTAAGTGCCAGCGTGGAGCAGCACATGCAGTCTGCACACAGCACTGGTGCGGGAGCCCGCGAGAAACTGTGCAACCCCAGGGGAATATTGTGACCATGGCTTATGAGGTTAACTTTACCAAAAACCCATCTCTGGTACCTTCCCAAGAGAGAGGTACGTCTGCCCACAAAGGGCTCACACACAAATGTTCGTAGCAGCAGGAACCGGGAAGGAACCCACTACTAATCAGCAGACAAGTGGAGCAACATAGAGTGTCATTTGCAATAAAAAGAACAAAGTCGAGATACACACAGGCTCATGAGGGGTCCCTGCTTCCCTGAGCAGAGGAGGAGGTGTGCAGAATGCCCTTGGCACAGTCTCCCGCAGCGGGCAGCTCTGCACCACAGCTACAGGAAGCAGACCGGCGGCCTCCTATAGATAGGGCCTCTGACTAAGTGCAATGAGCAAGGACTGAACTTTCTGCAAGTATTTGCTATCTTGGCAAAAGTGGTGGCTGCCCATTTATCAGCTGTGAATCACACCCGTAAGCCAGTGAATGAGACTGTATGTAATTCATACTTCCATAAAGCTGACTTTTAAAAAGCCATCAGCCGAACACTTAAAAGGCATACAGTGTATTGAATTGAGGTATAATTTACATGATACCTCTGTGTAGTTGCATTTTTTTCAAACGGCCCTGGACATAGGGCTGGCGTTTTTTCCTCCTTCTCTGTTCCAGCCTAGGTATATAACATGCTGGTAAGTCTGAGGGTCCAAATCCTAGCCCCCTCCCCCATCCATGGAGGACCGGCCAGCACTGCTCCTGGGTACAGGTGGAGAGAGCAGCCATGAAGCCAGAGGCCAACATAGTCACCCACAAGAAGCCACACTCTGTTCTGTTTCTAGGCTCCCAACCGTGGGGGTTCATGGTTCACATGCTTGATGGGAGGCCCAAGTGCATCCCGTAGGGTGTCCTCAGAGTCCAAAAGGGTAAGAGAATAAATGTGTGCCCTTTAAGCCATGCCACTGCTGCTGCAGCAAAGGGATTCATCCAACAGTTCCGCCTCTCCCCATGGCATAGCAGTCTCCAGCCTGCAGAGTACATCGTCCATGGTGGAGATCCTCAAAACCACTCTGAGGGAAGGTCACTGCTGACACTGGACATAAAGAGGTGAGATAAAGCTGGCTCTGGGTCTCAGGCTTGAAGGCTATAGCACAAAGAGCTCAAATGCTGGGCCTGGGTGGTGAGGGGCATGTGGTGTGGCTGGGTATCGTGCACTGGTAACCCGTGGTCAACTTAAACACCTGTAAGTCCTCTGAAGGTACAGCAGACCAGCTGAACTGAATCGGTGTGGTGCTGAGTGTGGATGGCCCACTGAGATCTGTCACCAGCATAAAAAGGAGGCCTGGAGAGGAAGAGTAACATTGTGGGTTCTCCTGAGCACCGTTGTTTGGAGCCATTGGACCATGGTTGTTTGGTTCTCCTAAAGGAGTTTGTCCTGTTGGTATGAACTTGTCTGTTATCATCGGAGGAGCTTGTGACCTTTTCACTGAGAATGGCTGCAGTTCCCTTTGGGGGAGCTCTGGTCCTTACTTTGAGCGTCGCTTCCTGGCTCTGGAGGAGAAGATGTGTGCTGTTTAATCTCCAGGAGAAGTTGGTCACGCTGGCTTCCTGATAGGAACTCAGCTGTTCTCATAGTTGGAAGAGCTCGGGACCTCACTGTCATTGAGGATGGTTGTGGTACTTTTCAGGGGAGCCCTGGTCCTTATTTTAAGCATTGTTTCTTGGCTCTAGTGCAGAACTCTCAACCTAATGATACAGCTCCTTCACCCCACTGGCGTAGACTTTCTAGCTTCCACTGCTGACCTTTGGGCCTTCCTAGCGCAGATCTGTGAAATAGACTTGCATGAGTCATTGTTGTGGGTTCTAGGTTTTCAGCTGAACTCATGCAGGTTATTGCCATGGGATCCGGGTGCTTGGCTGAATTTTCCAGGTCTTTAGTGTTGTAGACAGAGTTCCCGCACTTTCTTTGCATTTCACACCTTGGGTGAGCATTATAAACAACGCTATAGATTATGTGACCTGTATGTAATTTCCTCCATGTAACCCCCAACTACACCACTGGGGAGCATCTCCAGCACAGCCGCAGCCCCAGTGTTCCTGGGTGGCCCTCTCCGCTCCAGCTGCAGGGATGAGCTCTTTCTGGGACTCTCTGAGCCACCCCACAGCCATCCAGTAAATGCTGCTTCTGCCTAAGTTAACAGGAGCTCATTTCTATCTCCAGACCTCAGAGAACCACAGTGGAACTCAGGACCTTCACAGATAGCCAACATCTCAGTACTGGGAAGAGAGAAAGAGAGAGAGAGAGAGAGAGAGAGAGAGAGAATCTTCAGACCACATGATGCAAAAAAGATAGAACCTCAAGAAGAAATAGGCAAATCCAAAGTTGTGTAGACTACACAAACTCTATCAAATACCAGCATAAATGCACAAGTCCATAAGGGTACAGAAGACTTGAACAGTACTGTCACCCACCAGGACCTCACTGGCATATTTGGAACATTTTGTTCAACAAGAGCACGAGGCCCATTCTCTTCAAGGGCACACAGTCCACCCCTACACATCTCAAAATATTTGAAAAGACTCAAGTCATTCAGTGTCTGTTCCCTAGCCAAAATCACACTAAATTAGGCACAAGTATTAGAAAGGTATCTGGCAAATCCTCAAGTATTTAGAAACTAAATAAGACTTCTCAATAACTCATGGGTTGGAGAAAAAAATTAAAAAGTTTACTAGAAAACAGAAAGCAGAAAATGTTTTGAATGATATAAGAATGGAAGTACAATCTATCAAAATTTGTAGAGTTTTGTCAAAACAGTAGTCAGAGGGAAAGCTGTAGCACTAAAGTCCCCAGCTCGTACCTAAAGGAGGTAAAGAAAGAAAAAGGACAAAGAAAAAAATCTAACCAAGGAAAATAGAAGACAAAAATAAGACTGGAGTGGAAAGCAATACAATAGAAACCAAAAAAATCTTAGAAAGAATCAGTGAACCCGAATGAAAAGTTAGTCACTTAAGCAAATTAACACAATGCATAAATAAACAACAAGCACTACCAATCAGAGCAAAAGAAAGAAATGAAGACACAAATAACTAATACAAGCAATGAGAGATCTGACTTCTGTTGATTATGCACCTTTTAAAAAAACTGTCATAATTTTACCCCAAGAGGTTTCAAAATTTAAATGTAAAGGTCAAATTTCTTGAAACACACACAAGAAATCTCACTCTGGAAGAAACAAATAACCCTAACTCCCCAAGCCCTTCTAAGGAAATTTTAAATTGTCTCACAAAGAAAGTTCTAGATGTTCTCACAGGTGAATTTTACCAAACACCTGAGGAGCAAATAACAATAACAATAATAATAATAATAATAATTCTACATGAAATTTCCTAGAAAATGTAGAGGAGCCAAGTGTTCCAATTTATTTTAGGAGTCCAGCTCACCGTGGTATCAAGAAGGAAAAGCTACAGATGAATATTCCTCACGAAACGGATGCCAAAATTTAAAACAAATTTTAACAACCAAGTTCAGCAATATTTTAAAATGATAATTCATGTAGCTAAGTGTAGTTTACTCTGGAAGTCCAAAGATTGGCTTCACATTTAAAGGCAAAAAAAAAAATTCATGCACAAAATTAGCAGAAAAAAATAACCCTGCATATGATCATAGATTGATTAAAAAAAAAAAAAAAGAAAGCATTTGACCAATTCCGGCATCCATTGCTGATTTTTTACAAACAAAGCATAGGAGAAAACTTCCTCAATCCGATCAAGGACAGCTTTCAAAAGCATATAACTAATATTATTAGCACTGAAAGACTGAATGTGCCCGCCGAAGATCAGGATAAGGAAAAAGTGTCCTCTGTCACCACTTGTATTAAGGTGCTAGAGATGCTTGCTGCTTCTGTGAGAGGACAAGAAGGAAGGGAGAAGGGAAGGAGGGAGAGAGGAAGAGAAAAGAACTCATTACTGGAGAATTTCCAGATAAGTTATAAGTTGGAAAGCAGTAGGTAAATCCATCTTTATTGACAATCAATAGAGACAAGTTACAGGATCCATTAAAAATGCCACTGAAACTTACTGAACTGAATAAGGTTGCAACACAGAAGACCCACGTGTGACAATGACATGTGGCACTTTTGGATAGCAGCAAAATGACACAACTGAAATAAAACCACACACAATAGAATAAAAAAATGTGAAATCCACAGATAACTGGATAGTAGTTAATCCAGGGAAAACTAGACAAGTCAGACAGAGAAGTGCAGGAACAAACCTTGCTAAGGGAAATTAAGTAAGTGAGAAGCAGACTGAGCTCACAGGTTGAGAGATGCCAACTCCCTAAAACGAGTGCACAGATTCAAAACAATCTTGATCCAAACACCAGGAGTGGCAGCCTGGCCATGTCACACTGATGTGTGCTCAGGAAGAATGGAAGCCCGGGTCCTGAGAGGTTTACACGCTATACTGTGCAGTGCGGATGAGGCTGGCAACAGTTACGTGGAACAAAAGAAGCCCAGCAAAAGAAAAGCACATACCATGTGCTTCTGCTTATATAGAAGTCTAGCAAATGCAAATAATCCAGTGACAGAAACAGGGTCAGGGTTTGCCTGGGAGCCAGAGAGGGTTGGCAGAGGATGGGGGAGGCCTAGAGAGTCATTCTGGATGGTGATTTTCATGGATGTGTGCGTACATTGAAGTATCAAATTGTACTTGTAAATACTGGCAATTTATGTATGTCAGTTGCACTACTGCAAAGCCATTTAAAAATGGGAGTGAGGTGGGGACAGCAGCAGGGCAGGTCGTGACTCCTGGGTAAAATCCAGGTACAGCCCAGGAGCCTGGCACTTGGGAGCTGTGGTACTGGGGCAGGGACCCCCTAGGGCCTGGAACTCAGTCCCAGCCTCTCTCTCCTGGTAGCTGGGTGTGTGGCACTTCTGATTCCTGTTCTCATCATCAAGCCACAGGGACCAGCAGAGATGGAGAGAGGAGAGAGGCTGCAGAGCTCACTGCCCACTCCGTGGAGCAGGGATGGCCATGCCTGTCCCTGAGCCAGCCTACCCCCTGGATTCTGGCTGGTTGGACCTCAGACACCCTGGCTCTCAGAGAGAAGCCACAGGATGGGGCAGTACTCACCCCAGAGTCCTGTCCCAGGTGGCTTTGCTGAAGTAACACACACTGTCCACAGAGGCAGAGCGGAGGGAGCAGCCCAGTTAGAGTTCAGCGACCCAGATTCTAGCCCCAGCTCAACCATGCAGAGCTACGTGACTCTGGGCACACCAGTACCCTGCTCCCCTACACCTCACTTTCCTCTGAGGTAGGGGTGCGGGGGTCTCTAGCATCTCACAGCAGGTTTACAGACCTTCTGTGGCCATCCCAGGTGGGCCAAGGCAGAGGCCGCTCCTGGGAGTGGGCACAGCCTCCCTTGAGTTCCCAGACTCCAGAGAGCCAGGCCAGTGTGTGCCGCCAGCCTGTGGTCACCAGAGGCCACGCCTGCGGGCACTCAGCCTGGCCACTTCTCAGCACATGCTTTCCCGGAAGCCGGCGTGGGAGGCAGCCTGGCACCCACTGTCCCAGAGACGAGCACAGAACATACCCACAGTGCCACCAGGCCCGGGAGATGGGTGTCTCAGAAGGTAGAAGTGGGTGACAGCCAGCTGTCCTGGTTTGTTCATGCAGAGGAGATTCCCATTTGGAAGACTGGCCCAAATAAAGCCACGAACTCCACGCTACCTGCTTCTCCAGCCAGCCTCACCTGCCCAACTGCTTTCAAACAGATAAAACTCAGAGAACTCACAGGCGTGGAGCTCGTCCCCATTCTCTCCCCCACGGGCCTCGACAGCTCGGAGGAGAGCAGAACGCAGTGGACACCTTGCACTCACATGTCGCCTTGGGCTCAACGCTGCTCGTTCCGCAGTGTCCGTGCTGCAGAAAGGACCGGACACATACGGACCTGAACAGATCAGGTCTACAACTGTGACGTTAAAGTCATAAAAAGTTGACCGTAACCTACATTGACATTGCTGGGTTCAGAAGAGGTTTGCAGAAACCGTCCTATAGGGGCTGCACCCGGACCCTGAGGACTGCAGGACATGCTGGTCCCTGGGTACGGCCAGCCTGGGAGTTGTGGATCACTGTCCCATTGGCTGGAAACAGAAGATTTGCACCTAGGGGACCAGGAGAGCAGAGGCTGTGGGGTCTTCGGGGGTTCTTTCCAGATGCAAGGGTGGCTGGCGGGTGACAGTTTAGCTTCCCCCGCCCTCTGCTCCTCTCTGTCACTTGTGTCCTTGGGAATGAGACCTCATGGGGTTATGAATGCAGTTGTGGTGTTACATTGCTTATCACCTAGTTTCCCAATAAAGGGGCCACCGGGGGCTGTGGGGGAGCAACAGCCCTTAATCTCTGGCCCCTGACATTAGACCTGGGTTCTGGGTCAGTCCCACCCTGTCCCCGGGAAAGAGGGAGCAAAGGAACCACATTTGGATGTGGCCAGACAAGAACCTTTTGTCCCCAAACTAGGAAGTCAGCCCTGTCATAAATTGTTCTTTCTTGGGAAGGTTCTAGGACTCTAGGAACCTGAGGAGGTTTGAGGTGTGGGCCAGGTCTCTGGCTTGCAAGACACATAAGCCAGACTCGCTCCCTGAAGTTATGATACTGCCCTTGTAACTTGGAAGTTCAGGAGTGGATTGCGCTGTCTTCAGGCACAGTTGGATCCAGGTGCTTCAACAAAGCCCCTGGGGGTTTCTTGGTTCCCATTCCCTTCCCTTCATCTTCCTCTTTCTCCGTATGTTCTTTCAGATCTGCTGTCCCCTCTCCTAGCGAGTTACCCTTAGACCTTCCACTGCAGAAGATACCTGTCTAGGTTAAGAGAAATGACAGCTGCCAACCTCAGGCTGCTGTGAGACTCTTGAACCAAGTGACAGCACCCTCTGCTGGCCCAGCAGGAAAGTCTGAGGGAGAACTCAGCTTGCCCCGGCCATGTCACATGCCCATCCCTGTGACCAGAGAAGAAGCCCTTGGGTTGCCAGTCTCTCCAAACCACACTGAGAGGAAGGGAAATGGCACAAAGTTCCTCAGGGGAGAAGCTAATGCCACTTCTCAGAAAGTCACAGATGCCACAAGCCACAGTGCTAGCCACAGCCAGCCAGCCTCAGAGACCTGTAGCTTCCAAGACTGATCACTCAGATCTGCAGACTGAGGAGACAGCGTCCTTCCTCAGAGATGGGGAGCTGGGTCCCAAGAGAGAATGGCACCCAGGCCACCAGACAGTAAAAGCAGAAGAGGGACCTGTCATTAGATCTTCTGTGTCCAACTTTTCCTTGCTGCTCCGGGTTCAGGCTCAAAAGGTGAGGTGTCATCACCCCCTGTGTGATTGCCACCACCCTCAGCATCTGTCACCACAACCATACTTTGCCACCCTCAACACCCTTCATCTTTGCCACCACTGCCACCCATCTTTAACCGCTACCGTCTCCCCCATGATGATTCCGCCATTCACCACCACAGCCGGAGTCCCACCCTCAACATCCCGTCACCAGCGCCATCAACACCCCATGACCGTGACATCAGTGTCACACCATCATCATCAGTCTCTTCATCACTGTCCCACCACGTCCCCACCATCAACATCCCAACACCACTACTATCAAGGTCCCGTCACAACTACTACCTTCAGTGTCTAGTGCAGCAGCATTGTTTCCAGGACCTGCTCACCATGGTCATCACCAGAGCAACACGATTACCATCACCACTGTGTTACCACTGTCCTTAGCTTCATCTCCCATCACCACCCCCAAATATCCCATCACTACCCCCCTGCCCTCCTACATCCAGCGCTATCACCACCCCAACACTACCATAGCATCACCGTGACCCCCAGACCCACCATCACCACAGCAACAACAAAAACATCACTACCTTTGTCTACCAGACAGCTCGTCATGCGGGGAGCGGCAGTTCATAGCTAGAGACAGAGCCAAGGAGCTGGGAAGGAGAAGCGGCCTGAATCACTTCCCATGTGCAACTCCTTTCTCAGACGCCGGGCTTGGACTCGGCTTCTTTGTGGCTGGGACCCAGGAACCTGCTCACAGCATTGAAATGTCATTCAGAGATGGCTGAGCTGATCTCAAAGGCCTGCAATGGTGTTTTGGGACAAACACACGTGAGTCACTGAGGCTGACATTCTTGGGAATCTGACGAGGTTTCTACTCTGGGGACCTGCTCACTTGGCCTCAGCAAACAGGCAACGCAACAGGGGGACACACACCCTGGTCACCATTTGTGGGGCCACAGAGAGCTGGAGCTGACCTGGACTTTGTGCTGGTCTCCTGTGGGATCCTTTATGGAACTTGGCCTGGAACTGAGGATGAGGTGGCACATCCAGGGTGCACGCTGTGAACCCACAGCCACCACTGCCCCATGCTGCCAAGGCACTGTCACCAGGATGGCTTTTGGCCCCGCTGTCCCTCATGAACCTGAAATGCTGGTTCTGAGACAGCCATCTGTGGATCTTTCCCACCGTTTTTGAGAGTGGCGGGGCAGCCTGAGATGTCCTTTCAAAGTCACCATCTTGGGACACAGGGAGGCTTCTCCAGGTACAGATGGCTTCTTGGGAGGGACTGTTAGTGCTCCACTAGGAAAAAGAAGGCCCAGGCTGGAACAGTACAGGGTATAGGGAAACCCAAGGCGTGGAGTACATGGTGCCCAGGGCTGTTGCCACCCTTTGGCTGCAGGCATTGGGCAGGATCCACGCCATGCCCTGGAAAGGAGGGTGTCCTGGGGAGCAGGCTGCCTAAGGAAGCTGGTCCTTCCACCCAGGGGCATAGCCTGCACAGAGTGGCCCCCAAAAGGGAAGATATTAAGATGTGACATTCGGACACAAATCTCTCCCTCTCCTCGCAGCCAGAGTTGGCCCATAGGAAGCCAGAGGGCACAGGGGCCTGAGGAACGAGGTTCAGTGGGCTCAGCCCACAACCCAAAGAGCAGATAAAGTGGGGCCAAAGCAGAGAAGCCAGTGTCTCCTGTGACATGGGCCCCTTGGGAGTCGGCACAGCCACGGCTAATGTGCTCTGGGCTGCCACCTTCTCCCTTGTGACTCCCAGGCCACTCTGGGGTCTTCTTTCCTGACCAGGGACCTCATCTCTTTTCTTCTTTCTTTCTCTCAATTGCTTTCCCTCTCTCCCAAAGCCCCGCCCCCACCCATTACTGCTCATCCAGGTCTGACTTGCATCGGCAGTGGAATGAGAGGCCAGGCCAGGGTCATGGTAAAGACTCTGCCCAGCACTGCTGGAGGACTCAGCCCCAGCACTCTCTGGTTGCTGGAAAGGAGGGCACTCCTTTCCTGGCGTCCCCCTGCAGGAGATGGAGCCCACCCTCCCAGAGTCGGCACCTGGCTCAGGAATATGGACTCTCCTGGCAGTGGGAAGTTGGAGGTAAGGAGGAGAAACGTCCTTGGCTTGGGGATCTAGCAACGTGCTTCAGGCCGGAGACCAATGCCATGGACATCAGAGTTCCATGGATATGGAGTCTCAGAATTGCCACCAATGGCAGTCACCCCTGGAAACACCCTCTCCCTTTGTGGGATTGCAGTCCTGTGAGGAAGTCCCCAGGGTCCCCCTCCAGTATCACAGTGCCCAAGCTCTCCGCCTTCCCAACTGCCAGTGGCCTGTGATGTCAATATTTTCATCGAATGGCAGGAGGTGTGTCCTGGAGGCTCGGCTCCAGGAAGATGGGGGAGGAGCCTGTCCCACTTCCTGCTTTGAAGGTGCTGAGTCGCCATGATGGATGAGCCTGGGTTTTGCAGGTGGAAGAAGTGTCCCTCTTAGGCCAGAGGGACCACCCAAAAGAGGTGACGGTGAGCTAAGGCTCGAAGGAATGCTGGACAGAGCATCTAAGAGCAGAGACCCCAGTCACCCCAGAACCACAGCAGTCTGCTACCATGGAGGTGCTGGAGACCACATGACACCCGCCGTGTGACAGGGATGTGGAGGAGGGAGATAAGTGAGGGATGGAACTGGAGGGGGACAGAGCTCACAAAGTTTTCCAGACAAAACATCAGCTGCAGGGTTTGCTCCAAGCAGCACCAAGGTCAGAGATACAGTCTAGAAAAGTACACTTCTGCTGGGTGGAGAACAGCTGAGACCAGGGCAGACCAGAGGCAGGTGGGCAGCTAGGGAGCCGCTGGAATGGGTCCAGGGAGGACAGAGGTGGCAGGCCCCAGCGTGCCTGATGAATGTCCATCGAGTCACTTCTGCTGATGAATCATCTATGAGGAGGACCAGAAAGGGGGCAGCAAAGATGCCCCTGCCCCGTTCTTTGCTTTGTTTCAATGAGTTGGCCCTAGTGTGCGCCCCACACTAAGAGTGTGGGAGAGGAGATTTGGGATAAGATAGTGAATCTCTCGTTTCTGGTCATAGCCTGGAACTGGACAGGTCTCTCTGCTATACACAGCCATGAAAGTGGACAGAAGCTATAGGGCTAGCACCGTGCCACAACAGGACAAGACTGTGGCCCCCATGAGAAGACAAACCTGAGATGAGTCCAATGACCTCCCTGGATGTGGATTTGGGGACAGTTTCTCAATTGCAGTGCAGTAAGCTGAGATCCAGTAGAAAACAGTGATCCCACAGAACTGAAGGCCCAGAGACCAGAGCACAGAGTTCTTGATGGACTTAGAATCTGCAGGGCAGGTCCTTGAGAAGCTGCCAGTGGAGGAGAATCAGGAGATCCATGTGGGAATCACTTACCAGAGAACACCCACCGTGACACCAAGAGGCAATCCCTCTGGAGATCCCAGGCAGCATACAGGTCCTGCAAGTTCTGGCCAACCAGAGTCAAGAGACCTCATGGGCATCTGGCTGCAGTGCCATAACGAATTATCTTTTAATAAAGATCACATCGTAGAGTAAATGTGACTCTAGATCTTCCTTAACACAGCCTAAAGTCAAAGCTCAGTAAGATTTGCAGTTGGGGCTTCATTCTTGCCAAGTTAGAGAAGTTGGGAGGTACCTACTTTCCACATATCTGCCATCACCAGTAATAAAAATCAAGACAAACCATCTACCTGAACAAAAATCAACTGTTTCCAAAAGATGAGATCGGAAACTAGAGCTTCCATATCATATCATCCATGATGTCAAATATATAATCAACAATTACCAAATACACAAAAACAAGAAAATGCAATTCATTGTCAAGAGATGAGAAAAAGGATTCAGTAGAAACCAAGCTTGAGCAGCTTTTGTAAATGTTTTCCAAACTTAAAGAAAAAATATGCCCAAAGAATTAATGGAAAATATGGTGTTCATAAGGGAACAGATAAAGAATACAGATAGAGAAGTGCAAATTATGATGAAGAACTAAATGGAAATTCTAGAACAGAAAGGAACAGAAATGAAGAATTCCAATAGGGATAATGAGTTACCCAAATTAAAACATGCTATGTTGCTGAGAGGATATCTGTAGGATATTCCAGTAGAGATGCTATCACACATACAGCTGGAGAGCTGGGTCTGAAGTGCAGGAGGGGACCGAGGACCCAGAGATGGAGAATTAAAAGTCTTCAGCAAGGAGAAGAGAGTGTGTGAGCTCACTCTAGATGGAAGGAAAGTGTGGTCTACACTTCAGCTAATGTCTTCACTCCCAGATAAAACAACCCAAAATAGTGAAACAAGCGCTCAGCTCTTCAGGGCTTGGGTAACTGTCAAGAGAACTTGTTATGATTTAGATCTGGAGTGATCTCCAAAAGCCTCATGTGTTTGGAAGGTGATCAGATTTGGGGGGTGCTGGATTCATTGGGGGTGAGTGCACTGAGTTCACAGCTGACTGGCTATTAGGAGGTGGGGTCTGGCTGGAAGAAGCAGGTCATGAAGTGTGAACTGGAAGTGGGTATTTCCCTCCCTGGCTCCTGCCTTCACTCTCTGAATCCAGGGCACCATGACATCAACAGCTTTCTTCTACCATGATCTTTCCACCAAACCAAATTACACCGTGGAACCATCCAACCATGGACTCAACCCACTGCAACCAGAAGTCAAATAAACCTCACTTCCTTCACATTGTAGATGTCAGGTATTTCATGTGGAAAAAGACTAAGAAAGCCACCCCTCCGGTCCATCTCTCAGAGAGATCTATCCCCTATCTGAGCCTCAGCTAACCTTGCCCTTCAGGATTCCAGCTACAACTCCCAGAGGAGCAGGAAGGGCCCCTGGAGATGTTCTCTGTCAATTAGAGCTGCTTTGGGAAACTCGCTGAGAACTGGGCCCCTTGCTGAGTGCCAAGCAGTCAAGATCCCCCACTCCCTCCTGCTTGTGCCAAAGGTGCCCTGTGATTTTGCTGGGTGCTGGCACCAGCAGGGTCCCTGATTCCCCAAGACTCTGGAATCTGAGAAGAGGAGCTGCTATTGGAACCTTGGTGGTGGGGCGTTTTAGAACACAAGAGAGGATGGGGCAGCTGGGAGGTGTCCACCCCCATTGGTGGACATTGGAGCTCTCACCCTGCACACGTGCTGTGTTCATCAAGTGTGGTGTGTAAATCACCAGAACATTCCATGGCAGTGGACAACCCTGTCTTCAGGATGCACAGATCTGGAGGACTCAAGCGACAGTGGAGGGGACTCAGAGGGACACCCTGGTCTATGCACTGACCCTCCAGACTCTGAGCCGGGTGTGTGTCCATCTCCTTATCACCGTGCTTCTTCCGGAGTCTCTGTGAACAGCTGCCCAAGGCTCAGTGTCTTCCAGCCGCTCAGACCAAAGTCCCAGCCATCAGCTGAGACCTAACTCAGCCATGACCTCTGCCTTCCTCGTTACCCCGTCCTGCTGTCCCTCCGGCTGCTCCGCTCCTTCTCTCGCCTGGCTGCTGTAATGCCCTCTTGCCCCTTCCTGGTTTCCACCCTTATGCCGGCCGCAGTGCAGTGCACTGGAACCCTAACTGAGGCCCTTCATTGTCTTGCTGCTCTTGGTTTCCATCCTGCTCTGAACAAATGCCATAGTTTACACCATGGCCACCAAGGCTCTGTGTGACCTGCATGACCCTGTCCTGTTTCTCCTCCATCATCTTAAGCCATGATTTCCTTTATTCTGCTCCAAGTACACAGGCGTTTTAAAATTCCTGATCAAGCCCTGTGTTGTTCCTGCCTCAGGACCCTTGCACACATCATGTCCTCTCCAGTCTCCACACAGCACACTCCTTGTTACTCAGGTCTCAGATGAAGCATTACACTCATCCGGTTGTTCCCTTGTGCTCCCACCGCAGTGCCCCAGGCTTGTCACTTTACTACATCTTCAAGGGCTCATCGCTCTTTCACTCTTCTGTTTGGGGTTTTGCATGTTTTTTGACTTCTCAACTGCATTCCAGGCACCGTGAGGGCATGATCTGTGTCCTGTTCCCGGGGTATCCCTGGGGCCTATTGTAGTTTCTGTCACAAAAACACATGGGGAAGCACTGATAGAGTGAAGTAATTTAGGCTGATCTACACAGTCACAAAGGTCCAGATTCGGGTTCTGTTGTTAGCTTCCTGTGAATCCATCCAATCACCTGTCATCCACCCATTCGTTGTCCGTACACCCCCTACTCCTCTATTCAGTCCCCCGTCATTCACTGAGCCATTTACCCAGCCCTCCGTCCACCCATTTGATTACAAATATGTTCACCTCCCTGCTCAGCCATCCATCATCTGCCCTTCCATCCATTGCTCCATTCACCCATCCTGCCACGCATCTGCCGCCATGCATCTGCAGAGTGCCTGCTCGGGGCTGGGCGCTGGGGACCCGTATTTGACCAGGACATGGGTTGTGCCTTGGAAAACCTCATAGCTTTGCCTCCTGTTCCCTGTCCCCATACTGTGAGCTGCAACAGGCAGGAGTCACCACATCCTACTAGATAGACCTGGACAGAGTCCTAGGAGGCCACTCCTGCTCGTGGATAGGTCTGCACCCTTGGGCTTCTAAGAGATTCGAGAAGACTATCCCACCTGGAATAGATGGATGTGCTACCAAGCTCGTGGGGGAATTTCTGTGGGCTTGAGGTGAATGTGATCTGGGTGCTAAGGCAAGACAGTGCCCTGAACATGCAGGGAGTCTTCCAGGAGGAGGTAGACCAGAGCTGGCCTCCAAGGATAGGGCTGCGGGGATGAGGGGGAGGGTGAGACGTCTGACACAGAACCAGGGAGGAGTACAGGACGGACGGCCCGCGAGTAAGGAAGTAACGAGCTGGTACCAAGCGAACTCTTCCTCATCCTTTCACACCCGGCTTCCCTAAACTGCCCTCTTTCATCAAAAACAGATAATAACGATGGCGGCGGTGCTGATAATAACTGTGACAGTTATCAAGCACCCTCCAGGCCAGGCAGGATGCTGAGCACCTCGTCACTGTCTCATCTATACCACATCAGCTGACCATTGTATGACCTTACTCACACTTTTTAAGTGGGAAACTGAGGCTTAGGATGAATCACAGGGACTCCAGCATGTAGTTTACACCTTCTTAGTTATGGAAGTTTCCAGAGCTATCACAGGAGTGTATTTGTCTCCTGTCTGCTTCTATCCCCTCGTATACACACAGTGAGAAAACTGCCAAGGGTGGGGACAGCCTGATTGGCTCCTGGATCTCTAAGCCACCCTGGAGAGGAGGTGGCTTAGTGTAATCGTGGGGTAGATGTTGGATGGATGGATAGATGGATGGATGGATGGATGGATGGATGGGTAGATGAGTGGATATTTGGAGATGGATGGATAAGTGGATAGTTGGAGATGGGTGGATGGATGGATGGATGGATGGATGGATGGATAGATGGATGGATGAACAGATGGATGGGTGGATGGATGGATGGATGGATGGATGGATGAACAGATGGATGGATAGGTGGATGAGTGGATAGTTGGAGATAGATGGATGAGTGAATAGTTGGAGATGGATGGATGGATGGATGGATGAATGGATGGATGATAGACTGGATGAGTGGATGAAGGTTTGATGGATGAGTAGATGATGGACAGTAAGCAGTGTGTAGAAAGACCCCACACTCATGCAGGCCTCTTAATCACTAAGAGGTTAGTTTCATAACTGTCTCAGTGTGGCCCATGTAAAGCTAACTTTTCTTACTGCAGCAGGGTTGAACCAGACCCTGGAGGCTGAGCACAGCCCTCCACCATCCCCGTGTACATTCCTGTCTTCCAATGAGCCGCCATACCCTGTCAGCCCACTGAGGGTCTCAGCTTTCCGGGAGCTCCACTAACCAAACTTCAGGGTCCTCTGCCCCCTTTCCATTTGCAGATGCTGCTGGCTTTGACGGTCCCCACTCAGCCTCCCAAACCCAGGCCCCCCAACTGCCATTGCCCCTGCCCAGAGCCAGTGCTGTCACCCGCTGCAGCTGTCCATGCTTACAAAGCCTGGCCTGTTCGATAAGGCAGTGCCAGCTGGAACGAGGCGCTTCCCGTCTGACGGGAGGTTCTGCACGGAGCCTGCAGGCAGCTGTCAGTTCAGGGGCCAAAACCGGATCCGGAGCCACTCCGGGCCAGGGCCCTCCCCTCTCCTCAGCAGAGGCTCCCCTGGGTCCAGCCTTGGGGTCCACCACTGACTCAGCTGGGCCAAAGTCTCTAGCTGAGAAAGTCGGCTCCTGTGCTCACCAGGCAACTATTCTGCAGCGATTTCCTGAGTGTGGGCCAGGCATGGGGCTGTAGTCAGTCCTGAGCCACCCTTTCCAGGGGCCATGCTCCCCTAGCACCGCCCTCTGCCTGTCACCAAGGTCCAGACCACCTTCCCCAAGCCCATGCACCAGCCCCAGACCCTGGGCCTGGCAGGGCCCACTCTTTCTGGCTCCGGTTCCTTCTATGAGGCTCTAATTACATCCTGGGAGAAACAATTAGAATGAAACTACGGGGCTTTTTTTTTTTTCCCTCCTCCAAGGCTAGGCCTGTTTAATAACTTAATTAAATAAACAGAATTATAATTATAACGTTAATATTTCCTTTTTGTAATGCCGGCACATGCTGCTAGAAGATGCTTCTCTGGGGAACGGGAACTTCCCTCAGCCCCCACACCTCCCATCTGAGGCTGCCTGTCCCTGGCCTCCCTCCTGGGGCCTCTGCTGACCCACCCGGCCTGGGGCCCCCGCGGGCTGGCAGGACCTGCAGTGGGGTGGGGGTGGGGGCGTGGGGGACCAGCCAGCTTCTTCCTGAGTGTTTACGTGCAGTTCAAACCACACGACGGATGGAAATTACTCTGAAGCTCCTAATTGCACATTTCCTTCCTCCAACCATTTTCTTTTGACAGTTGACTTTGAAACGTTTACCACTTAATTCTCTGAGGCGGGAAGGCGGCAGAAGGAAGGAGGCAGCCTGCCGAGGTGGGGGCCGGGCTCGGAGACGCGCAGGCTGCTCAGGGCTTCTCCAGGACGGCCCGGGTCCAAGGTCAGGGGAAGCCGTGTCAGCCCAGGGAGCCTCGCTTCCCGATCTGTAGAGGAGAAGGAAGAACGTTCCCTTTGCAAAGCCAGGCGGGAACACAGTGGGTGCTTAGCACATGTCTGGCTCTTTCCTTAGCTTCTGGAAAGAAAGGTCACCTCACGCCAGGTCCCTCAGTTCCAACTCTAGCTGCGCAGTGCCGATGAGAAAGGACAAACTGGTGCCTTGGTGCCAAGACCAGCCTGGCCTCCAGCAGCCAGAGCAGGAGTTCTGGGGAGCCTGCTCGGTTTCCAGGTGTGCAGGAGGGAACCCTCTCAGCCCTGCACGTCACCAGGTGGGTCTGAGACTTCTTGGACTGGAATCTCCTGCAGGGTATGAGGAGACTGAGACCCAGGGAAAGCCTCACAGGAGGGCAGCAACTGTCCCCATGGGTCACTCCATAGCTGGCTGCATGAGCTCTAGAACTAGACAGACAAGTTCCAGGCCTGGGTGCTCATGGGCTTGGGAAAGTCACCTGATTTTGTGCACTTTTGTACTCCAGTGCACAGCAGGTGTGAAGGTGCTCAGGTTGGGCCAGGCCTGAAATGGGTGGTGGCTGGACCTTTATAGAGAGAGGCAGCCCCTGGTCCCTAGGGAGGGAGACCAAGAGGGTCACTGCAGAAAACAGCTGTAGCCAAGGATAGGAGCTCTTAGGACCACAGCAGGCCTGGAAGCTACATGTCCACTTTGCTCAGTATTAGCTGCAGCTTTCACTAGCTTAGAACTATCACACACACACACACACACACACACACACACATCAGGGCTCTGGAGCCAGGCAGCATGCTTTGACCTTCCCTGCTGTGTGATCTCAAGGGAGTTACTACACCTCTCTGAGCCTCCTCCTCCACACCGCAAACTGGGCTTAGCAGCCAATTTGCTGGGAAAATGGATGACTTAATACTTGCCCAGTGTCACCCCAGGCCCAGGCTACAGAGGGCACTAAATAAATGCCAGCATGTGTCCATGGCTGTCAATCATTCATTCTCAAGCTCAGGCCTGAGTGGTCCTAAAGTTGGTGGGACGGTAACCTTGTCCCCGTGGTACACCCTGGGCAGGAGGTCAGGACCTTGTTTTTCTGACTGATGTCCTCTCCCGTCCCCACAGCCTGGACACTCTTGTCCAGTTCCCAGTTCCAGCAGCATGGCCCTCCACTGTCCCCAAGCTGTCCCATGTCCTCCCCATGCCCTGATTTCTCCACTTCACTCCTCCTTTGTCATACCGACTCTGGTGTCCTGCAGGCCTTGAACCTGGAGTGCAGAGACCGTGGACTCCATACTGAGTCCCCTCCCCGGGCACCGAGGCTGAGTGGGAACATGTCTCAGAGCCAAGGACTCCAGTGAGGACAGAGCAGGGGGGAACTGGGCAGAACCTGCTGGCTCCCCAGGAAGTGACAGTGGCAAGCACCAGGGGCAGCAGAAGGGCACAGAGAAGGGGAGGAGGGCTTCAGGGACAGGACTCCCCCACGGACTGTGGAAGGGTGACACTGTATGATGTCAGCTCCGCTCCCCTGGGTGCGGGCCAGGTGAGAGCCAGGCTAGAGCATGAGGACCATCCCCAGTTTGTTCAGGACACTCGGAGTTGGGCTCCCTTGGAGCTCTGTTTGGTGACACTGAGCAGGCGCTTGGTGGGGGAGCAGATAAGACCTGAGCCTACAGTCACAGCAGGACCACGCAGAGAGTGACACCTGCTCCCAGGTCTCCATGACCCCTGCCGGTCCCCAGTCACTTCTCAGCCATTGCTGTCATTCCCCAGAGGGTCCCAAGTGGATGGACAGAGTCCGACAAGGAGAGTCCTGAGAACAGGTCCTGTCCACCGATTTCTTCCAGAGTCCTTTGGTGAGTGTCAAACCCTGTACCTTTTATCCTGCTGAAAAAATAATAGCAACTCTGCCTTGGTCAGCAGCACGATAAAGTCAGAGGCAGCAGAAGAAAGAACCTTGAGACATCTCTGCCTCCTGCATCCGAAGGGACCTAAGCCAGCAGCCCTCTGTGCCCAGAATGGCAAGTGCTGGGCAGGAGGCCTGATCCGTCAGCAGCCCTCTGTCTCTGGCATTCCTCTGGAAGGACTTTGTCTCCCTGGTGCTGAGTCATCAGGTAGGCACTGGGGACCCTCCCACCCCATCCTTCACTCTGGCTTAGGTGAGCCCAGAATCCACACCCTAACTGAGAAGCCCACAGTTTCTGGTTACTCTTGGGGCTGTACAGCAGCTTGACCACACCCCCAGTGAGCCCACGCCTTCCCCTGCTTCCCCTGGGTCCTTCTTCCGCACCAGGGCACAGAGCACCAGTGACTCTGTCCCTGAGCTCTGGCGTGGACTGTGCCTCCAGCCCCGCACTGGCTCCGCACCCAAGCCTGGTCCTCCCTCACCTGTCACAGAGGTCATTCCAGTTAGGACCCTGACGATGCCGCCACCCTGATCCTGCTGGCTTCCTCGAGTGTCTGTGAGGTGCCCACAATGGCCTCTCGCCCTCCAGGACCCCCAGGAGACCTCATGCAGGCTCAAGGGTGACAGTGCCAAGCCTTGGGCTTCCCACCCACTGCCTCTCCCTGTGGTATCTCCCTGCCAGGACATTCCTCCCAGGTCCTCCTTGTCACCTCTTCAAGTTCAACTGGCTGCCCGGACCCCTGGACTCCAGGAGCAGCTGTCCTGGAGGCAGATCACTGGTGTGCAGGGGACACAGGGGGGCCTTGGTCATAGCTGGGTGTCACTGCCACACAGGGTTGGGTTCTGGTGCACACAGGTGAGCAGGAGTAAGGAAGTCTGCACGTGTAAAATGCGGGCGACAGTGTGACCCATGCCACGGGGACACTGCACCCCTCATTCAGCACATAGCCACCAAGCTCCTGCTACGTGCCCAGCACTGCTATGGGGTGTGGGTACAGTGGCGAAAAAACAGCAGGCATCCCTGCTGCCCAGATGCTGGGTCCTGTCAGACATGGCAGTGATCAACAAGACAAATACACTTGTCACTGAGGCTGTGTGCTTCACTCCAGTGGGGAGACAACTGTAAGTAAGAGGTCACAGGAGCTCACTGAGAAGGTTTCAGCTGAGCCAGTAGTTAAAGGGGAGGACTCGATTATGTCTGAGGAGAGGGTTCCAGGAAAGGGTACAGCCAGTGCAAAGGCCCTGGGATCAGATGCTTCTTGAAGTGGAGTTACTGTGGTTGGAGCAGAGGAAAAGTGGGGAAAAGGAAAAGATGGAGTTGAGGAAGGGACTGGAGGGATGGGAAGGTGGTGAGGACCCTGCTGTCTCCTCTGGGAGGTGGCCAGAGGGGTCAGGTTCCTGATGCCATGCACCATACAGCCAATGCAGAGAGCAACTCTCCAGGGATCTCCTGCTCGGTATGGGGCCATATGGCTCAGGCAGCTGAAGCTGAGCAGGTGACAAGGCCAATGGGAGCAGCCAGGGAAGCCGCTTATGCAGCCCACCCCTCGCCCAGCCCTTCTCTGTACCCTCTGGACCTGGCTGCAGGCCCTGGAGTCCCCAGCGCTTGGAGCAGTAGCAGTCTCCCCATGGCCAGGTATGTGGCCCCAGCTCATCAGGATGTCCGATCACCCACACAGCCTCAGGCACAGCTTGGAGCCTGTGATCACAGGCACAGGTCTGCCCAGCATACCCTGAGATGCAGAAGTGACAGGACACACCAGCTCTCCGAACCTCAGGTCCCCCCGCTGAGAACGTGCCTGCTCTGTGCACTATTCAGTCAGTTTTGGGTTCTGGATGTGGGGGCTGGAGCTGGCCGCTGCTGTGGGGTTGCTCCTCTGCTTGCCCTGGGGACCCAGCTCTCTCCAGGCGCAGATGCATAGGTGAGCTGTGACCCCCTAGGCAGCTTGGCCTGAGCTGTGTCCCAGCACGGGGAAAGCAGTTGAGTTTCCAGGCGGGGGCCAGGGAAGGAAGCCATACGGGTGCTCTCTTGGCTCAGGAGGAGCCTCCGAGGGCAGCAGAGACCTGGGTGCTCACTGAGTGCTGCCATGGAGGATGCTGGGGAATCCCTGGGTGGCTGCCACTATTCACTGCATTTTACAGAAGATGAACTGAGGTACAGACAGGCTGGTCCTGCCCCTGGGCAGAGGGAGGCAGAAGCTGTGGGGGATTTGGGGACACCAGGGCTTTCAGACTCAGTTTCTCCCTTCTGCTGACTCTAGTCTAAGTCTGATTTTTTCCTCTTCAGACACTGATGGTTTGAGTCTGGTTTGGGGAACACTGTCAGGACTCCTCCAGATGAGAGATGGTTCTTAGCCCATTGTAGGGGTACAAGGAGGATGGGGAGGAGGCCAGAGAAGGTCAGGCCTCTCCGAGGCAGCTGCTGGACAGTTTGGGGCAGGTGGTTTGCTAACAGATATGGTCTTGGGGCCCAGGCCCATGGCTGTCGGGGAAACGCAGCTACGGGCCTCCCCCAAGGGCCTGCTGCTGGACCCGGTGCCCACTGGCATCTGAGCCCCTGTGTTCTGAGACCTCCAGACCCTGCAGCAAATACCCTGCGGTTGTCCCCACACAGGGCTGCATCGTCTTCGAGCTCTGTGCTTCCAAGTCCCTCTCAGCCTCGTGAGTCCTTTTAGTGACCCTGAGAACAGATGGAGACACTCAGTCACACACAGATGGGCCACAAAGGCCATAAAGAGATCCCATAGGCCCAAACTAATGCTCCCTGTTATGGTTTACACCTATATGGTCCCCTAGAGCCTGTGGCATCATAGGTGAGACCTTTAAGGAGGTGATTAGGTCATGGACCTTAAAGCTGGTTGCTGTTAAGAGGTGGTTCCTGGTAGGAAGTGGGGGGTCCTAGTGGGCGTGGCCCGGAAGGCTCTCTCTCCCTTCCCCCACTGCTCTCTTGACTGCCTGCGTCCTGTCTGCCATGCCCTGAGCAGCACCTCGCCTTCCTGCCATGCCATCCTTCCTTAGAGCCAGCCAACTAGGGACTGAAATGTGAGTCAAAATAACCCTCTCCTCCTTTCAGTTGTGAGGGTCGGGCGTTTTTCCCCAGTAATGTGGCTAAGACTCCAACTCTGTCTCTGCTGAATGAACCCGACAGGTCTATGGGCATCCCAACGCCACCCACTACCAGGGTATGGGTGACAGAGAAGGTGGGATGGGGGCCATCATTGTGACCAGTGCAGTGACGATGTCCCACTTTGGCACATCACACCGAGAGGCAGGTCTGGGAGCATTCGAGGAACAGAGCTCTGACTGGTAGTTGCCTCTGGCTGGCAGGGGTCTCTTCCAGCCTCAGCGAGCCTGGAGGGCCTGGCCTTTCCCCACCTTCAATTGCAGAGGTCCCCATTCCCCACGCCCAGGGCCAGGGAGCCTGGTCTCCAGCATCCTGCTGAGCTGATACCATCCAGGAGGTTCTCAGTCTTTCTGGGAAAGGTGTGTGCTGAATGGCTGCCAGGCTCTGTGCTGAGATCGGGAGCTTCCAGGACCTCTGGGGCCTGCTGTTGCCTGCCCATGTGACTGTCCTGAATCTGCCTCAGTGCCTGCAGTCCCCTCTGAGCCCCACCATGAGGGATCTATCCTGGATAAAGTGTAGTAGGGGTACAGCCTCTCTCAGGGCCTTGGCTGTCCCCACCTGGGAGTAAACCACTATGACCATGAAATAGGCAGTGTCTTGTCGGGCTCTCAAATGCTGATTCCCCTCTCAACTTGTTTATATGAGCTTACATATTTTAGTTCATTTAATTCTTAGAACAACTGTGAGAAGGGAGATTTTATTATCAACCCATTCTGTAGATGCAGAAACTGAGGCTCAAGGAGGTCGCCCAAGGGCACGTCAATCCCCTGAGCTCATAGCTAAATGCTCAATGCATGCTGCTTCCCTTCCAGCAAAATAGCAGCTTCCCAGAGGGGAGTATGTACTGGTAGCGGTCACACAGCAAGTCACCACCTGCACACAACTCAGCATTCCTTTCTCTCAGGCTTCTGCTCTCACTTCTCCTGTGTCCCATCATCCAGATATCTGTGTCTTCCAGGTGCAAGGCGGGCATGGTCTTCGTGGGAGAGGAACACAAAAGACATTTCTCCTGCAGTAAAATACTCGTGAGATTGCTGAGAAAGATTAATAAAAATCTTATCAAAGAACGCGGCGACGCCTGCCAACCCATCCGACCCTCGGCAATCGGCAGGACTGTAATTTCCATCAAACTATAATTAGCCGAATTTCCTTTTGTCATCTTGGGAATCCAAAGGGAGCGCAGCCTATCATTGGAGCCGTGGGATCACGACCAGCCGCCTCGTGTACAGAACTGTTAAGGGTGAAAATATCCTTCTGCTCCTTTTGATGTTTGAGGAGGAATTGCTAATGCAAAGACGTGAAAAAATTAGTGGAATTTCCAGCGGAGCCTTTCCCGGGTACAGGTTTGTGGAGGAGGCCCTGGCCAGGCAGCTGAACCCAGGTGGGGCTCTGGAGGGGGCGCCCCTGGAGAGCAGCTGAGGGCGGGCCCAGGGTTCCTCCAGGGTCGGGATGCACCAGTCACACTGAGTATGCACAGCAGTGCTGGAGAATGAATGAATGAATGGATGAATGGGTGGATGAATGAATGAATGAATGAATGGGTGGATGAATGAATGAATGAATGGGTGGATGAATGAATGAATGGGTGGGTGAATGAATGAGCAGTACATGTGCCTAGTGCCTGCTTGCTCAGCAGAGCCTTGTCCATCTGCTCTGCGTTCATGTGCGATGCCTTCTTCTACCTTTGCCTGGGCAGCTGCTGCTCAGTCCTCCAGAGGAGCCTCAATCATCCTCTCCTCCAGGCAGACACTTTGATTTTCTCCCTAGAGTCTCCCTAAGTTAGCTTTCTTCTATAGGTCTTTCCTCAATCTTCAGACTTCGTGTTCCTACTCCTCGGTCACAGCACCTCTGCAAAGGACCTCACCTGCCCCATCACCATGTCCCTAGCCCTGAGAGGGAACCGATCCCAAGGCTGTAGACTGTGATGCAATGTTTGAAGGCCTCTCCTGTCCTCTCCAGCCTAGAAGCCTAAGCCAGATGCCCCCCTGTTCCTCCCAGCAAAAGGAAAAGTCCTCACAAAGCCCTGGGGGGCATGGCACTGATGAGCCCATGGTCCCCACAATGCCCTGGACTCATCACCTGGAGCACATTTGAGTGTCCCAGGCAACTGGTGGCATGATCACATGCTCAGTCCCCTCTGTGTGCTCCTTTACGTTCCTTAGAAGAGTCGGGGTGTCCAGAACCCCCAGCCCACTCAAGAGCCTTTGGCGAGCCCCTCAGCTGAGCCCTGCCTTCCCTGCACCCTCTCACTGGTTGCATGACATTCTGGTCACTACCTCCTTAGCATCCCCAAGCACAGGGCCGAGGTCTGTCTGTGGACTTCCATGCCATTGCCAGGGCAGAGGATGCCTGGCCTTAGGAAGAGGCTAGCACAGGCTGTGAGAAGAAGGAGCCCAAGGGCAGCTGGCCTCCTGAGAGCCAGGTCCAGCTATGGAAGATCCTGAGGGCTAAGATCTAGGTCTACTGGACACAGAGCCCAAAGCCCCAGTTGACCCCTGAGTCCAGCATGCTAGACACCCACTGGGCTCCTTTCAGCTCAACCCTGGAAGCCCTGCCTTGGGGTTACCTTCCTGGGTCCTCAAACTCCCAGTCTGGCCCAGGTTCTGGCTAGGAGAGCTGCTGTCCACCCAAGCTAAATCTGTCTTCCCTTGTTATCTGACACCAGGTCTTAGCACTTGCCGGGGTGGAGGGGGGAGCCCAACAGGTCCAAGGGTTGTGGGTCACCCCTGGTTCCAGGAGGGAAGGAGGAATGTGACTGTCGCACCATGTGAGCAGGTGATGTCACACAGTGGCCCTGCTACAGGTGAGAACTGTGTGCAATGTGGCCCACGCCTCACATCCGGGAAGAGCAGGGACAGGGAGCCAGGCTGCCACCCCAGAGCTGGTCAGGGCAGAGCCCAGCAGGGCATGACTGGTGAGAAGGGAGAAGGGTGGGAACAGGTGAGTCATTTTCCAGTGAGTCTCAGCAGACCCTTGGCAGTGTCCCCCTAAGTCTTAAAGTGGTAGGGACGCTGCCTCTATGAGGGTATGACTCTCCATACCCGTTTGGGGTACCTGGCCTTGTGAGACCCAAGAGCCCTCACTGCAGGAGGAGCTCAGAGACTGCCCATTCTTTCCTGGGAGGGAACCTGTCCAGCTCTCTCTCCCTGCCAGGTTGCCAGGGCCTGGGCTCTTTGCAGTCCGGGTGGGGCAGGCTCAGTGCCCCCACGCCCTTGGCACGTGCCCAAGGAGATTCCAGGGAAGCGTTCCCAGGGGGTAGACGCCAAGTGAATGAAGGAATGTGTGTGGTAGGAAGCAACATGGGTGACTCAGAGTGACTCAGTCCAGAGCCTGCCAGGGGCCTGAGGGTACAGTAAGCCTTCAGGCTGCCCACCTCGGGACAGGGCCAGTCCCTTCCCCAAGGCCCAGGTCTCTGGCCAGCTTTGTTGACAAATCTTTGGCAAATGCTGGGAGGAAAATGCATGGCGGGGATCTGGACAGAGCCCGGTGGATAAAGGCAGACCCTTCTCACCAGAGAACCTGGGGGCCTCCGCTTGTATTCCTTGAAACCCATCTTATGCTATAAGAAATCATGTTCCTGAGAGGGAAACTGAGGCCTAAAGGAGAAAACACTGGCCAAGGTCCAAGTGCTAAGAGATGTGAACCAAGAAAAGGATCCAAGTTCAGGTCCTAGCTTGGGTCACTGCTCTCCCAATTAGTGGAAGGCGTGGGCAGTCTATGATGCCTGCCAGAATTCTACCCATAAGGTCCTGCTTGTTCCCCCAAGGCCAACTCATAGTACCTACATGCCCTGCTGGTGATAGACCTTGGAGCTTTTTCCATTGTCTACCAAACAACCATCCATCCATCCTTCCATCCTACCATTTACCCACTGGTCCATCCTACTGTCCATCCCTCCATCCCTCCATGCGCCAATCTACCCCTCTATTCATCCAATCATCCATCCTCCTGTCTTTCCATCTGTATATCCATCCATCCATCCATCCATCCACCCTCTGCCATCTACTATCCACTAGTCATCTAGCCATGTCTTCGTTCACACATCCGTCATCCATCCGACCGTCCACCCCTTCATTCACCCTCTCACCCATCCTCCCATGGACCATCCACAGATTCACTGGTCCATCCATTCTCCCCTGTGTCTACCCAACCATCCACCCATCAGTTACACATCAGTAACTGAGCCTTTTTTTTAATTTTAATTTTTCTTAATACACGTTTATAATATATACTGATTTCACTCATCCTGGGTAATTTAGTAAGTCTTGACAAGGTGGCAGATCCCCTGGTTTTCTCTGACCCCTCGGTCTTCCATGTCCTGCTGCTTCCTCTTCAGTCATCCAGCCCTGGTCGTCCCAGCAGGCCCAGTGACTCAACAGGCATGGCCGTGACCTTCAGTAGCGCATAATCGCAAGAGATGCAGAGCATCTGCACCCAGAAAACTGCAAGCCAGGCAGAACTGCCCTCCCCCTTCCTGCTTCGGGGCTTCACCCCCATCGCCTGGGGCAGGGGAGGGCCCAAAGGTCTGCATTCTCCCACCAGCTGGCTCTGGGAGGGCGCAGCTGCGGCTGGGAGTGGACATCCTTGTGGACGAGCGGGGCTTGTACCTCGTCCCTTCCCACCTGGACAGAACGTGCCTTCTTGCACCTCTGGGAGCATTCTGTGGTCCTTGGCTTTAGGGCCTCATTAATTCTGGCCCAGCCTGTGCTTTGAGATTAAGGATAAGAGGGAATTCCAGAGGGGCAGTGCAGCCTCATAAAACCGCAATTGGTCATGTTCTTCCTGTTAGGTTCCTATAATATCAGTAATACCTAACAGCTTTTGCATTTCAAAGTATTTTGTCCCTATGACTGGATTGGATGCCCACAGCAGCCACAGCTGGTCAGGGAAGGAGGCAGGGAGACAGCTTGCCCACAGTCTAGGCCACCTGTGGGCACCTGCAGTGTGGCCCAGGACAAGACTGGCCTCTGGGGCCTCAGCTTCCCCAACTGTAGAGGAGAAGGACACTTGTCCACTGTGGACAGCCCCCCACTGCAGTGCCCCAGGACTGTGATGAACATGGCTGAGGACAGCTGGCTAAGGGCAGCAGCGGCCCCAGAACTGTCCTCATGGGTTCCCTTAGGGATCCGAGTGGGGTCACAGATAAGAGGCTCCTTGGTGACCCTGGCACCTTCCTTCTCCCTCCCTGCCTGCAGATCACCTTCTGTTTTCTCTACTTAGTGTCATTCTCCATCACTGACTATAACATATGAGACGGTCTCCCAGGTAACAGAGGGCTGCGGCTCACACAGAAACCTGCAACACAGCTGGCAATGAATACGGCCAAGGACCCAGCACTACTGACTGAGGGAAGGTGCTGATGGCTGCTCTGGGCCACCTTGGTCCCCATTTCTCTGGGTCTTGAGCCAGCTAGAATCTGGGGACAATGCCATCAGGCCCCAGGGATCTTCTGCTATATCTCCAGGAGAGGAGAGTCCTTGGACACTGCTCCTGCCCAAGGACGCATCCAAGCCCGAGGTCCACCTCAAGCTCAGGACTGAGACCTCTGTTCTTCCAAATTGGCCAAGGTAAGGCGGGTCTTGAATATCCCTCCACCAGGGGTTCCCTGATATCCATGGATTTCCCTCCTATCAAGTCTAAGGGGGTCCCCATGACCCTCCCAGGGCAGCCCTCAAGCTCTGGGAGGACTTTGGCAAAAGGGGACACTTCCTGCCTGGATACTATCCAGGGAGTCCCCCACCCCAGATTCTCGTCCATACAGGCCTGCAAAATCAAACCAAACCTACCAGAGTCCCTCTCCGTCTGCAAGCACACTTGAGCCCCCTCCCAACCCAGCACACTGCCCTCCCCGCCTCACCCTCCCCTCCAGCTCCACACAACCTCAAGTCCCAGTGCACCAAAATCTCGCATGCAATTAGCCTCATACATGCTGTTCCTCCGCCTAGAGCCCCATCTGCCCTCTGCTCCCCTCCATTCCTTCCCCTACTAAGAGCACCTCACCCGTCAGAGGTCTTCGCAGGTGCCCCCGCCTCCAGGCAGTCTCCTCTGATGTGCAGCCAGCATTCGGGAAGCACCTGGCACTCTGCTGCCTCACCATCTGGCTGCCCATCCGTCTCCCCATCAGAGAAGCAGTTTGTGAGGGCGGGGCCCCTCTGAAGTCACTGGTGTGGCCAGACTGTTTGGTGGTGATGACACCCAGGGTTCCCTGAGACACCTAAGAAATCACACCTGGGAGGAGGCACAGGCATCATTTTCTTCTCATCCTCTTAACTCTCCCAGCCCGGGAGGTGGAAGCCACAGAGAACTGAGCACAGCCCCCAGGAGGCCAGCTGTTCATCTCAACCCTGAGCTTCCTGGCTCTGCATGGGGACAAGGGTCAATCAGTGGGGTAAGAGCGAGGACCAAGAACCTTTATGTCCCACCCCTCCCCATCACAGCCCCCCTGCCTGCAGCATGGTGGGAAGAGTCAAGAGGCTACAAAAGAGGCCCCGATGGACCCTGATCACGTGGATACACAAATTCAGCCATGTATGCCCCCATGAGCCCCACCACCACCACACTGCCCCTGCAAACCTCAAATCCCCAGGACCAGGTCACAGGGCTGGGAACCACGAAGCCCTGGCCAGGTGCAGGAGCCAAGAGAACTGTTTTTGTGAATGGAGCTGCAGCCAGCTTCCTGCTGCTGCCACACCCCGCTACTCTGGCCTGAGCACTCTGCCACCCTAGGAGCAGTGCAGATAGAAAGAGGGAGATGTACAAGTGTGAGTCAGACAGGCCAAGGGGGAAAAGAGACATTTTTCTTTGGTTTTCCTGAGTCTCAGACTGAGGTGTGGCCCAGGCTGGATTTCCAGTACTGTCCCCCAGGACATGCCCAGCCGATGATTGTCCACCTGCAAACCGGGCTGCTCACCCTGCTCAGTCCTCAGTCTCCTCAGTGCTCTATCTGGAGGGGCACCTCCCTCTCCCTGTCTGGACCTTGACAGGAAGTTTTACTCCCTATTTATTTCTTCATTCAACCAACATTTACTGAACACCTACTATGTGCCAGGCCTCAAAGCTCCCTGCCTTTATGGAGCTGGTATGGGGGGAAGGTGCAAATGAAAGTCTTGAGTATTTATCAAAGCTGCAACAACAGAGTGGAAGCAACAATCAGGGAAGAGGTGACAAGGAGCCCAAAAGGAAGAGGCAGGGCCACCCAACCCGTAGAGGATTAGATGTGCATTCCAGGTGGCGAAGAAGACTGCTAAAGAAGTTGGTTCGGTCACTCCTGGAACCATGGCTAGTTGCTGTGGCCAGTGCTCAGGGAGAAGTGGACAGAGGGTGTGAAAAAGACAGGACACGGGCAGCTGGCAAGCCCCACTCACCCTTGGGCCTGGACCTGCCAGGGGGTTGTCTAGCCAGGCCAAAAGGAAAGCCCCAGAATCCCTGTAGCTCCTGCCCTGCAGATAGTTCGCTTTGGGGAAGTAACAGGCTCGTCTTCCTGGAAGCAGGGTGGAAGCCTCCTGCATCATGGGCCCTGGGTGATGCGGGGGTACAGGGGCTGCAGTCTCCAGAGAGCCCCCAAGCTCCCTCTTGCCCTGCACCCCTGCCGGAGGAAGGCTCTTCCCCTGTGAGGCCTTCACCTCCCGGCCCTGGCCAAGTCAGCCCTGCTGTCCCTTTAAAGGGACCTGAATCAGAGAGTTAAGAATGAAACTGACTCATGATAGGAGGGATGGTCATCAAGCTGGCTAGGGGCCAGGGCTGCGGCGGGAGAGGAAGCGGGGTGACCGCAGCTGCCTGTGTGTGCACTGCAGCGAAGGGCAAAAACCACAAAACCCCATTTGAAATTCCACCGTGCAGCAAATTGTGTAATGAGGTTACCCCTCATAATGGGGGCATTCAGGGCCCACCCGCGCCTGCGGGGCTGGGGGCCTGCTCCTGGGGCCAGCTGATGGTGATGTCATCTTCCGTTAGGACTCCCCCCCTTACCCCCTAACTCTGTTGATTAAGGACTTAAAAAAAAATGCACCAGGAAACTCAAGTGCGAGCCAGAACGGAAGCCTTGGGTTTATTTATAGTTGATAACTTGTGTCCGGCTTGCTTCACGGGAGGTACAGTGGGAGGATGAAGAACCAACAGGAGCAGGCAACAGAAATGCCCAAGCCCCTGGGTTCCACTGGCACCCAAAGCAAGCCTCAGGCTCCACTACGAGCTCCCCAGAGGCCGAGCCAAAGAGAGGAGTAGAGTGCAGTAGTGTGACATCACAGGAAACCAGGCCCTGCACCTGGGACTCCACTTTCTCAAGAGTAAATGGAGCAGAGAGCACTGGGTTGGTGGGACAACCATGCACCATGCCCAGCGGTGTCTGGATGCCCGCTGGTGGCCATGCTGGACTGGGATCTGCAGGTGGACAGAGTGAGTCCACCCTCCCTCCCCTCTGGCAGACACCGCTAACAGATCCCAGCACATTTTCCCCCTAACAGATTCCACCTCCGTGTCCCGTTCTACACAGTCCTCCAGGACCCCCACCAACAAGCCAGCCTGGGACTAGAGGCTGCACCAGATTTCCCTCCTGGCCTGTGACCAGCTGAGGACAGTGCTGCATGGGTCGTGGCTATGGGAGTATTCCTGTGCCTGGCTCAGGCTGGCATATGGCAGGCTCTCAGCGCTGTTTGGCAAAGGCAGGGAGGGGAACTGGGTGGGGGAGGGAAAGAGGAAGGAGGAACTTGGTCTCGGGGCAAGGTGGTGAGCTTCTCGGCCTGAGTCTCCCCCTGGGTTAAGTGGGGTTGCTTCGAGGGGGAGGGGAGGCCAGCATGTGAACTGCAGTTCACAGGCCTCCTGCAGATGCCCTGTGCTCAGGAGAACACGCCTGTGATGGCAGTGATGCCATCCCTCTGAGGACTGGGGAAGGGTGCTGATGTTGAGCTAGGAGCATGGCGGCCAGGCTGGCTGGTTCTCCCAACCAGCCTAAGCTCTCAACCGAGCCCAGCAGAGCTGGGAGGCTGCAGCCATGGTGGGCACATTAAGTCTGCCATCTTCTTGAGGTCAGGACTGCACAGGGCCCCATGAAGTGTCCCCTAGTGCTGGCCACGTCCCTTCTGAGGTGTGCGCAGGGGTACATCATACAGGATGGCTGTGTCACTTCTACCAAAAGCCAGGCTTTAGGTGCGCCCCCACCTTGGCAGCTGATGGCCTTCCCAGCTTCCACTTGGAGGCTCAGCTCTGGGGCACCACCAGGCTGCCCTGCAAGTGCCCTGTCCCAGAGTGATACGTTCGTGGTGCCTCCCTGGCCTCCCAGCCCGTGTCATGTCCACCTCCTCCTGCATAGCTGAGCCCCACCCCTCACTGGATGTCCTCATATTCCTCTCGTTTCTGTTTTGTTCTGAGCTCCAACAGCAGCAAGTGGTTTCCCTTCCTGCAGAGAACCAAACATTCATCTAGTCACAGTGTCTTCATTCTGACTGTCCTCTCCACTGGCCAGCAGCTGTCCTCAAAGGAGGCCCCAGCACAGATCAGGAAGATACAGGCACATGCCTTCCCATAGCTCCACCACGAGACGGGGCCCTCTGTCTGGGAGATGCCACTATGGTCCCAAGAGAGCATCACGGGTGAGGTCCAGGGGGTGTCCTTGCTAAGTGTGTCAGCCTGGGGACAAGCCCCAGGCAAAAAGCAGAATTGTCTCAAAAGCAGACTGTGGCCTCAGTACTCACTAGGACTCCCTGATCTGGGCTGTCTCTGAGGTCATGAGCCTCCTAGCCCTGCAAGTAGGACAGCCAACCCCTCCAAGGCAACTGGGGAAGGGGTAGCTGTGGAAAGCACCTGCTCCGTGGTGATGGCATCTCCTTCCTTGTTCAGGTGAGGAAAGACTCACAGTTCAGGTGAGGAGACCCCTGTACACCCAACTTCTGGCTCAAACCCAGGCTGGCACTCTAGCACACTTGGCTTCTCCCAGGCTGGTTCTCCTGCCTTGCATGGGGGGAGGGGATCCGTGGGGCAATAACAGCAAGAGGATGGAGGTGAGACCACAGGAGGGCGGGGCTGCCTCCTGGGCTTTCCGCCAGCCAACATTCTTCCCTCTTCCTTGGGGCTAAGGCCGGGGTACAGCCCACACACAGATATGCCCCACCTTGAACTGGCACCGCAGAAGGGCTCACTGTGCCCACTGGGACTGCTCCAATGGACACTGGACTCTTGATCCCCGGGGAGATGTCCTCCACCCTTCCCACCTGCTCACAAGCGCCACCCACTGGATGCCGAGGACAGGCCCCCAGTGACTTGCTGAAAGCAGATCCTGATGTCACTTGGGTCATTTTCCCATTAGGCTGTCAGGTCACCCAGGCCAGGAGACATGGAAGTGGCCTGAGACCTCAGCAGTCCCACCTTGTAGCTCCTCTCCTGGGAGACCCCTCTGAGGGGCACATGGTGGAAGAGCACTATGCCAGGAGACATCAAATCCCCTCCTCCATGCCATGTCTGCTGCTCAAGTCCCAGCAGCCCTAGATCCTTCTGCTCCCCTCCACTGACCCGAGACTCAGTCCCACCATGGGCCACCTCGATCAGCAAAGCTCATTGCTGTGGACTAATGTCTGCCTCTGAGATACGCCCCACCCCAACAGCACTTCTGGCTTATGCTGGAGGAGAAATCTAAAATCTGCCTCTAACACTCAGGGCACAGCCTACCCACTAAACGATGTGACACAATAATGGTAGTGATAGTTTTGGTGATGATGTTGACCAGCCTTTGATGGGAGTGGTGATGGTGGTGATGATGATAAGACTGGGATGGTGGTGACTGATGACCATGGTGATGATACTGGTGGTGATAACAGTGATAGTGATGGTGGTGTTGATGGTAATGGTGTTGATGATGATGGTGATGGTGGTGTTGATGGTGATGGTGATGATGATGGTGATGGTGGTGTTGATGGTGATGGTGGTGTTGATGGCGATGGTGTTGATGGTGATGGTGATGGTGGTGTTGATGGTGATGGTGGCGTTGATGGCGATGGTGTTGATGGTGATGGTGATGGTGGTGTTGATGGTGAT